>JAJHPC010000008.1:11134890-11572426 GCA_024447665.1 Juncus inflexus
ACCTGATGTAAACAGGAATATTGTATCTGTGTCGAGATTGGTTTTGGATGGTTTTAAGTTTGTTATTGAGAATAATGACTTTACCATAAGTAAAGAAAATATTTTCTATGCGAATGGTCAATTAGAAAATGGTCTTTATGTTTTAAATCTTGATCATGAACATTACAAGTCTATCTATAGCATTAATACAAAGAGATTTAATTCTAATGATTTGAATCCGACATATTTCTCACATTGTCGTTTAGGACACATAAATGAGAAACGCATTTCTAAACTCGACCAATATGGACTTTTAGACTCATTTGATTTAGAATCATTTGAGACGTGCGAATCTTGTTTATTAGGTAAGATGACAAAGGCTCCTTTCACAAAGAGAGGTGAGAGAGGCAAGTGAGTTAGTGGATCTCATACATACAGATGTATGCGGATCAATGAGCACACCAGCTAGAGGTGGTTTTCGATACTTCATTACTTTTACTGATGATTTTAGTAGATATGGATATGTTTACTTAATGAAACATAAATCCGAATCTTTTGAATTGTTCAAAATTTACAAAAGTGAAGTAGAAAACCAGCTAGGTAAGAAAATAAAAGCACTTCGATCAGATCGAGGTGGCGAATATTTAAGCCTAGAGTTTGACAATCGTCTTAAAGATTGTGGAATAGTTTCACAACTTACTCCTCCTAGAACACCTCAATGGAATGGTGTCTCGGAAAGGAGAAACTGAATTTTACTAGATATAGTTCGGTCTATGATGAGTCAAACAGATCTTCCGATATCCTTTTGGGGTTATGCCATTGAGACTGCCGCGTTCATACTAAACAGAATTCCATCAAAAGCTATTCAAAATACTCCATGTGAGATATGGACTGGGAGGAGTCCCACATTGTCTTTTCTAAAGATTTGAGGTTGTGATGTTTATGTGAAGCGTCAAATTTCTGACAAGTTAACACCGAAATCTGATAAATGCTTATTTGTGGGATATCCTAAAGAAACTAAAGGATATTACTTTTATAACCCATCCGAGAACAAAGTGTTTGTTGCTCGAAATGGTATCTTTTTGGTAAGAGAATTTATTTCTAAAGGAACTGGTGGGAATAAAGTACATCTTGAAGTAATTCAAGATCCACTAATTAGCAATGAACAGCCATTGGAAGATCCACAAGTCTCTTCAAGAGTTGACGAGTCGGTCTTGAAACACAAGATACTCCTCGTAGATCTGGTAGAGTTCGTCATGAGCCCGAGAGATATGGATTTCTCGTGACTGATGATAGAAATGTGGCTCTCATAGATGATGAACCCACATCTTACCAAGAAGCTATAAAGGATCCCGATTCTCATAAATGGTTAGAAGCCATGAAAACTGAGATGCAGTCCATGTACGATAATCAAGTTTGGAACCTAATTGATTCACCTAAAGGTTCTAAGACCATTGGGTGTAAATGGGTTTTCAAAAAGAAAACTGACATGGACGGAAATGTGCATACCTATAAAGCAAGACTTGTTGCGAAAGGTTTCCGACAAACTCATGGTATAGACTATGACGAAACTTTCTCACTTGTTGTCATGCTTAAATCGATTAGAATTCTGCTTGCCATAGCTGCATATTATGACTATGAGATATGGCAAATGGATGTCAAAACAACTTTTCTTAATGGAAATTTACTCGAGGATGTGTATATGACACAATCCCGAGGGTTTTGTTGATCCTAAGAATTCTGATAAGGTCTGCAAATTGCAGCGATCCATTTACGGATTAAAGCAAGCATCTCGGAGTTGGAATCTTCGTTTTGATGAAGTAATCAAAGGTTTTGGTTTTATCAAAAATGAAGATGAACCTTGTGTTTACAAGAGGGTTAGTGGGAGCGCAATAGTTTTTCTAGTACTTTATGTAGATGATATATTACTCATTGGAAATGACATTCCGACTTTAACAAATGTCAAGACATTTTTAGGAAAGTCTTTTGCAATGAAGGACCTAGGAGATGCCGCGTATATACTCGACATTAAGATCTATAGAGATAGATTTAAAAGGCTCATAGGTCTAAGTCAAAGTACCTATATTGACAAAGTGTTGACACGATTTCGAATGGATGATTCAAAAGAGGTTTTATACCAATGTCACATGGCATAAAATTGAGTAAGACTCAACGTCCTGCTAATCAGGAAGAACGAAATCGCATGAATAAAATCCCGTATTCTTCGGCTATTGGATCTATCATGCATGCCATGCTTTGTACTAGACCAGATGTATCATATGCATTAAGTGCAACTAGCAGATATCAATCTGATCCGGTGAAAGTCACTGGACAGCAGTCAAGAATATTCTGAAGTACTTGAGAAGAACTAAGGATTCATTCTTGGTTTATGGAGGATTTGAAAGTGAGCTAGTTGTAACAGGTTACACGGACTCAAGCTTTCAAACCGACAATGATGATTTTAGATCGCAATCTGATTATGTGTTTTGTTTGAATGGAGGTGCAATAAGTTGGAAAAGTTCCAAACATGACACTGTAGCGGATTCTACGACAGAAGCGGAGTACATAGCAGCTTTAAAAGCAGCTAAGGAAGCAGTTTGGATGAACAAGTTCATTGAAGAACTCGGTGTGGTTCCTAGTATAGCAAATCATGTGGATCTTTATTGTGACAACAATGGGGCAATCGCGCAGGCAAAGGAACCAAGATCGCATCAGAGAACCAAACACATACTTCGACGTTTCCATTTGATCAAGGGAGATCATTCCGAGAGGAGATATTAAAATATGCAGAGTTGATGGTGATGATAATGTTGCCGATCCGTTGACTAAACCACTTTCTCAAGCAAAGCATGAGGGTCATGCTAGGTCGATGGGTATTAGATACTTGTTAGATTCGGCCTAGTGCAAGTGGGAGATTGTTAGTAGTATGCCCTAGGCCAATATATTTGAGACCTAGATGTATGAATTATATTAAACAAACATTGTGTTTATTTAGAGATATTTTATATAATAAATGCGTATTGGTTATTTTATTTTTATTACTAAAATGAACCTTGAATATGATATTCAGCTTTATATCATCAAAGTATGTGACTTTGATAGTAAAACTATAAAGTATTATGAATGATATTCTAAACCGTCCATGATTATTCATAGGATGTTTGTGAGACAAACATACTTTATGATAAGCTATAAATGGATATCAGTATGTTAGTTGACTGATGGTCACGTTTTACTGATCATGAATAAGAGTTATTAAGTCATTAACGTAAGTATATGTTAGAGATCATATACTGGATTGACCCCACCTTGAGAATACTACATGGTTCGTGTCATTAGTTATTCTCAATAAAGAATGTATCTATAATCCTTAGACTTGAGATTATCTCAGTTTTCTACATGATAAATTTTATACTTTAATATAGTCTAACATCGTCTTTAACCGGGCGATCATAAAGATTATAATTAGGTATATAATGAATTGTGCGGAGGAAATAGTTTAATTAAGATAGGATTTGTTCCTCTCATAAATTGAGAGAGATATCTTTAGGCCTCTTGATGATTTGATTGAAGAAACGCACGGCCGTGCTCAAGTGAATTAATAAGGAGTTATTAATGTCATTTCATGTTCAATCAAATTCGGTGTCAAGAAATATTTATCGACCAACATAAGGTTGACACATACCATGCCTTATGGACGATATAGATATCGTGTAACAAAAGGATACAATGCATGACATAAATTAGGTTTGATCGAATCATCTATACTTGCTTAATTTGGGTAATCATGTTGTCTTGCTAGATGCCGTTCATGATTTATAATCCATTGTAATTATTGCCAACATTAAGTAAACCTACAGGGTCACACACAAAGAACAACTAATGAGACGTACACAGAAAAATCATAACTTATGTGATAAGTTGTATGGAGAGCTATATAGTCAAGTGACACATCAAATCCTACATCTTATATGATAATGTGTGTTGCATATATGGTTACATAGTTACCATGCACATAGGATATGAAACTTATGGACTATATAGGCACAAGAGACACCCCAAAATTAGAAAAAGGGTATAATATTTTCGTCCATCTTTTTGTGAGAAAAAGAGGAGAGAAAAATCCGAAAATTATACTTTTGTTATTTTCTGTGAGAGAAATGAAGAACGAATACTAGCATATATCGTTATTTATCCGTTCAAAGGGGTTGTTCGTGTGGATACCGGTAGAGGACGAAGCGAAGTGCGGCGTCTTTGTGATTTGGGTTGAAACCGTGATTTTTGCTTAGAGAATCGGTTCGTTTGGAGATTGCTTGGAGATCGGTTTGTGAGAGCGATTAGGCGAATCATTCAAGGGATCAGTTTGGAAACCGGTTTGGATCGGGCAAAGTAAACCGTCAACCAAATTCGTTTTTGATCATCATGGATTAAGCGTAATCCGAAGGTACAAAGTTATGAACTTTTCTTTGATTTAATTGTAATTCACGGATCCTTCTTTTGGGTTTCGAATTCGATTTTGTTTCGTTTTTGTTTTTCCGCTGCGTTATGAATGGTAGAAACCCAACAACAGCTGCTCCAAAATATCTATATAGCGAAGCTGCTGCCTTAGTTTGGCACCACATCCGCTAGGTGCGAAATGACGAATGATTATTTTGACTGATTGATGAATATTATTAAAAATAAACTTTCTCTGGAGAATAACTGATTACCCAGGAATTCCCACTAATCCAAGAAACTTGTGAAAGATTTGGACTTGGGGGGAAGAGAAAATCGATGTTTACCCCGGATATAGCATGTTGTATTACGGGGTGAATGCCGCAAAAATCGTATGCGAAAAATGTGAGAAATCTCGCTTCAAACCTTCAATCGAGGGGAAAAAGGTAAACCAGTTCCATTGAAGGTTTTGCAGTACTTCCGTTAATCCTGATATTACAAAAGCTATATATGTCTCCGCGGACATCCGAGCTAAAGAGATAGTACAAGGACGTCCTTTAAGAGAAATCAAATATAATGATTCATCCGATAGATAGTCAATCATGAAAAAAATTTGACGAAATACATCCGGACTTTGCGTTCAAAGCTCAAATTGTGTGTTTCGGATTGTCGACGGATAGGTTCGCCACAATATAGACAGGTAACTCGACTCACAATATTAACTCATTAACTAATTTATATATAATTAAAATTTAAATATTTAATATCATTTATTGTCAGGTTAATTCTTTTGGCGGGTATCCGCCTTTCTTGCCACATCCAATGGCGAACTATGGATCGTACCTGCAGTTGCTACAGCAACCACCGATGCCACTACCTACCTTGGGGAGATCAATCTCTTCACCCACTCGTTTACACTGATGCCACAGCCTCCGGTATTATTTCTTTTTATATGTTGAATTAGAGTTTCTTGTTTTATTTTAAGAATTATAGCTTCTAGATGATAATTAGGATTTTGAGTTTAGTGTTTATGGCATAAAAACTTCTTATTCAGTGACTTAGGATTTTTTGTGTATACTAAGTGTTTTAGGGTTTAAGTCCTTACTTAGGGTTTTGTGCTAATTTAAGTGTATTTTACCTTTTTTAAATAGGTTAATAACATAAATGAGGAGGAAGTGGAAGTGGAAGACTTGGCAGCGGAGTAATCATGGGATTACTTTAGTATGTTTTAGTTTATTTTAATTTTGTATGACTTTTGTATTCGTTCGTCGATTTGTATGCGTCAAACGATTTGGATTTGTTTTATTTTATATGACTTAGAGATTTGTATGAATTAGAGTTTGTATGAATTGTTTGAATGGTTAATTTAGGGTTGAATAGTATTTTTTTTATTCAGAATGGAAAATATTACAAAAATTGGGGGCTGAAAAAATGGGAATTATAGAAAAAAAAGGGGCTGGTGTGTGAAAATGGATTTTTTTTTAGATGTTCAACCATTGGGTTGAAACATTTTTGTTAAATATGTGTTAAATTGTGTTTGGTGGGATTTGAACCCATAACCTTTGACTATACATACAAATGTTTTAACCAACTTTGCTACAAGCTATTTGCATAAAAATAGATTTAATTAATCCGGGTTAACCGTCCGGATTTAACCAACTTGGCTATACATGAAAATTGATTTAATTAATTCGGACTGCACGCCCTCTGAAATAATCTATCCGGATGCCGCGTGGCAGTCGGAACTAGGCGTCTGCGTTCTCTTTTCTGATAGCCCGTCAGTCGTCCGCTATAGTCATCCGTAATTCTCATTCCTGACAACCCACATGCCGTCCGCTTTAACCGTCCACATTTATTGAATTCTGGACGGCCCGTCCGAATTGTTTGATTATCTCGGACAAGTTAATTTGGATGGAGAAGTCCGGACGGTGCATTATCGGGAAGGCTTAATCCGGATGGTTCAAGCCGTCCGTTCTTCCTATTTTTTTTGGAGTGCTGATATACGCCCTTTACAGATCAGGCCCGAATAATACAAGGCCCAATTTAACAAGACCCAATTTTTTTCTGTTATATTAGATTAGAATGACATAAATATATATAAAATCAGATTTAATATGAAAAGATGGTGCATTAAGTTTGAAATTCTTGGGACCATGTATTAATATATACTAAAATATGCGAGACATGAAAAAGAGAGAAGAGGAATAATAAATGGGTCAAAATTTTGGGTATGCATAGGAGATAAAGGGTCTTAAACACGAAAATAGTACCCTAAACAGTACATCAAAGAAAAAGCAAGTCTGGTTTGAAAGAGCACAGGGAAAGAAAGCAAAGAGACCTGGCTCGTGGGCCCACATTAATTCCCCTCTTTTTTTTGGGGATGAAATAATGCCCCTCTTTCTAAAAGGCCATATTGAAAAGAAAAATTAGAAAAATATTTTTTAAACACATGGAGGGATTAAGAAACATACAAAGTCATTTTTTGGATGGAAACATAAAAAATAAATTCATATTTGTTGAAGTTAATCTCAATATAGATGCACTATTGAAAAGTTTATTAAATGTAAGAATAAGCAAAACAAATGAATAATTGGTTTGAGAGTAAAATAATGAATACAATGATAAGGCAAATTTTGTCCGTACAAACAAATTAGGGCATTTTGAGGGACCCTAAAAATGCAAATAAAAACAAGGGGAGGGATAAGCTAAAAAATGAAAAAAGTAAGAAATGGGGATTTCATTGCACAGGATTGGTGGTGTGATTGCTATCATAAGGCCATCATAACTTCTTTTTTGGTGTCAGGAAAAAAAAAGAAGAAAAGAAAGGAAAAGTGGGCTTGGGAGAAAGAGAAAGAGAAAGAGAAAAAGGTAAACTCAATGATAAAGCAATGGATTACAAAATCATCTCTCCCGACCCCATTTCTCTCTCTCTCTCTCTGTATTAATATCAGGGATGTTGCTCTTTACTCTCTGCCTCCAGTCAGTACCCTCTCACTCTCTTGTCCATATCCTCTTTTCACTTCATTTTGACCCTGAACTGCACATTTCTACAATTCGTTGTGTATTTTGTATTTGTCAATTTGTCATATTGTTTCTACATATTATTGCATAACAAAAATACACTTAGAATAAAAGCATTATCTCATTGAATTTGTTGAGTTGAGATTAAAATTCTTAGATCAAAGAAAATACTCATGATGACTCAATTATTATTTTGTTATTATTTAAAAAAAAATCGACAAAAAGTATCAGTCATCATTTGAAAATGCTAATACTTACTAGCTCAAGTGATCAAGACACCATTCAAATAAGAAAGAGATCCCAAGTTTGAACCCGATTTGTCGAGATTTTTTGGAGATAACACACACTCTCTATATAATTCGAAAAAATTATACAAAAAAACTCAAGCAAGTTCAAAATGCAATACACCTAAAATAAACAATAATGATAACAAATATAAAAAAAAGAGATCAGACTAAAATAGAAAATTATATGGTTTAATTATCATCTTCACTCCAAGTTACATGAATATGTATTTCTCATAGTGTTGATTTATTGATTAAAATTTTATTGTTCAACTCATTTCAAATAATCAGCATTACGTTAGTAATCTTATTATTGTGTCTTATCTTTTTGTGTTATCGTCTCTAGTTAATTTATTTATAATGTTAAATGAGTATGCATTTATTATATTGAAAATTAAAAAAAAGATCTATTTGCTAACCTCAAATGAAACATGTAGCTATGCTCCAATGAGAATGTAATTGGAATGAACAACAATAAAAAAAACTGACTATCTTTACTGTAATTTTTAAGTTATTTAATTGTATTTATTTATTATTGACTTTACCTTCAAATGTCATTAAGAAGCATTTATTCCTTCAAAACAAAACAATATTAAAAAGAAAAAAACTTAGAAATAAATTGCACAATTTAGCAATAGTGGAGAAAAACTGAGGAGAGTTAAGGTGTGTTTCTCTCTCATGGATCATGTATAGTATAGCATGGTATTGTAATCTGACAAAGAGAAGTCATAATCTCAGAAAGCAGTAAAATACTCTGTTGACGACTGACACAACTTTAATGCCCCTCTTTCTTTCTTTCTTTCTTTCTTTCTCTCTTTCTCTCTCGCTCTGTCTGTCTTGGTATCAGAATTCAGTATTCAGTTTCACCCCCTTGTTTTACTCCTCGCCTTTGCTGCTCCCTTGTTTTTTATTTACCATTAAAATTGTAACTTTTTTGACCACCTTCCCCCCTTTTGTGTTCTCTCTCACCCAAATGTTTCATCATGAATTCACCATGAGTGATTTATATATGAGGTTTGTTCTCACCGATCTCTCACTTGGATATTTTGTGATAATTTATTCGGTAAAGTTTAACGTGTTTTCAGTTAGATTGAGAGTTTAATGTGTAACATCTTGAAACGAAAGGAGGAATTAGCTGATTAGTCTCACCTTTACTTGTGAATGTGAATTTGTGTTATTTAAATAAACTAATGCATTAACCATTAGTATCAATCAAGGTTAAGTTTTTTCAGGACAATATAATATAGATCTGAAAGTTATACTGAATCAGTTAATGCACTAGACTCTTATATAATGTATCAAAATATCTTGTAGAATAATATCTTTTGGTAGAATGACGGATTTACTTTTCTTGTTAAATTATTTTTCGTATTTATATAATCTTGAGATTTGAGAATTAATAAATAAACGTAAATATTAAAGTATTTTTAAATATATAAATGATATGTTAACATATATAAGTTTTACTAAAATTCTATCAATTTTTTATCTAATATGACACATAAAGATAGTTGTGTAAGGATAAGATGTAAGTTTGAAATTAAACTATATTAACTAAAGAAACATTAAATTATATTAATTAAAGAAACTAAATTACTATAATTGTACAATAAATATCATATCGTGGCAAGTGGTCAAATATATATATTTCTTTGATAAAAAAAGGTCGAACATTTTAACACATTAACATTTAAAATGATAATAAGAAAATGATAGACTAGCATGCGGCTATCCTTGTTGAGTCATCTCTTTTGTTAGAAAGAGCACAAATTGGTGCTTCAAAACAAAAGTAATGAGATATTATTCTTTGCTTGGCTCCTCCTTTCATATCCTCTGCCCTCAAAGGAAAAAGAGCTGAAAAGACTAATGCCATGAGAGAGAGAGAGAAACCCTCCAACCTCTCGGCAGTACCTTTATGCTGCTTTCTTTCTTTTAACAAGGATAGATGGGTTGACTCATTTATTTCTAAACAAGAAAGTTTGTTTTGTATCTCCATCCATATTAATTACCTTCCAGTAAAAAGTTACTGCCATGTAGTAAATTATTTCCTAGTGAAGATAGATATCCACATTTGGGTTTTGGAAATTAATCCTTCATAATTGATTGTTTAAATTTGCAACACAAATTTGGTGATGACTGATGAGAAGATTTAGTAAACAACAGCTAGGAGTTAGTCACTTAGTGTTTATTTCGAACTAGTGGTGAAATATCATTGGTCCATTGTCTTTTAGCTATTGGAGGTACTTAACTTTTTCCAATCACAAGTCAAATGAACACAAAAATATATTTGGACTAGACAAATACGCAACTGACTTTAAAGGATGAATAGTATAAGAAACTTATCTCATAAAAGGAAACCCAACAACTTGTATCAATCTAGCTAGTAATTATGAGTTTGATATTCCCTCAAACGATGAACAAAATTAATAATGAAAATCATATACTTTTACTAGCAAAAAATGCTTGAAAGATCTGAACAAGTCACAAATTATCCATTAAAATTATTCTGAGTGAAATTCCAAGGCAGAAATAATTAACCAGCCGCATTAAATGCCTAGCCAAACCGTTGCAAATTTCCAAGGACATAGACTAGCCATTAATCCATAAAAAAATGAATTCATGACATTATCTAATTAAGAGGAATATGTCTTGCCCTAAGTATTAGTGCACAGCTATATATCCCCTAGAGATAAATAAGATATACATTTTATGTAGAAATATATTAGAGCACCCCAACATTTCCCCAATATTTCCAAATTCCTAACGAAAACAAAATGCTAAATTACCAAGTAAAACATGTGCTAATGATAAATCTTTTAGCAAGTTTTACTTCAACCATAAACAAAAGATATTTCATTGAAAGTAAAAAATACATAATTTATGAATGTCATAATTTTATTACCCCGAAAGAGAAGGGGGAGAAATGTTGGAGGATTTGTAACAAAGAGGAAAGAAAGTCTTATTGCAAAGCAACGAAAACTGTGTTTTGACCTCAAAATCTCTGCCCATCTAGCTATGCACTCTCTCTCTCTCTCTCTAGAGAGAGATTAAAGAGTGTTATACAAGTAAGGCATTGTTTGGTTTGAAGAGAGAGAGAGAGGATCATGGGAACAGAAACAAAGTGAATGTGAATGAATGATGGGGTCATCATCATTTAATAATTTGTTTGTAAGAAAAAAGAAAGCCTAGTTAAAGCCTATTACTGCGACAGCCACTGCGTTCCTCATATTCATCAATCCTGATTTTCTGTGATCCAAACTGGTATAACCATATGTCTGGTCATAAATAAGTTGTTTAAAAAATAAAATTATAATAAATATATGGAACATGTGTGTATGTACTCATAGCTTCGAAATGCTGACAGATCACCGGCCAATCTTGAATCTTATGTGGGTTATTGGCATGTAATATTTATTATTCTTTGAGTAATACTGATTAAAAATGAAGATGGCAAGTTACCTGGAGAGACATATTATACAGAAAATAGTTACACATTTATTGTGTACTGTCAAGTAATCAAAACATGACATGCCGTAGCTGTATTATCATTTATCAACGAGTATGTTTGACATGTCGTTTCAACATCAATAATTGTATATACATATATATTCAAAAGTGTGTGATGAAGTTTAATTATAGTACAAAATTTATACTCCAATTCAATTGAATCTAAGATCCAAAATTTTGATTAGAATTGGTCCCTCAAAAAAAAAATTCGATTAGAATCGAAATGAATTTTGGGTCTTAGTTTTAGTCCAAAGTCTAAGTTTGATTCCCTTTTCTTTTTCTTGAGACTCAAATTCACTATTAGTGCGTTGAGAGACTAGCTAAATATCAATTGAGATCTTTTTCAAGGTTTAAGAAATGAGCAAACTATGGCATATTCTCTTTTCTTTCTTGAAGAATAAGCATAAAACCTACTGATTTTTATTTGAAATTAATGAAGATAAGTAAAAAGAGTAGGGTTTTCTAGATGAATATGCATAATAGTTACTGTAATAATTTGATATTGCAGTCAATTATCAGATTACTAAGTACACAAGGGTTCAAAAAAATGAAATAACTAGCTGTGAGATTGAGATTATGGTTATTGTATGAAAGTGCATGTAAGGATAAGGACCACATATATAGGTAATTAATTGACTTGGGAATTGGCATAGCCTCACATGGAGAAGCTTCTCTCTTGTCTTGAGACTTGAGAGACAAACTCTACAAAATATATTTATGCATGCGGGCATGGACATGGCTTGAGCATTGTCCTTTCTCTGGTATGTTTTCCTTGGGCCCCACCAAGAATGTTATGTTATTTTTCTATATCTTATCTTAAATTTATATTAATAAACTATTTAGCAATTTAAATACAAAGTGAGGTGAATCGAAATGTAGAGAGAGAGAGAGAGGTCAATGGAGGAGGATTTGGGCAGAATCCACGGAGCATTCCATTCTCCCAAATGTCCTTGAGATTTGCTTTTCTAATTATTGCCCCTTTTATTTAATTATTTAACCTCTAAGTTCTAATCATCACATCATCATCTCCCCCATTTTTGTAATTATAAATTAAATATATATATTTCTAACTATGATATAATCTAATATCACACTAACAAGAGATCCAAAAATAAATAACTTAAAGAATATTAAATATTCAAAACTTGAGGTTTAATAACATTAAGTTAACAATATATTATTATGGTAATGGTGCAAGTTGGAGATGGCTAAAAATACTCTGACATCAGATGCTGCATTGCATGCATGCAGAAACTTTAAACCTAGATTAGATACCATGTTTGAGTTTGGATTAAAGCTAAAGCAAGGAATAATATAACTATTCTATTAATTTCTATTTATTCCTATTTCCCAAAAGCAAGTTAAGGGTCTCACGTGAGGACATCTTGCTGTCACGTGATCCGCGGGAATCACGCTTCTTCTTCGTATTTCACAAATCCCCACAGTTTGACCTTTCATTCCATGCATCATCATTACCCAATTATTAATTTAACAATCCTCTTTCCTTTATTCTCTCTTTCTCAAACGTGGCATCTCTTCACTGGTCCATACATTTGTCATATTTGTACTAGTGGTTCCTAAGAATCTTTTCCATATAATTATTAGTTGATTGATGTTGCTTTTCTTTTCTCAAAAAAAAAAGGATCAAACACACTTAGAAAAGTATAGATTGACATTCATATGTAACTTTTTTTCCAATATAAAGTGGCTTGTTTTCATACTAAAATGAATAATACATTAATTCAAAGCAGCAACCTATAAAGTGGACCTTATTAAATGTGCTAGGGACCCTTTTGGGGCTAAATTGTGATAGAAAGTTGTATGACCTTATAGTGAGAAGTGTATTTAGATGCCATTATAATTTTTTCGTCAGTTTAATGTTCTAAGTAATTTAAGACCAGAAATAATTTCCGGAAGAACTAGCAACTTTCATTCCACTAATCTTCAATTGACAAGTGGAAAACTTTCCACATAACTCCTAGGTCTCCCTCTCACTACGAGTAAACTATCTAGGGCAATATATGGGTCTATCCTTGAGAAAGTTCAAAAAAGACTAGTGGGTTGAAAAGGAAAAATCGACGTTGATGAAATCCGTCTTACTCTCACTTATCACCCTATGAAAAGAAGTCCTTTTTATTTCTGATGTAGCTAGTCAACAAAATTATAGACTTGCGAGAGCATTCCTTTGAAGAGGAGACAAAAAATGTTCGGACGGACATTGCTTGGTTGCTTGAGACCGGCTATGTCTTTCGAAGGAAAATGAGGGCGTAAGGTTAATGTCTATTAAAAAACAAAACATTTCACTTCTTTTGAAATGACTTTGGGTTTGAAAACGGAACTGGAAAGCACGTGGACAAAAACTGTTACACCCCGACTCCGTGTTTGACTTTGGGATATAACGTTAACAATATCATTGCAATACAATACTCAAAATATAAAATACACGTAATTATTTATATAATTCCTAACTAAAAATATGAGTTGGTCTACGACGTCTCTCGAAACCCGACTCTTGAACCTGAAAACTAAAAAAAAAAAAGGATGAGTTCACTACTCAGTAAGGGCTTCAATCCCATACGCTTAAAATATATATATATAATATTATAATAAATTATTCAAAAGCATAAATACTAAATAAAATAATTTTCGAGCTCATTGTTCGGCGATAGACGACCAGGGCATTGCGAGCCATGTGTGGCTTCACAATCTTGATCATGCAACCATGGTATCGTGAGTCATATGCAGCTTTACTCTTGTGGCCATGACATCTCGAGTTATTTACGGCTTTTCTCTTGTGCTCATGGCATCTCGAGTTATGTGTGGCTTTCATTTCATTTAGATCATATAATAATTTATAAAATAATATTTTAGACCTAATGCATGAGAAAAGAAAATCTCTTATCTTAAAATGAACATGACATAATTGACCCAACCTCTTCGAAAATGGAATCGATTTTTGCTTTACAAAATTCTATATGCGCTATTTTTAAAATAAGTGGCAGTAAAAATGAGTTTGTGCATGAATGAAAGGAATACTAGTTATTTATAGTCTAAGAAAAATTGCATCTCATATTCCTTGTATTAAAGTTTTAATTTCGGTTTCAAACTTCATTTTTCTTACACGTCTAGAGCAAAGTAACTCCTCCGATTTCATTAATTTAGGCAGAGACCCATTAAAAGGCACTGTATTATTTTTATTTTCATTTGTTTTGTGATTACAAAAAATAAATAATCAATGGAGCCATTAAACCAGACCAATAATATTCCATAGGGCACTAACTAAAAATTTAATTTCATGCACAAACCTCCATTGACACGTTCAACATTATTTTGCTCTTTAAATGTCAGAACTCCCTAATCAAGTTTTTAATGCATTTTTTAAAGAAAAACATAGTATTATAACAAATATAATCTGTTATAAAAATAAGGGTTATAACAAAAACCATACAGTTGCTCTATGATTTTAATGACCCTAACGACCTAAAAACGACATCGCAACCATTGTCGTTCTTCCTTACTCAACTAGCCGGCCCCTTACCCATATTTAATACTTTTATCTCTTATGAATTGGGAAACGACTTAAGTATCAACTTTTGGAATGACATATGGACGTCAGTCGGTACTCTAAAATCGTTCTTTCCCACGCTATATGGGATCCTCTGTGATGACCAATTGACAGTAGCCCAAATCCTTAGTGGCTATGTCGAATTTAATTATTCCTTACGTCACCGGATATGAGAATACAATCCGAGGCACAAGACATTTTCCTCATTCTTGTTCTCATCAACCCAACCACCCAACGTGATCAACCAAGGTGGAGATCGACGGTCTCGGGTCAATTCACGACCAAATCGGCTTACAGGTTACTACACCTAACAAATACCACATCCAAAGAAAATGTGTGACTATGGAAAATAAAATGTCCCGAAAAAGCCTGTTTCTTTGCAAGATAAATGTCCTTAGAGGGAAGAAAATGTGCGTCTCATGAACCAAGACAACCTTCTTAAAAGCGGATGATCAAAACAGGGGGAGTATTCCTGTGCCGACAACAAGTCGTAGAAACCGCCACACACTTATTTCTCCATTGTAATTTCGAAAGAGGAGTGTGGATGCACAAGGTGTACGACTTAGATACGTTGCATAACGTAACTGAATTATGGGTTAAGCAAGGAATCGGCAAAGACAAGGGAGGCCAGAGGGCATGGGATACGGACTGGCTGAGTACGTGTTGGTCGATATGGAAAGGTCAGAATAAATCAGCAGACTATAAATTGGAAGGAGTACTGCTAGTTTTAGGGGAAATTTGGGCAATGGGGTGCTCGATTATATTATTTTCTATTTCCTTCATCATGCTTGTAAATCCATTTTTATTGTACGAACTTTCTTTTTTCTAATCCATGATATCTCAGTAAGGCAATTCACCTACTGCAACATAAAAAAAAAGACCACAA
This sequence comes from Juncus inflexus, assembly GCA_024447665.1. Classification (NCBI taxonomy): domain Eukaryota; kingdom Viridiplantae; phylum Streptophyta; class Magnoliopsida; order Poales; family Juncaceae; genus Juncus; species Juncus inflexus. The sequence goes on from JAJHPC010000008.1 coordinate 11,150,567, forward strand.
ATATTTAAGAAAATATGTATATAGAAACATGTATGTAATTATTGTGATATTACACACAACAGTTGTACTTTTTTTTAGACAATATAATGGGTTGTTAGGCTTGCAAAATATTCAGCTAGATGTGTTATTCGTAACTCGAACTTGAGTTTCTCTATCAAACTTGGCGGAGTGACTTACCACTTGAGTTATCAAGGTTTGGTGCACCAGTTATAGTTTAGCTATGACAAGAATGAAGGTGACAAAGTAACCGAAATGAGTTCAACAGCAAATATAAACCCTTTTGTAAAGTTGTCGTTAAGACTTAGATAGTAGTATGAATAATATTTGATGTTGAAAAAACTGAGGGCTTATTTGGATGGCTAGTAATTTGTTGGTATTTTTTTAGAATTGGGAAAAATTCCTAGAGTTTTAAATATGCAAGTTTAGATGGGGTTTAGGAATTTTTAGGGAAATTTTGTATAGAAAAGAGAGAAGAATGAAAACTTAGCTTTTTGGTAAGTTTTTTCTAGGAATTTTTAGGGATGTATATATTATATTATTGAATAAATATTATTTATTAAATAATAAGGCATAATGAAAATAGAATAAATAGCAAATAAAAAATAATTAAAATATAAATAACTCAAAACAACAAAAAAAGTAATTTTAAAATTAATAAAATTAAATTAATTAATAAATAATAATTGAAAAATTAAATGATTAATATATAAAAATCATTATATATAATTAAATTAATAAATAAGAATTAAAAAATTAATAACAATAATAACAATTATTTAAAAATCATAAATAATAATTAATAAATTAATAAATAATAATTCAGAAAATAATAAGTAACAATTATAAATAATTAATAATGATTAAAAAATACAAATAATATTAAGAATATCATAAATATTATTAAGAAAACTAATAAATATTATATTATATTATATTATATTATATTATATTATATTATATTATATTATATTATATTATATTATATTATATTATATTATATTATATTATATTATATTATATTATATTATATTAAACACATTTCCTACAAATTTACTAATTTGCATTCAAACACACCATTTTTTTATACATCCTAGAGTTTATAATACTCTAGTATTTGAATTTTGCAAATCTTAATCCCTAGAAATATCCTAATACATACTAGAAAATTTTACACATCCAAACAAGCCTGAGAGTATGAGCTGAAAGTAATTTTCTTATAATATGATAAGCATATTTTGTAGGTAAGAACATTAACCACTCGTTCAAAAGCATCTTTTGACCATGGAACATAGAAGTATGTCAAATTAATTGGGACAGCATGGTGTGAAGAATATTCTACTTCAATCCAAATTGACTAAACTTCTTAATTACTTCTGTCTTTGAGCCCCCTCTCAAATTACCCTATTACATATTATATATATATACACTAGATATATAATATATATACACATACATTTTTTAATTGGTTCTTCCTTAATCTACAGAGTCAAATACATCTACCTCTACATTCTAGATTGTATTTTAACCATATATGTGCCAAAGCAATAAATATGCATAGATAGAGTATTTATTTGGTGTGTGTCTGTGTGTGAGAGAGTGTTTGTGTGTGCGTGATGAAATGAAATAATAATAAGACTGTTCTAATGTAATAAATGAGGGCTGTAAAGGGGTGGGGTGACAAAGAGGGGTTATTAGGGTTTTTATTTATTATGGTAAAGTCTACTGCACATAAGGAGCTTGGGAATCCGAGCTAGAATTCAGTGACATTCACACCCTTTTTTATTTCAATTCTTCTCTGCGAGAAGACTGTGCCTCATTTGATTTTCAATTTTTTTTTATTTTGTAGGGGTGTTTCCACCATTAATGATCTTCATGGTCTAGGGTTTTTGAAATGGAACCCTATGTTTGTATATCTGCACAACTTATTTATATATTTCATTATTATTGTTTGTAATCAAATATAATAATTCTCTAACTTCTTCAAAAAAATCAAAGTTAAAAGGCATTCAAAAGCAAGTCGTTGTTCCCAATAATAAAGCTTCTCGACTTTAACTTCAAGGATCTATTTTGGCACTTGTCTTTGTGGCTTCTGATATAATCTTATAAATAAGTATGTATATTATTTACTGCATAAGATTGATTACTAAGTTGTAATTTTTTAAATACCATATAACTTAAATCTTCATATTCTAATACATATCTATTTTCTGAAAATGTCAGTTAGAAAGTTTCATATTGTTCTGAGTTTAAAGTACACTATATCATAAATCATGACTGCATATAAAAAAAAACTTTTTCTTCTTTATTTATCTTTCTTACTGTTGCAAATATCAATAATTATAGATATACGTAAATTACTCTCATTTAAATTAAATACAAAAACTAAAGTTTCGCCTCAAAAAAACAAATTAAATATAAAACTAGCTAGTTACAATCAGGGACGGAGCTAGATGGCTGCCGGAAGGATCCCCGGCTCCCCCCATTAAATTGTAAATTAGTTAATATAGTTGACTAATAGTTTGATTTCTGCTCTCTTATTAGTATTTTATATTTTATGTTTCTCTTGTATCACATGTGAAGTTGTGTTTGGATGACTATCCAGTTCAAGTTATATTGCGTAGTGCCTTAATGATGAGGGTTTGATCCATGTTTCTCTCATATTTTTTTTTAGAAATGTTATAGAAAAAATGTTTACCACCTGGATTTGAAATCATGTTATTTGATATACGAGCGAGCGGCCAGAACATTGGACTATAAACTACTTTATGAAAAAATTCCCGACTCGTCCTATAAATCCTTTCTGGCTCCGCCCCTGATTAGAATCATTATTATTATGCATCAAAGACTTTATTTTTGTTTCGCAAAAGTTGAAAGGTGTACGGAATCATCTTATGAAAAATCCTTTTATATTAGCTTGTTAATGTCAAAATAAAAAAGGGTGACGCTAATTTTGAGGCATTTTTTTAACGGGTAATTTTGAGATATTTTTTATGGCAACATAGATATTAACAAGATAAAGAACCACATGTGATTCCAAAATTATTAGGGTAATTTCGAGACATTTTTTATGGCAACATAGATATCAACAAGATAAAGAACCACATGAGATTCAAAATTATTAGGGTTTAGGGATCTATGCAATGTTATGTGGGGAGAGTCAACTTGGGTGTGTGATTTGTGCATGTGGAGATGACATAATAATACTAGACAAGGTTGTTGCTAGATTGGATGGAATATTTGGGACTATGAAAAGAGAATTAGAATTAGAAATAGAAGGAGCATCATTTTGTATGTATGCATGCATGCCATAATTAATTAGATCTCATTGTGATTAGATTATACATATCTTATTTAATTTATTGTCCTTAATTATAATATTAATTAGTACTTTAAGTACACATAAGCCAAAAAACACCCTTTTGAATTATTCAAAAAAAAAAAAAAAACCTTTTGGTCAAATCACCCTGCTAACTTTTGGCCACCTGACAATTCTTTATTTGTTTTCGGTTTTGTTTATTTATTTATGATCCTTGAGCTAGGAAGACAATCCCTAAATTGTTTTAGTTTTCTTTATCATATTAAATTAGGATAAATAACAATCAAGTCACTTTTTTGCTTAGGGCATAAATTTTGTTATTTATATTTAGTAAAATGTATAGTGACTCGATTTTTTTTTTTACTTACACGAATCTCTCTCTACAGAGAAATGGGTTGGAATTGATGTGAGATACAAAACCAACCCTAAAAAGGAGGAGCTAGCATGAAAAAAGTGGCAATTTATTGAAGAAGAGAGGCAGTAATTTTTGGTGACAGACAGAGAGAGTTGATGAGCCATTTTTACCATAGAAGAAGTAATTTTATCGAAAGAGCAAAGATGCGAAGCATTAATTAAAACAAGAAAGGGAAAAAGAACATGACAATACGTAGTCAGTTGTTTCATGAAAAATTAATACTCTCTCTCCTGTTGGAGATGCCAAACCAAAGCTGTGAATCAGTGAATCAATCTTCCATTTCTCTACAATTCTCTCTAACGGCACATCTACAATTAATACTTCACTTTCGAATGAAATCCTTGTCATCGTTTCAGACAAGTCAAATTCTTCATAGGTTATTTAATTTTAGAAAATGACCAAATGAATCAATTAAGTCGCTAAATTTTTAATTAACTGAGTGATTTATTTAATTATATTTTGAAAGTTGAATGATTTATAGAGAATATTTAAAATTTGAGTATCATATTTAATACTTTTTAAAAATTGAGTAATATCTACGAGGCAATTGAAAGTTTAGTGATTTATTTAATTAGTTTTAAAAGTTAAATAATTTATGACGAAATTTATTCTATTATATTGTAATATTGTAATTTGTAAACCTAAATGATTTTGAATTCAATCCATTTATTATGTTAGAACCAAAAAACCCTAATACAACTCATCCACCTATTTTCTTCACATTAAAAAAAAGAAAAAAAAAAGAGAATATTTGCCAGAGAAAAAAAGGAGCCCAAATCCGAAGGGAGCGGAAGAAAAAGAATGGAATCAAAAGCCAAACACACACACACGAGTCTCTCTCTCTCTCTCTCTCTCACTATCAAAATCAGCTTTTTTATATAATTTATTCATGCTCTTAAAATTCTCGTATATATATTCTATGATTCTCTCTGTCTAGACACTAATAGTGATGGTTTTTATAACCCGAATTATCCGGGCTGGAACCTAGCTTGCGTTTTTACCGTTTTGCCCTCCACTGTCATTTTCTCTCCTTCCCCTTTCTTCCTCACAATCTCCTCCCCTTTTAATACTGGCACCTAACCACGACAAACAAACCCACCCTACAAGTTTCTTCCTCTCTCCTCTCCTCTCCTCTCCTCTCCTTCCTTTCTCCCTTTTCAAAACCTCACAACAAATTCATACAAATCATACTCCAAGTTCAAGTTCAAGTTCAAACCATAAGGAACCAGCCGGCCAATCAATGGAGGCCACCTCAGCGGCCACGCCGGACCTCTCGCTCCACATCAGTCTTCCTAACTCCGCTCCATCCTCCCTCTCCGACACGGCTCTCGGCCCCAACAGAGACACGTGGCGCCATACCAACGGTTGGCCCAAGTCGCACAGCGATAGTTACACCGATCTTTCCCTCTCCCAGCCTTCTCCTGCCTCGGCTGAGGCTGAGAGCCCTTGGCGCCGCCTTGAGCCCTTATCCTCTCCGTTCAATCCTTCATCCGATGGCTCTCGACCCATCAGAGGAATCCCTATATACAACAACACAAACACAGCCAGCACCAGCGCTATGACCTCACCATTTATACCTCAAGACCCTAAGAACTCCACCATGCCTTGCTTTTACGGACATAAATACCCTTTAACATGGCCTCCTCCTTCTTCTTCAACCCTCGACCAAGTACCGACAAACCCGTCATTTCAAATGAATCCGTTGCTTAATGGGTCGGCGTACCACCGCATGTTGATCGGACCAGGTACGAGGTTTAATGGGTTCTCAAACGAGATGAACCCGTTTAAAGGGTTTAACGGATATCATCACGCTAGTCAGTATGGAATCGGATCTAGATTCGTGTCGAAACTCCCGGCGAAAAGAAGCATGCGTGCCCCACGGATGAGGTGGACTAGTACTCTTCACGCTCGGTTTGTTCATGCCGTTGAGCTCTTAGGCGGACATGAACGTATGATTATTTCCAATTTTATAAACTTTATATTATGTCACATGTATTGATGTTATTTTGATTTTGTTGGGTAATTTGATTATGGATTTTTTTTTGTGATAATTTTTAGGGGCGACGCCAAAATCAGTTCTGGAGTTGATGGATGTGAAGGATCTTACACTAGCTCATGTGAAAAGCCATTTACAGGTATGATTTGTTTGAATAATGAATTTATAAATGTGCATTTATATTATTTTCTAAGGTTCTGGGTGTTGGTTTGTTCAACATTTTTAATTGGGTTGAACTTTGAAGTTTCCTCGTCTCGTTCATGGCACAGTTGCCAATGGAAGCATGACTCGTGAATCAATGAATGAATGAATGAGAAAATGAGTCAGTCGATCCACTATGACAAGAAACTGCCATTCTTGGAAAATTGTTACACACCGAGCAAATAAAACCTTTGAAAAGATAGAAAAGAGAAAAAGAAAAGATAAAAGAAGAATAGCTCACTTGTGTTTTCTTTTCATTATTTTCCCTTATTTATTTCCTTTATTTTCTATGAAGATATCAGTTCGATCTGCATCTCTTTCTTTTCTCTTTATATCTCTTTACATCACAACACAAGTCCAAAAACCTCTCTCTCTCTTTCTCTCTGAAAGACTGAAATTTGATATTTTTTTTTCGTTGTCACGCTCTCTGAGCAGATGTATAGAACTGTGAAGAGCACTGACAAGCCTGCCAACTCATCAGGTAATTCTTTGTTTTTTTCTCAACCTTTTAACAAATCTTCATTATTATTTTTCTGATGATTAGACGAATTTGTTTTTGTTCAAAACATGAATTAGGTCAAATGGAGGGGATGGGAGAGGATGATTTCACGTCCAGTGGCGAGCTAGACATAAGGCGGTTTATGGACCAGCGAGGCTCTGATAGACCGAGTCCACCCAATGAAAAGGATTACTCTCTCACCAACACTTCAACCAGATGGAGTAACTCATCAAGGTACAATGCTCTCTCTCTCTCTCTCTCTCACATATCAGACGTGTACCACTGCCAGCTCCAGTACCAGTACAACTTTAACTTTTGCATGGCCATTGTGCTTTGTTTGTTCGAGTGTTTGCATACACACACAAACACACATGTCTAAAAGTCCATATTTGATGAACAAAGGAGTGTAGCAACTCAGCTTTTTCTTTTTGTGCTTTGTTTCTCTTCTCATGTCTGTCTGAGTGATTAGTTGTTTGGCTTTAGGGCAAAGCCAAGAATAGTACAGATCGAAAGAAAAGAAAAAGAAAGATAACGTGATACAAGTTAACTATGAGAAACTATGCATGTAAATCTTTATCTTGAAATGAGGAACCTATGTAACATCTAATCTAATAGGATGAGGTTTAGTAGGGGGCAAATGTTTTATCACAAATAAGACCAAAATGTCCCTTCACTCTCTCATATCCATTGACTTAAGCTTGCCCTTCAATACTTTGTTTTTATTAGAATTAAAAATTGGGTTGATGCTGTGTGAGGCTGAGGGGTAGAATTGTCCTTTTCCACTAGGGTACATTGTTTATTAATCCTTTCTTTTCAATGCATCGCCTGTGCTTAGCAGGACATTGTTTTGACTTGACATGCTCTCATATCTAGAAATAAGATTTTGTCTCTTTGGGACTTCTTTTCTCTATTTTTTGCTATCTTTTTTCTTATCTTTTGTTCATTTTTTTATGATACTTGGTATAAAAACAAGAGGCTTCTTGTTTTTTCGATCAAACAAATGGAGTTGAGAATTTTGAAGTATCATTTGAGTGATAGGCATGAATGATACTTTAGATATGTGGTTCGTCTAATTTGAGTGTTGTGTCATTGCACTAAGTTTCTAATTTTTTTATTAAGGAAGTTACTGCTCTTATTTTCATTAGTTACTATTATTCTCCAATAATATATGTTAAAATTGCTTTATATGTTATGTATATATGGAGTGTAACCATTGAATCCTTCAATAAGAAAATTAAAGAAAAAGGAAAAAGAAATACAATCAAAATCTAAATGGAGAAATTTGAAACATGCACATTGCGAAAGGTTCTGAACTGACTATTCGTCATCTATTAAAGAATTAACAAGCACCTCTTCTTTATGTCTTTTTCTCATTTTCCATTCATACTAAAAAACATACATTCTAATGTAGAACGATTTTGATTTGAAAAACGACCAGTCAATAAAGAAAATGGGAAAAAAAGTACATATTATGCCGATTTTCTAATGTGTTGAATATGTATCACTTTACTTTTGATAACATTATCTTGAGACTAGTATGCATGATACTTATGTTCTTCTTCTTCTTATTATTATTTATTTATTTTTTGGCAATTTGTTCCTCTTATGGCCCTGAATATTTTTTTCTTGAATAATTTCAGCAGGGATCCCTGGCCTCTAGTGAATTCCTGTAACATGGATTCAAATCGACAACTTGGATTATCATGTCAAGCCGATCAGGTAAACCATACTCTCTTAACTTGCAAAAAATTTCTGTCCTTCTTTAACATACTATATATCATTTTTTTTTTTGAATGAATTGAGACTATATATCATTTTTTGTGCAACAGAACAACGAAACGTGCAGATCAAACAACTCACAGTTATCTAACCTTGAGCTAAACATCCCAAGCTTGGAGTTCACCTTAGGCAGACCAGACTGGCAGGGATCAGACCACGACTGATCGACCATTTGTATTATTTATGACTAAAGTTGATCATATGATTTTTGTTTCGTTTAGCTAGTGTGAACAAAAGAAGGAAAAAAGAGAGAACAAAATCTGAGTACGAGAGATTCACAAAGTAGTTAGTGTATTAAAACATGCGTGCATGTATGATGTATCTCTCTCTTTTTTTTGTTTTTAATTTTTTTTCTCTTTTTTTTTTTTGTTCTTTTTTCTGAGCTAAACTGAAGTTTGAGGTGACTAAAGGTGAAGTTAGGTCATTGCTTGATTCTATCATTTGCACATGCAAAGTGGAAAAGGAGAAAAAGGGTGCATGTGTTCTTATGAAGAAAGCTCAATATCTCTTGAATATAATTACATCTTTTTTTGTATCATTATAACTTTATTTATTGTTTTTCTTGTTTCTTTTTAGCCAGAAGGATTTAGTAGACTTTTTCAGGATTTGAGATAGATATTAATCTAAACCATGGATTAAATTGAAGTAATGTATGTTGAATGTTTTGATATAGCACCTCGTACATTGGTCAACCAGTCAACAGTTGACTGGTTTGACTAGCCTCCCAAGTTCAATATTATTTTGTGATTTTATAACTTATTTTTAGTGTAGGACTAATTGTCTTATCGCATATAATCTTGGACATATATAATAATTTTATAGAACACATGTATACTGTTTTATATTAAAACATATCTAGTGGTTATATAAACATATACATTCTTTTTAAACCTGTATACTACTTTGATAATATCTTCATATATATACAAATAGGGAATAATACATTCATATATGTACTAATCTTTTCAAAAAAAAATAATATATATATATATATATATATATATATATATATATATATATATATATATATATATATATATATATATACTGCTTTTAAATAAGGAATTTGACAATGGTCGCGGCCGGACAGACTACATATAAACAGAAATCCTATGTGACAGAAATTAAGGCTTAAAAACATCCAGGTTATTTTCCGTTTCTGCTGGGCTCATCGTTTTTTCCTTTTAATCTGGAAACAAAAAATTCATTTCAAGTATCCTTATATTTGATAAAAATATACATGATAAAAATATTATACTGGACAAATAATGATTTTATAGGGTTAAAGGTATACTAATTATAAAAAAATTATATATTGGCTTTTAGAAAAGATTGGTGTTTCTTTCTTTAAAATCAGTTAGATTCAATGTAGTATGTCGTAATTATAGGTCTCTTTATTTAATTTCTGTTTGCGGGATCTCCTTGGGATTATTTTATAATTAATTCGTACTTTGAATTTTAACTTATTTAATGGTATCTCAGCCGGTAATTCGCCGGCAGGAGCTTCAAAAAAAAAATAGATTAGTGTTCAAATGTGTGCGTTTTTTGATAATTGGCACAAAATTGTACTACGATTATACTAGAAGCATCACCAATAAAAAGAAAAAAATGTGGGATAATCAAACTAAAATAAACTTAGATATATAACATTAAAGCTTGTTTATCTAGTCTAGTGAATGTAATTGCAAAGGCATGTATGACTCTATTTTGATAATGTGGCAACAAATATATAGGCCCCTTAAATTGAACGGGTCGAATGTATAGACAAAATATCAAATCAAATTATACCTCGAATGGACCACGGTACCAAGCTTCTCCTAGCTACCACTAAAATTGAAAGAAAGAATTAAATATGATATAAACTGCACTAGACTGAATATGTATTGGTACAGTATCAATGTGTCCCAAGTTTTAAAAAGAAAACGAAACAACACACCGAAATGAAATGAAAAGAAATAAATTAATCAAGGGAACAATGTGTAGGGATGATCGCACCTAAAATCCGGACATTATTCAGTAGATGCATTTATTGCGTTAGTATAGTCTATAGTCTATAGTCTATATATATGTGTATCATATTCATATCATATATTTATTTATCATACGTAATAAATAAATATGACAGAATTTATTAGGGGAGCAGTGCAAACATGTGTTCAGAAATGATTTTGCAATCCAGTGCTCTATGATTGAACCCCTTCTGTCCTTTTTTCCTCCCCCATTTATTATTTTCATTTTTCATCTTATCTTTGAATAAACACAATCCATTTTCTTATCAAATTTTTCAATAATCTTAATTTTCTTATTATGATTTAAGAACAAATGAACCTTGATTTAGTGGTTCAAATATTTAAATCTCAGAGGAGGCAAAGAAAAACACAAAAAACTGTTTGTGTGTCTCTTTCTCTGCAGAGAAGTACTGTTAAGTGTCTCTATCCAGCGCGTCCAAAATCTGTTCCAGTCTTCAAACACCGAATGAAATATAACAAACTTGCGGGGACCTCAACGCAAAATTACACGCTCGTGAAAACGACCTTAGATAAAAGACAGCATGTTTTGCTCCCAACTATTTGTGTATAGATTAAAGGTGGTATCATTAAATTAATATACAGAGAGACAAATAAATACTAAAGTAAGTTTCTAGGACCACATCAGAGAGAAAAATTATATTTCTGCATGCATTCATGCTTCTCAAATTACAGGGGGCACCTCACCTCTAATTTCTCATCCTAATTTTATTTTACTCTATTCGGGCCCTTCCAATGCTTAAACTTATAATTTATTAAGCCCATTATAACTTATTTTCTCCAGTCCATGAAAATAAACTTATTTCAGCCCAAGTATAGTTATTATTATTAATATATTTCTTAGCCCATTTATAATTTTGCCCTGCGAAATAAATATTCCCTCGTGATTGGAAAAGAAAGATATAGACTGGTCTTAAATCAGTAATCGACGTGGCATCCTAAACAATTGGCCACGTCTCACCAGTCCATTTCGCACTAATTAATTCTTTCTTTCTTTCTTTCCCACTTCCCATCATTTTAATCTTGACTTCATTTCCATTCCAACAATGTCGACAGAATTCGTAGAAGAAGAAGAAGAAGTGAACTCCTCCCAACTTCCCGACGGCATGAAGAACAATCCTGACCGTTCGATCGACTTCGACGATGGCCCGGATGCCTCCGCTGACGACTCGCTGCCGGCCGTCTTCCGAAGCTTCTTCGACGGCGTCGTCTGCTCCCACGGCGGAGAATCTCAGCCGCTGATCAGCCGGGTCAAGGACGCCGCGTCGGCGCACGCGCCGCGGCTGAGGGACGCTTCTAGAAACTCGGCCGTGAATCTGATAGCCTGGACTCGCCGAGGCAGCGCTCTGCGTCATCTCTTTGTTATTTCAGTTTGTTTCAATCTTTCCTCTTGTTCTCATTCGATATGTATCACTGGTTAAATTTGCGGATTACTGATTGATTTTAGACTTTGGTTTCAATCTGATGACTAATTTAGACGTTGATTAAATATGGCTAGGTTGGATCGATAGCGCTGATTTCGTTGACGGGTGTTTTGGTTTTCATGGCGTTTCTGGCGGCGTTGACAGTTAATGCAGTTGTAATTTCTCTTCTGATGTCTCTCGCTGCATTTGGAGGTTTCTTGGCAATTTTCTTCGCCCTTTTGACCGCAATTTACATCGGTGCATTATCAGTTGCGATTTTCATCATATCTGCTGCAACCATCTCTACAATTATTGCAATCTCAATTGTTTCTGGTATAAATTCTTATCATTTCATTTCATTTTATCGTTTTAAATTTTTATTAAGATAATGAAGTTTTAGTTATGTGATTTTTGATGTTTAATTTCAGGTTGGGTTGGATTCATTTTTATGGTGTGGATTGTTGGGAAGAAAAGTTTGGATCTGACTAAGAAATCTATAGATTTATCTTGTTCTGCTGTGTCAGCTTATTCTTCTTCTTCAAGACAGAGGCGTGATTCTTAAATGATGTGTATACTTCTTTTTTACCATTTTATGCCCTTTGTAAATTCAGTTGTTTGTGTTTGTTTTTTTAATAGTTTTTGGGTTTTGTTTGATTTGTTTGTTCTGTTAAGGAGTTGTGAAAAAACGAGTGTGGAATCTGTGTTTGATTTTATTTATTTGTTTTGTTGCTTGTTTAATAAGATGGAAGCCTATATACTGACTTTGTTTTTAAATATCATTTTTTTTTTTTTAAATTCAATAATTGTCATTGGTTTGAAAATAATGAAATATCTGTCATTTCCGCCACTAGTAGTGGCGGAACACATTCTGTTCTGTCACTACTAGTGGCGGAACAGACGATTTTTAGTTTTTTGCAAAAATTTCTCATTTGGCTGACTAAACAAGATTAATTAGTATAAAAAACAGTGTTCCGCCACTACTAGTGGCGGAACAAGCTCAATTTTTTTTAACCAATTAACAGCTAAACAGATCTAACAGCTAATTAACCCAAATTGTTTAAGAATTAGACTGTTTCGCCACTACTAGTGGCGGAATAGACCAAAATAATTTTTTCCCAATCCGGAGAATATGAAAAAAATAATACTCTGTTCCGCCACCATTACTGGCAGAACAGATGAAATTTTACCTGTTCCGCCACTAGTACTACTAGTGGCGGAACAGGTGAAAATAAATTTTTTCCCCCTGACTGGAGGAATGAAAAAAATAATACCCTGTTCTGTTGGGTTTCAGACGTGCATAACGCAGCGGAAAAAAAAAATTTCATCCAAAACCAATCCGAGGATCCGTGCGTATCGGTTAAATCAAAGAAATAAATCTTAAAGATACCTTTCGGATTACGCTTAATCCGTGACGCTCAAACCATGCGTGTTGTCCATGCGCCTCTAAACCGGTTACCGTCCTAACCGATTTTACGTCCGTCTAGGCCGTCTAGGTCGGATCGTGCGGAAGTCATCTACCGCACACACAATCGGTCTCTACCAAAACTCTCAACAAATCGTTCTCATCTTTTTAGGCCAAATAGATCACAAGCGCCGAAAGTACGAACGCCTCTACCGGTGTCCACACGAACAAACTTCTTAAAACGGGAAGAAGAACAATATATATGCTAGTAACTTGTTCTCCTCTTGCATAAGAAAACTCTTCTTATTTTATCTCATAAAAGATGTATATAATTCCTCTCATATAATCGCACTCTTTCATTTTTGTCATACAAAAAGAAAGCACCCTTTCATAATTTTGTCATACAAATTAGAAAGTATATTTTCTCTATTTTTGTCTCACAAAAGAGAATGAGAAATAATGAGAGAGAATGATTTGTTCTCTCATGAATTTGGAGCCCTCTATGTCCTTATATAGAGGTGAAGAGCCATGTCTCTTCACACTAAAAGATATGTATGACATTACTCATCATTATCCATATGCCATCATCTAGACTCTTCTAGATTACATGATCTTTTTGTACTCATAGTCTTTATATACATATATATCACATCTTATCACATAAGATGACAATATATTTTGTGACATTCATATGCAACTCATCATATAAGTCGCTAGGATTTTCTGCGCCCGTTTCAGTTTGTTCTTTGTGTGTGACCCTGTAGGTTCACTTAATGTTGGCAATAGACTTGACAGTCTATAAATCATGAGCGGACTCTAGCAAGCCATCATGACTACCCAATTTAAGTGAATATCGGTTATCCGATTTACCTAATCAACAATCACGTATTTAGTCCCTTTGTCGTGCGATATCTATATCGATCATAAGGCATGTAATACGCCATCCTTATATTAATCGATTAATATTTCTTGATCCCAAATTAAACTGAACAAGAACAAATGACATTAATAACTCTTATTAATTCACTTAAGTATGGCCATACATTTCTTCGGTTCAATTCATCAAGAGGCCTAAAGATATCTCTCTCATTTATGAGAGGAACAAATCCCGTCTTGATTGAACTCATCCCTCTACATGATTCATTGTATACCTAATCATAACAGTTATGACCACCCGGTTAAAGGCAGTGTTAGATTATATTAAAGTATAAAATTACTCATGTTGGGAACCGAGACAATCTCGGGTCAAAGGACTATAAATACTTTATGTTACAAGAATCGCTAATGACGTAAAACATGTAGCATTCTTATGGCGGGTCGATCCAAGTATATGGTCTCTAACATATACCTATGTTAATGACTTGATAACTATATATCCATGATCGGTAAAACATAATCATCGGTCAACTAACATACCGGTGTACATTTATAGCTTGTATATAAATATATATTTATATGTATCGCAAGTATATTTGTCTCCACAAATATCCTATAAATGACCAGGGACGATTTAGAATAGCATTCATAACACTTTATAGTTTTACTATCAAAGTCACGCACTTTGATGACATAAAGCTGAATTGCATACTCATGGTCTATTTTAATTATATTAAAATAACCTATATGCACATATTATATGAAATATCTTAGAATAAATATTATGTTTGTTATTACAATCCATCATCTAGGTCACAAACACTTTGGCCTAGAGCATAACACCATCATGTTCCGCCACGAGTAGTGGCGGAACAGGTAAATTTATGTCTGTTCCGCCACTACTAGTGGAGGAACAGGTGAAATTTTACCTGTTCCTCCACTACTAGTGGCGGAACAGACATATTTATATAAAAACGGACCCCTAATTTCAACCCGTTAAAACCCATTAAACCCCACGCTCCAAAAGAGGGGCGATTTTTGGGCAGAAATCTTGCAAAAAATACCAAAAATTTGTGGAGATTAAAGGAGAAAAGAGGAAATAGGAGGAAGAAAAAGAGAAAGGTAATTGATTTGGTTTTATTTTAAGTTTAGATTTAGGAATTGGTGTTGGTTTTTTTTTTGAATTGATTGAAATTAGGGTGAAATGTGTTTGAATTGATTGAAATTAGAGTGAAATATGTTAGAATAGATTGAAGTTAGGTTGATTTTGATTGATTTGTTTGAATCAATTTGTTTGGAATAATTGATTGAAGTTTAGGGTTTATAGTTTATATTTTTTTTATTATTTAGTAATTTGAGTTGTTAAAATATTATTGCAATTAGGGAGAAGAAAGAAAGAAAGAGTTGTTAAAATATGTCCCTCTTCCGTATAAAGAAATATGTCCCTCTTTCAAATATCGACTCTTTCTTTCTTCTCCCTAATTGCAATAATATTTTAACAACTCAAATTACTAAATAATAAAAAAAAAATAAACCATAAACCCTAAACTTCAATCAATTATTTCAAACAAATTGATTCAAACAAATCAATAAAATCAACCTAACTTCAATCTATTCAAACATATTTCACTCTAATTTCAATCAATTCAAACACATTTCACCCTAATTTCAATCAATTCAAAAAAAATACTAACACCAATTCCTAAATCTAAACTCAAAATAAAACCAAATCAATTACTTTTCTCTTTTTCTTCATCCTATTTCCTCTTTTCTCCTTTAATCTCCACCAATTTTTGGTATTTTTGGCAAGATTTTCGCCCAAAAACCGCCCCTCTTTTGAACCGTCGGTTTTAATGGGTTTAATGGGTTTTAACGGGTTGAAATGAGGGGTCCATTTTTATATAAATATGTCTGTTCCGCCACTGGTAGTGGCGGAACAGGTAAAATTTCACCTCTTCCGCCACTAGTAGTGGCGGAACAGACGTAAATTTATCTGTTCCACCACCACTCGTGGCGGAACAGGGTATTATTTTTTGCATTCCTCCAGTCAGGAGGAAAAAATTTTATTTTCACCTGTTCCGCCACTAGTAGTACTAGTGGCGGAACAGGTAAAATTTCATCTGTTCCGCCAGTAATAATGGCGGAACAGAGTATTATTTTCTTCGTATTCTCCGGATTGGGAAAAAATTATTTTTGTCTGTTTCGCCACTAGTAGTGGCGGAACAGAATGTGTTCCGCCACTACTAGTGGCGAAAATGGCAGATATTTCATTATTTTCAAACCAATGGTAATTGTTGAATTTTTTTTCTTAAAAAATGATTTTTAAAAAAGAAAGTCCTATATACTCTGCTAAAGGCCCAAATACGAAACAAATTGAAATCACTCAATGTTGTACCTATTAATTAAGGCCCGTTATCATTTTATTATCTTTTGTTTCTTGAAAAAAAGGTTGAATATTTAATCTTATTTATATCAGGTACTTTGTCTGACAAGTATAATTAATTAATATGAATAAGTTTTAATGTATGACATTTTGATGAGCAGCTATGTTACACGGATACTTCAAAAAATTAGCCGTACGCGTATCGGATACGTATCGGATACAGATACGGCACCTATACGTTTCGGACACGCCATATGGCGTATCCGAATATTTTAATATATGTTGACTTTCGGACACGGCTCCGATACGGCAGGACACGGCTGGGACACGGCTGAGGACACGGCCCAATGTTTTAAATTCCAATTATTTTATGCTTTTCTATAATTCCATTTTCGGTTCTTTATTTATTTATTTTGTTAAAAATAATCTTTTTTAAAGCCTATTTTTTTTTATTATTTTTTTTTATTAATGAAACTAACTCATGAGAAGTATAACTAAAGACGATATCATATCTCTTCTTTATTTAAAAAAATAAATTTTTTCTAATTTCTCACTCTCGTTCTTTTCTGGTCATTTTCTTTATCATATTTAGTTATTTTTTATATTTTTATAATTTTTAGATATATAATTAATAATATAATAATATATATATTAGAAGTATCGTGCCCAGAAATTTTTTGAAATTGCCGTATCGCCGTGTCCGTATCGTATTGGATACGACGTGCGTATCCGTATCGGTGCAACATAGGTGAGCAACTTGCTACATGATAGAATAGTATCTCAAACAACAACTTATACAACTGAATAAATTTATGGTCCTTCCTGACATAACTAACTATGCAATATTATTATTACAAATCTAACAGAGATTAATAACTCCTGCTGTGAAGGGACCCCCTAATTTCTGTTTCAAACTTGAAAATTCCTTTTATTATTCACATAATATAATACCTCAATCTCATTATAGTATCATGCACTCACATGCCAACCCCTGGCTGCCATTAATTTCAGTGATAGTAATGTGAAATAGTTTGAAATAAAATAAAAATGAAATTTTAATAAGGTTGCCCCCCTACAAACTCATAAAAACCTAACTTGGGCCCGTATTTGGGACTAGACATTTAAGGTGCTTAATGTTAAGTAAGTTTTTGTCATTTGACTAACTTAGGGAGACCAAAAAGATAAAAAGAAGCAATAATGCAATTGTGATGGAAAGATTCAAATTTCAAAGAATTGATGCACAACCAAACAGCAGCTAGGGGGGCTCATTTCTCAACAAATCACTCACTTAATGCTTCCCTAATTTCTTGTCTAAGCAAGGCATCATCACTCATTTATGATCTAGCACTATAATCACAACCTTACTATCTATAATTTTCATGCTTAGGCCAGTTAAAATACTAAAGAATAAGAACATATTTTAACACATATTATATAATGCTCTCAATGTTTTTATTTTGAAGAATATATTATATAATAAATACATGATCAATTTTAACTCAAATCTACTTCATCAGTTCATCTTGCCATTATTTAGCAAAGTACATCATCCCACAAATTGTGCAATATGATTACGTTTGTCTGAATTAGAACCTATGATCTCTTACGATATAAGTAAATATTTTAACTAATTAGGTTAAGAAGAATTCGCTAAATGTACGGTTGAGATAAGAAGAGAAATATTTTTTCATTGGTATGAAGTATGAACTGCACTGAAAAAGTCTGTTGGATACTTGAAATCGAACATGCCATGTATGAATGCTTATCTTTTGCAAGACATGGGTCAAATATAAGCCTTAAATTAAAGACGTTTACAAACTCGAGGCACATGATTAAAATATTAAAAACTCTAAAACCCAACATAATTTCTGAGTTGGCACCTATGAAAACTCACAAAGGCATCCAGCTGGAAAGCACTGTGAAAATTTGCATTAATGACATGTCAATATCACATAAGTTCCATTTTCTATACCCACTTTTCATTCATTTACGACTTTTTTTTCTCATTGGTTGCATCAGATATTCAGATCCAGTATCAGGACTACACCTACAGTACAACTTCCAACGGCTATCTAACTAGTTCCACCTCATGTACACTTTTCAGTCAGCAATTTGAAAAATTAATGGACTACAATTAGAAAGACCATTTTTACTGTTAATTTATAAACCTATAATAAAATACAAAATGACGACCGACATTAAATCTGGATAAATTTGAGTAAATCACAGACATGTGCATCAAAGGCCCACAACACTGCAACTATATAACATTTATACAATGCGTGAGAGAGAGAAAGAGGATAGAGAAAGAGAAAGGCAGGCAAGAAAAACAAAGAAGTCCAGCAAGTGAGGAAACAAATTGCACAGTAGCCAATTGGGCATTATCCTTTTTATTTGACATCCATATCTCTAAACATTACATTTCACAAGCTGTAAAGCTACCATCTGCATGTGACATAATGGAATCACTCATCTCTTTCATTTTTATTTATTTCAAAAATAGCAAATTCAAAAAGATTTCACCATTCAAAGAGACCTAAACTAAAAGAACATATTTAACACCATCAACAGACAATAATAAGTCAAGATAATCACGGGAAAAAAGGCAAGAAGCAGTACAAATATTATATGCATGAAATTTGTACCAAAAATACGCTCACCATCTAATGTCATCACATCACCTACCCTCCAATCAAAATCATAAACCCTAAATCTCTATACACCCACAAACCCTAATTCAACCCCAGTCCAAATCATCATATTATTAACCCCTCATTCATAAAACCCTAATTTCAGATCTCAAATCGGCATATCCTTATCAGCGCCAATGCGGCTTCTCTTTCCTCTCTTCCTCTTTCTCTCTCCAAACTTGGACCCATCATCACCAAACAATCTTCCCATTCCAACCTCACACTCCGCCAGCGGCACCGCATACCTCTTTCTATCATGACAATAAGAATAACTCATGTGGTTCGCACGGACCGAGTCCATGGCGGACCGCTGCTCTTTCGACAGCTCACCCAATCCCAAAACCGACGCTTCAAACCGTTCCTCACAAGTCGTCACAAACGGGTCTAACGGGTCGACAGGACATCCTTCGAGGACCAAATCGGAAAATTCCGCAACGAAAGGGGCGTATTTGTAATTTACCTTGTACCGACCGCCCAATGTGGCCCATGTCGATCCGTCCCAAATTGTAGCGTAAAGAGACATCGGTTTTGAAGGAAATGCGGCTCCCATTTTCTTGCTGTTTTTTATTTCTCTAATTGGCGTATTATCTATGTAAAATCTGTGATTTGATGAAAAGATGTGATCAGATTTTTGGTTATTTTTGATGAATTGTTATGAGTGTATTTATTGTGTTGGTGATATCAAGTGACGATGTAAAGAGGATGTATAAGAGAAAAAGTGGGGCCAAGAAAAATTGGATTGAATTTTTTAGTTTCTTAGTTGGGGAATTATTTTATTGAAGATCAAAATGTAAGGAATTTGTTTTTTCTTTTGGTTTTTGGTTGAAATGGGTATTTTTTTTTATCCAGATACTAAAAACAGGAAATTTAGAAATATTTAAAGGAATTTATCCATAGATTCTAAGAGATTTTAATTTCCATAAAAAGAATACAAATTTCAGAATGATCCCCACGTTCTTATCCAAATGTCAGTGCTTTATTCAGTATTTATCATCAAAAAGGAAATGCTTATTCTTTCTGAATCAGAATCCAAAAAAATATCAAACTTAAATCTTACAACAAAATTAAGACTTAACGAGTAAATCGATGAAATGCTTACACTATTTTGTCATGAGTCCAAAGGATCGAATACTGATGAAAATCATCAGTTGGATCGAACCAAAAATCGTATCTCTCTTCTCGGCCAGCTCTCGTGCTTCCATTTCCGTACACATTCGTCTGTAATCTCCATTCTCTCCCTCTCACATTCCCCAAAAACTCAAAATCTAACTCGTCGTGCGTTTTCTTGTACATATCTCCATTTGAGAGCTACAAAATCGACAAAAAGAACGAATCTTTAGCATCAAAATATCAAGAAATCAAATCGGAAGAGAAAAAGGGAGAAGGAAACTCACATAAAAGGCGACGACCACACCAGCCGCATAATCAGCAGGAAGCTTAATCGAAGCGCTGAAGAATCCATGGAGGTAAAGATCTTCAGAAGCAAACCCAGCACCTGAGCATTTCAAAAAAAAATATTTACAAATCACAAAAACGCCCACCAAGTACCAACCAAACAAAAACAATCACCAATCCTTTAAAAACAATACCGCTTCTCTCGTCGAGAGACAAATGAACAGTCTTCCCATCACGAACCAGCATGAGGTTCGAATCGCCGAAGATTTGTGTATACCCCTGGTCAAATGACAAGGTCTGAAGGTTGTGGACAGTAGGCGCGTTAATGGCACTCGTAAACTGGATGAGGAGGAGTAGGAGAAGGAAGGAGAAGATGAGAGATGGAGAGAAGAAGCACCCCATCTCCATTGTTTTCTCTCTTCCTCTTCTCTTCTCTTTCTTGTGCAGTGTGTGTATGTATATATGATATGATACTCTCTTTCTCTGTCTGTCTTTAGTACGTGCGTGATTTTTCGAATTCCGTTCCCTGATTCGTGTTTTGTATATTTTATAAGGGCTCTTATGTAAGATCACTCGAAGCAGAAGAAAAGAGATATAAAGCGGGCCTTTTATTGGGCCGTCTTATTGGATCCAATCCTCATTGGTTCATTTCTTCTCCAGTTTTGTATTCAACTGATTCTCTTTGTAGCTCTGTTATGCACTTCAAAGTTCCAACTATATCCTCTATCGGATATCAGATACTAGCATATCATATGAGAAACGTTACATGACGTATCTCAATATTTTACTTCAAAATATAGTGGATATTTTCCGTATTTGTTTTGAAACATAAGAACATATATATTTAAAGTATATGATAACAAATATGAAATATGTAAAATAATATTAAAATATTTAATTATATAGCTAGCAATAAATAACAAACTATTTTACATCAAAATATATGTAAATAACAATTGTTAATATCTTACAAACAAAATATGATATCTAAACATTTAAACATAATAAAATATAATTAATAAAATAGTATATAAAATTGTCGTATTTTATTATAGGTTTTTTTTAAATTATCGTATCATATCGGATACAATATCCGGAATATCTGTATCCTTGCAACATGGCTTTGTAGTACATTTGAATAAGGAAGGATGTCTCCAGTGAAATGTGACTGGAGGAAGGAGATGAGAGCGGCATGTAATTAAATGGTCTGGGTAAAGATGTACGGTTTAGGGGTTAAGAGGGCTCGTGTGTCAAATTAATACACGGCTTTTTATCTTGTTCTGTCTCTTGAATTTGCATTGGATTCACTTGTGAATGGTAAAATACAAACAAACCCAGCCAAATTTTATAGAAGTCACTTTTTAGATTTTACCTCTTGGAAATAAGTGAATTATATTGCTTGTACTGAATAATTTATTCAGTTGTTTGTGTTAAGTATATATGTAAGGAAACATGGTATGCTACAAATATGATATAATTACATAAAATATATTATTTTTTTTATTTTGAAGAGGCTTTTTGCTGTGATGGCATCTCTTTTAGATTTGGAACACGGAGAGAAATAAATGTCATGATTTCAGAAGTTATCCTTCATGCGACAGTCTATTATAGCATTTATTGGATAAAATTTAATTCTTTTTCAAATATTTTCCATCATATAATAATTTCACAGTCACGCCTAAGGGCATTTGAAAGCAATATATATATATATTATAATGTCACAGTCTATTGTAGTTCATCTTGATAATCTTTCTTGACAATTATTTATCGAAAATGAAATATTTTATTTGACCATGGCAGTATACTTAAAAGAATTAAACAAAACAATATGTTATTTGTAGTACGAACCCATTAATTAAAGCACATGAATTTGACTTATATCCAGAACATGTGGCCTCAAGTGCCCCTCAATAATAGAACAATATTTCATCATGAAATTCCAGAACATATATTTAATTGGAACTTTACTACAAACATGAACCTATAAAGAACTATTTTCTTCTTGATTTATGTATAAAAAAAGATACATGGGAGCCATTTTTTACAGTTCTTAAGAATATAAGGGAACTGAGGGTAGTAGATTGTTGTTTATGTTTTTGGGGTATGTAATTGTACTCTTTCATGTTTTGAGGGTGTATATGCGATTTTAATCATGTTTTTGCGAATTATCTTTATGTTAATTAACAATGCCTAAAGTGGTAAATCTCTTGGATCTAATAGACAAAACAATGGTTTTATCTTCTTTTGAGAGAAAAATACCTCTTGTAAAACTAGGGACGGAGTGAAAAAGGTCACGGGACAAAACTTTTGGATTTCTAATATTCTAAACTAACAAGTTAACTAATATACTTAAAGGTAAATATTTCGTATTACTAGGTAAAACAAGATTATGGAACGGAGGGCTGACAGAAGAACCGCCCAAGGCCCTGTCCATTTTCCAACCATTTGTTTTATGATTAAATTAAGTACTTGTATTTTATTTATTGGTCTAATTAAATTAATCGACCACTAACACTAGAGATTCTTTCTTTGTATTGATCCTTGCATCTATGTAATTTGTTTATTAATATTGTTATACAGGGAGTAGGTTTAAATTAAATTATTAGCTTGAAATATGAAAACAATGTGTATATTTAGGGCAGTGCACTCAGAACAGATAGTTGGATTCGGTTCAGACTGTTATTATGATGATTTGTGTTGCCCATTGGGTTATTTAAGTATATAAGCATCCATCAGTAGTATATATGGTTGACTATTTATGCGATAATTGTATATGATTAAATAAATATGTCTGAATATTTTCTATCTTACTCAATATGAAAATTTATCATGTCTATTTTATCTTATTATTATGTTTAGTATACATTTTTAATATTCAAGTACACCTTTTTTAGCTTGTTAAAAAAAGTTAAAAAGAAAAAATTAAAACAAAAGAAGGGATCCAAGGAAATACAAAAGGATTTAATGGGACCTGTATAAATTCATTGTCACATTTACTTCTATATGGTAAAACAGGTCAACATTTCAGATTATTACTAAAGTGATTAATTGCCACTTAAGAGCCTTGGACCACTCCAAGCTACTTGCTTGGGTAGGTAGTAATTAGTACAGAAACTAATGGTTAAAGCTTACTTGAAAAAATTGATAAAATTAGCCCACCTAATAATTTACTATCAAGGGTTTATTTGATATTTCTCACATTGATTTTAGTTATATATTATACATTTATGAATATAGTTCTTATTTTATTTCTTGAATTTTGGTGAAAGGAAACGCGCAATCACAGATGTACAACGGAATTAAAAATTTACACGTTTTCTAACCGAGGATCCGTGTATTATCAATCAAATCAGAAAAATAAATCTTATTTATACCTCGGATTCGGCTAATCCGGTTTGTAGGGCTTCGCAATTCATCTCCAAACGATCTCCATGCGTCTCTTGCGGATCTGATTACGAAAAACGCTACCACTCCGGCACCGCCCTCTACACGTATCCACATACGAACTGCTCTTGTTGGCGGAGAAAATCGGGATTACTAGATCCGGTTTCTCTTTCTTTCTCTCTCTCTCAATAGGTGGCTAGGGTATGGCCTGAATCTTCTGACCTAATCAGACGAACCCTTCATCTATTTATAGCATCTCATGCTCACACCTCTTCACCTTCCTATTGATTTTCTGTGTCCGGCCGAGTTAGTTCTGTTTGTGTGCGACCTTGTTGATTCATTTAATATTGGCAATAAACTTCAAGTTTGTAAATCATAAGTAGCATCTAGTACGATGTTATGATTACCCAAATTAAATGAATGATACGTGATCATAACCTATACATCAATTATGTATTTAGTCATTTTGTTAAACGATATTTATATTGATCATAAGGCATGGTTTTATGTCATCCTTATCATGATCAATTCCCTTTCCTGGATTATAATTTGACTGAATAGATTAAAAGATATTCACAACACATGTTAAATTTTTCATACACAGCCGTGTGTTTTCCTTTAGTCTAAATTTATCAGGAGGCCCTGAGATATCTCTCTCGTATCCGAGAGTAACAAATTATATCTTGATCATTCACATTCCAACTCATGATTTACTAAATACCTGATCATAGCTTCTATAATTATCCGGTTAAAGACAACGTTTGTATGAAGATATACATGCATGAATCTATGATGACATCAAGTCAAATGACAACTCATACATGAGATGATGAGAAAACACTAATGACATATACCATGTATATTCTCATAGTGGGTCGATCCAATCTATGTTCTCCAACATATATTTATATTAATGAATTGATATCCAATATACATGATCAGTAAAACATGATCAGCATCCAAATAACATACTAGTAACTATATATATATGATTTAAGATTTTCAAATATGTTTGTCTTACAAACATTTCATATATGACTAGGGATAATTTAGAATTGTATTCATTTTGGTTTACGGTTTTACTATCATAATCACATATTCATATGACGTATAACAAATATACATATTCATGGTTAATTAATAATCTAACAACATTTACGCATAATTATTATATAAAAATATTTATGAGATAAAATATCTAATAAAAAATATAATGTCTAATACATAATCCGTATCCCACATGATAAAAAAGTTTGCCCTATGATATTATTACTTTCATTTAGAAGGACAACTATGTTGGAGATTCATAATTCCAATCCCTATATTTACTCAAAATCATATAAGATTTCTTTTATCCCAAAATTTTAAAACTAGATGCATGAACTAGTTCCATTTCAGTGGAAGCCAGTAGCAGAATTGACGTGCCAGACATTTTTCAGTTTTGGCATGGAATGTACTAGAAAAAGCTGGATTCATTTCATGAGAGGAATAGGAATCATGAAAATGTTAAAAACTAAGGTATGGAGTTTGGCTGGAGCTAAGGATTAGGCTAGTTTACATTCTTATTTTTGTTAGAGTACTATTACTAAGCCATTTTCACATTCTTAATTGATTACCACCGGTTATTAGAATTTCGGCCCAATTTTTTTCAATTTTTTCAAATCAAACCACCATATATATGACATTTCTCTCACTTGCTCTCTCTTCTAAAACCATTTCATGAAAATAAAAACTTAGCTCCTGGCACTCACCCTCTCCATCTCCGACGACCTCACCGGCGACCTCTCCAGCAACCTCTTTGATGATGGCGAATTCTTACCAGTGGTAATTAGTCGGTTGCGGCCACTATCAATGAGAATAGCATCTTGGATCGACTAAATTGCCACCCATGTCAATGCTGAGGCTCGTCCACGAGCTCAAAATCGTTTCCAAGATCTTGTACTCCCTTTTTTAGCAAATTGTTTGCTCGATTCGTTTATTTCTTTGACATTAATACGTTTTTGAACAAGATCTAATTTGAGGATTTTCTTCTTTTTTGTGTTCAATTGATGTTGGGCAAGATCTAATTTTTTTTATATTTTTCAGTTTTTTCCATTTTTTTTCCAGTTATTCTTACTTTATTAACTTATTTTCTATTATTAACTATTTTTTTTCTATTTTTTCTCTTTCATTATTTATTTGGCCGGATTACTAGCAATAACTATATAAATTCTGCCTATTAATTTTCAAAAATTTACGGGTAGTAAGCGCTTAAAAAAATCAAAATTAAACAATTTGTGATTATTTTAAATGATAATATCTAAAAAAAATAATTTGAGGATTTTCTTCTTTTTTGTGTTCAATTGATGTTGGGCAAGATCTAATTTTTTTTATATTTTTCAGTTTTTTCCATTTTTTTTCCAGTTATTCTTACTTTATTAACTTATTTTCTATTATTAACTATTTTTTTCTATTTTTTCTCTTTCATTATTTATTTGGCCGGATTACTAGCAATAACTATATAAATTCTGCCTATTAATTTTCAAAAATTTACGGGTAGTAAGCGCTTAAAAAAATCAAAATTAAACAATTTGTGATTATTTTAAATGATAATATCTAAAAAAAATAATTGCATGTGTTTTAGGTGAAGACATGGTGATTACAAGTGTGTTTTAATGTTTGGAGTGGAATTATGTTTCGATGTAAATATAATTTCACTTCACAGGCTTATAATTATAATTTTAATGGGTATAATTGCTGTAAATTGAAACATCAATTGATGATATTTTGTATTGTAATATTCTGGTGTATTAAAATGTAAATAAAAATTGGAATTTATTTTTATAATTACTATCCATTTTGTACGATTGTGTATTGATTTATTGCTTATATTTGTTTGAGATATTATATTTTGGTTACAAAATTAAGTGAAAAAATATGTTATAAAATTATTAATTATAGCATGTAATTAGAAAATAAAATTTAGTTCTTAATAAATATGGAGGTTTATAATAGAAGAATAATAATGTTTTATTTATTATCATTTAAGAAGCAATTACTATTGATAATCAAAATTGCTGTCAAAAAGAAAAAAAATAATGTCAAGAGGGATCCACCTAAAAATAATTATCATTTTGCGTTAATGAAGACGTAACATTTGATGAGACATATGTCAGATAATCATAACATTTTTCTTCAAATAAAAAATCCATAAAAAAACTCAAAGACCACCTAAAATTAACAATACCGTTTATTTTTCCCGATTATCATCAGTCAGCGACTATTATGACGTCAGCTGATAGCATCACCGCGGATAGGGGGCACCTCATGACAGAAAAGAATTTCCCTTTTTATAATTTTGAGCCTAAGCTAACCCAGATCTTTTGTGGCACAAACATGTTCCTTTGTTGCAATCGCATTGACTCTAAACTTTGTTTCTTCTAATCATAATAGAATAAATATGAATTATTACCATTAAATATTAGAATAATTAAAATTAATTTTGCAATAATTAAAATAGTATCTTCTCAAATACGGAAGTTAAAGACCATGCACGCAAAGCTATTTGGAAGCTTAAAGTGCCGGCAAGAATGAAATTATTCATCTGACAAATGCACCAATGCAAGTTACCTATAAAAGACGGGCTTAAGAAATGTGGTTAGTTAGAAACATATAACTGTCAGACCTACAATGCAAACATATGTGAAAATCCAAATAATCTATTTCTAGAATGTAAATTTGCCAAGTACCTTTGGCAGCAAATAACTACAAAGTTCGTTCAAACAACACCCCCACATGAAAGAATCCTACCCAGATACTACTCTCGATCGATTGGAAGCTCGACAAGTCCCGAAAAATGAAATGACAAGCAGTTTGGACGGCGACTTGCTGTGAGCTTTGGAAAACAAGGAACAATAAAGTTTTCCAGAATGTGATATCTATCCAGGAAATATTATAAACGCGGCCAACGAAACGTCCGTCAAATGGCTCAAGGCAATCCAAAAGAAGAAGATTAAGTGAATTAGGTGCTAGAGTTATAAGGATCATGACTTGTTATAATTAATTTACTTATGTTTGTAGGTCAATAAATACGCTTTGTAATATAAAATGTAGCTTACTTTTTTTTAAATGAAAATCTTTAATAGCTTTTTCGGCTACGTCTTAAAAAAAATAGTCAAAGTATTTAAGAATACATTTTAAACTGTAGCATTATACCAAACATCAATCTTTATGTTGAAACTTTTTTTTGAGGATAAATGTTTTGCATTTATGTTGCATCTCAATAACAACACATCGAAGTATCTTCCACATCCATAGAAGATCATTCAATTGAGTAGAACGTAGGCAGGAGAGCTAGGTCCAATCCAATTATGTTTTCACATCTCAAACACACAAAAAAAAGGTCAAAAAATGAATAGAAAAAAGAAAAAACAGAAACCTAACTCTCTAGCAAGTGGATAGGTCCAATATAAAGAACAAATTTCAAAGAATTTCAGCAAGAAAGTTGAAAACCGAACGGTTGTTTTGTCTCTCAAATGGATCAAGTTGGTTCACATGCATTTTCATCCATTCAGACCCATTAGATCAGATCATACAGTTATTTCCAACAAAGCTCTATCACATGAAAATAGTTGACCAATATTTTGTATTTAATGGAAATACATACATTAATAATCTTGAAATGTATCTTGAAATGTATAATTAATGAGATTCAGTGA
The DNA here is from genome assembly GCA_024447665.1 of Juncus inflexus. Classification (NCBI taxonomy): domain Eukaryota; kingdom Viridiplantae; phylum Streptophyta; class Magnoliopsida; order Poales; family Juncaceae; genus Juncus; species Juncus inflexus. The sequence goes on from JAJHPC010000008.1 coordinate 11,179,030, forward strand.
ATCAAGTATGAAATAGTCAAAAGTACACAGGGTGTAACGTAATAATGTAACAAAGATATGATGAGTTATGGGGGTGGCAACCTTCATGTCATGATGAGTATCTCTTTCATATAGACTTTAATCGATTGCTCAAGTTATGGGCATTTATTAAATAACATAAAGTTCTCCAAATACCAAATAATGACATAATATTAAAAAATATTGTTTGTTGTTTTTATTAAATGGTGATTTTCTATGTAATTTGTTTAACCAACTGGTATATGTATTTAGTATAAGCGAAATGTTATTTGTCAAAAAATGTAACTTGTGGTTTTATGTGATGAAATGAAATAAAATTAGATAGCATAGGTCCATGAATTCTGGCGAATGTCGGGATATCCTTATATGTATACACGTTTTTTTATTGTGTATTGTTTGTATCGTACACTAGTGAATAGAGTAAGCATCGTCTTGTGCAAGAAAGTCCAAGAACAACTGAAAAATTGCGTGTAAAGTTCATCAAAACCTGACATTACACTGCCACATTTGTGTCCTGCCCCTCTAGTTTTGTTTGCCTATACACACTCACTATACCTTTTTCTTCCTCTCTTCATTTTATCTCTTTGTTCCAATTCAACATTACCATTAATTCCAGAGACAATTTTCAAAGATAATTGGAAAATTAGGCTCCCATCTTAACCCTAATAATTCAACCTCATTCAATGACACCCTCAATCTAAAAAAAGTAAAATAATGATACAAGCATCATTACAAATAATTTGAAATCATCTCAGATTGATTTAAGATTTGAGTTGAGAGACAATGCCAACTCATATGGGCCTGTGGAATTTTGCCTTTAGCTTTTTGCAGAGAAATAAGCCCAAATCTGAAAATAAGGTCCTACCCTCATGTTAAGGTATTATTACTGTGGCTGAATAATATTGATGTATATAAGGGAATAAAAGATCCCCCATTAATCTGGAATTTTCATTTTCTTTGGACCACCATGTTTTTTTTCCAAGCGGTCCTTGTTTATTTTTCTGAAAAGTAACCAAAGAAATTGATTCTTCTAAAAAAATCCATAAGTCACATAATCTAATCTTAACTGTATACTTATAGTAACAAAAATCTAATAAAAAAAATATATAAATGGGCCAAGACCCAAGGCCGAATAATAGCCTGCGGAGCTTTAAAGTTGCATGGCCTTCTGTAAAATGTAATTTCATGTTTCTAGCCTCTGAAATCTCGAATTAAAATATAATCTAAAGTTCAAATCTCACTAGCGGAGATCTCGCCCCGCTTCGGTATCACAATATTTTTTTTGGGTATTAATATAAAAAATTATCAAAAATTATCAAAAATTAAACATCATAATTTAGACAATACACAGTCATTTTGCATTTTACATTTTAGATGAATAGAATAAATATTTTGATTTATATCATGTGTATATAAACAGTAAATTTACATTTGAAAATGACATCTTTAGTATTTTGTTCTATAAGAATGCATAATTTTTTTTTAAATATGTCTTATTTATGAAAGTATTTGATAAAAATTAAAAGACACAAAAAACAGGTAAATGCAAAAAAAATCAAGCGGTTCAAAATAGCACACAGACATGACTCATTATGCCACAAGTTATGGACGATGAGACCACGGAAGTGGGTCAAAATATCATTGTGTGATATTTAAAGATTACTATAATATAATTATGTCATGTAAAATATTAGTAATATAAGATTTTCTTATTCATAATCATATAATTAGTCATCATAATTAATATATTTAATATGATATAATACTTACTAATGTGTCAAGTAGGTAACAAATACTTAATAATTTACCTATTTCAAGTTAAACTATAGAAAAAATGCCACTCAAATCGAGAAGTTTGTTGTTATTTTTTTTTAAAGCACAATCAATCCCGTGCCTATGACTATATTGTCAATTTTTTATTATATTATAGTTGTATGGTATAGTTTGTATATGGGGATGAGTAATTGGCTGAGTTAGGACTTAATATAAACCATGCAACATGTAGAGTTGAGCATAATTTTTGTTGCAAAAAATAAGAGTTGAGTTGGGACACGTGTCACCTGTTAGAAAAACGTCCAAAATTGTTACATAGTAAAAATGTCATGCATATATCACTAGATTTAAACATTCTTTAAGAAAATATAAATTAACAAAGCAGTGTATATACAACATAAAACACCAGCTTCTCTCAAAATCAGACACCAAACAAACAAACAAAAATCCCCCAATTAAAACCTTCTTCTATCCCAAATAAATTATTAGACTACAACAAACAAAACTTCTATTTTTCTTTTTCTTTAACAAACAAAATTAAAGAACTCATTTCGGCATTAAAAACCGTGAAATCGCTTGATATAATTGCTCCTCATCAAAAGGCTTGGAAATATATCCATCCATCCCACATTTTATACACTCTTCATAAGTTGCTTGTATAACATCAGCCGTCATCGCCAGAACCGGCAAGTGCCAGCTGGATCTTCCAGAACCTTCTAGAACAATCAATTGTTCATTCACATTGCTCTCCATCAATCGGATTTGTCTTGTCACCTCAAACCTATATCACAAAAAGACCCTCAATTAAAACTTTTAAAACCAAGAAATTCAAACAATTCTACTACCTTAATTTAAAACAAACTTACAAAAATATACCAATATTTAATGCATTACTTACCCGTCCATTTCAGGCATTTGAATGTCCATAAAACACGCGTCAAAATCATGCGGGGTTTTAACAAATTGAAGCGCGTCTTTTCCACTCTCCACACATTTCACTTCAACCCCATACTTTTCCAAAATTCCACGAGCGACCTTCAAATTCACCTCATTATCATCCACGACCAAAATTTTCTTTCCATCCAATAACCCATGAAGAGCCGAACCCGACCCATTAATCTTTTGTCCATAAATATTAATACCACCACTATCACAACTAATTTCAAATATATTACTAAGGCAGGACGCTATCATGCTGGCTCTGAGAGGTTTGGTTATCACTGTGAGGAAATACGGGTTGAGTTTCGTCTTATTGGATTCAGATGTTGATAACAATATCGTTTTTGGTATAAACCCGTTTTGTTTCATTTGATCCATTAACAAATTGTCTGTTATTGGATTCCACGAATCTTTCTCTATTAACAATATTTCCACCTTTTCCCTGCAAAACAAATAACTAATAACAATAAATAAATAAACATAATCAACATGTTTCTTAAGTAGATATTTATAACAAAACTTACGTATTTCTAAGTGAAATAATATTAATTCCCGCACGTAAACTAACTGCCACATCAGCACAAATACTCAATCTTTTCAAATGGTACAAAGTAACAGAACTCCTAACCGGCCTCTTATCCACCAAAACCGCCCTCATCCCTCCAAACTCCGACCCCAAACCCTCGCCGAAATTACCGTTTCGTCCCCGGTGAAAAACTGCCGTAAAAGTGAAAGTGCTCCCCACTCTTGGCTTGCTAACAAACCCAATATTTCCCCCCATTAATTCCACCAAACATTTGGTAATACTCAAACCTATTCCTGTTCCACCATAAGTTCTAGAAGTCGAGCTGTCGGCTTGCATGAAAGGCGTGAAAACCCGGTCCTGCGCCACAACCGGGATTCCAATTCCCGTATCTTCAACACTCACGACCAGATTTACTTTCCTGGATTTTGAGATGTCGTTGTTGTTATTTGTTTCGCTTGAGAGTAATAAAAGGCGGAAATTTTCCCAGGAGTTTCTTCGGTCGGCCGCTTCGAAACCGCTCAGAGTGTTTGAGGCGAAGTTTAGGGTGTCGTGTAGCATTTTGTCTTGCTGGTCAGATTTTTCAGTTTGGTCCCTGTGTTTGTATGAGTTGAAATTTTCTGGTGCGAGATGGACTTGGATGAATATGTGCCCCCTCTCTGTGAACTGCAGTAAAAAGAGGGATGTGTTGAATATTAGCATACTTTTTGGGTTGTGAAAATAGTAAAATTTAAAGAGAAAAAGGAAAAGAAAAAATAAGTGTGTACTTTTATGGAATTGCCCACAAGATTTGTGACAATTTGTCGAAACCTCCCTGGATCGCCAATCACAATTTCAGGGACTTGTTCAGAAACAAACACCGCAAGCTACACAAACCAAAAATAAATTAAAATAAATTAAAACTAGGGATTAAAGTGTAACGTATTTACGTACCTCAATGCCTTTCTCTCTTGATTTGGAAGAAAACAAAGAGAGCACGTCATCCAACAAAAATCGCAAATCGAACGGCACATCTTCAAGCTCCAATTTTCCCGCCTCGATTTTTGCCCTGTCCAGAACTTCGTTTATCAAACTTACGAGGGTCTTTCCGCAAATTTGTGCAGTTTGCGCGTAATTTTTCTGAGTAAAGTTTAGATCCGTTCCTAAAAGTATGTCTAACATCCCTGTTCAGTTCAGAGCAAGTTTTAAAATATCAGCTCAAATTCCAAGGACTTATTCATAAATAAATATTTCTATTTTTTATAAGGTGGAATGGAGAGATTAAATTTAAATTAATTACCTAAAACGCCATTCATAGGTGTTCTTATCTCGTGTGAAACTGTCGCAAGAAACTGCATTTAACCAAACAAATAATAATGAGCACATTAAACAATAATTATAATTACTACATCATTAAAAATAAAAACAAAAAACTAACGAGAAAAGATTGCGAAAAAAACAACAATAATTATAATCATCATCATCATTATTTAAAATAAAAAAGAACACAACCAGCCAAAATATTGTGAAAAATAACATAAAAGAACACTAAAAAAAACACAACTAACAGACCAAACAGACCAACTCTGACCAACCAACAGGGGCATGATCACAATTATCAACAAAAGAAAGGACGAATAATTCAACAAACCTGAGACTTTGCCACGTCAGCAGCCTCAGCCTGGACTTTGAGCTCCTCCATTTTCCTACAATCTTCCTTGACGCTATCGTACCGGCTCCACGCCGCAAAAATGATGTATCCAACCAACATGCATATCACAAACACTCCTGATGGGGTAGTGATTGATGATACCGGCACCGGTACTTTCTCCCTGTACCTAAACAAAAAGTTAAAAGATAAATGTACGTTAGTTAATTATTTATCACGACTATTATGAGGGAATTTTGCGAAAAGACCCTTGCATTATTGAAAATTGTGAAAAAAGCCCATCTATTATTGGGGAATTCGAAATCTAATACCAGGGATAAAATTTGGATTTTCGAGTAATAGAGGGACTTTTTGAAATTTTCAATAAATCAGCAGGTTTTTTTTTTGTTTTCAAATAATTCAGGGTTTCTTTTGCAAATTTCCCTTCTTATAATCATTACGATTATATTATTTTTTTGTAATTAATTTGGGATGCTTACTTGCAAATCATTTGGTGTTTTCGGAAAGGATCCCCGAAATCAAGAACGCTGACGTGGCGGGGCGAGTCAGGAGAAGATGAGGTGGTGCTTTGAGGACCGTACATGATCAACGGCTCAGATGCGTTGGTGACATCATACACGTTTACTAATATCTCTTGATTTCCCGCCAGCTGTCTTAAAAGATTCTCTACTAACGATTCCACATCAAATGCCCCTCCTAAATATCTACACAGTTAAATCAATACATTAATAACATGTGATTAATTACAAGAACAACGTAAATAATTGAATTTTGATTTTTTTTATATTAATTACCCAACTGTGGCGTCGATGCGTTGTTGTAAAGTGGCGGCTTGAGGTAGACCGGCTCGATACACGGCAAATGTCAAAACTACCCCTAAGTGTTTCGACCCTAAAAGTCTAAACGGGTTTGTCAAAACCGCTTTGCCTGTCGCTCTAGCCTTCAAAATATTCTCATAATCCTCCTAAAGTTAAACAAAAAAATAAAATTCTACTTTACCAAATATTTAATTCAAAACAAAAAAAATGTGAAAATTAAGAGGAAATAGTAAAATTACTTCGCCGGACATCATGTCGAGGGCTTCAATGTAAGAAACGGTTTTTTGAGAGTAAATGACAGGGGCGTATTCGTCTTTTTCAGGGGCAGGTTCACGTTTGAAGGTTTTGATGATCCAGCCTTGTTGTTTTTCAAAGGCTTCTCTTTCTGATTTAAGAACTCTTTGCGCGTAAGCCACTCCGTTTAGTAATGGCCGTTCAAATGCGGTCTTTGCCGTGTAATATGCAAATGTTTTCTGCAAATTAATAAATTTTTAATTTAATTGTGTGGTATAACGTTGGAGTTTTGAAGGAAATGGAAAAGAGGTTCTTTTAGTAGGGTCTTGTGTAGTTTTAATTTTTAACTCGTTTAAGGAATGAAGCACACTAGACTATGGCCTACATCATTTGAAAAGAAACAAGTGGAAGTACAAGTCTGTTACAATTCCTTTTCTTTCTTTTCTTTTTTTTTAACGGAACAGAACACAAATGTTCTTCCGTTTAATTTTGTGGAATAATTAAGCAACAGTACGATAAATCACTCAAAAAGATGGGGGAAAAGTAGTTCGAATTTGAACAAATCATCCTGGTTAAGAAAAATCAAGCCACAAATCATGCAAAAACAGAGAGAAATACCCAAATTATCCAACTACTAATAATAACCAAAAAAAGAAAAAAAATTCTAAAACGATTTAAACTGTAAGAAAATTAACAAACCTGATCAATAACAGAAGGCTGATTCTCATAATGAAAAGTGGAAATCAAAATCGCGAGCGCATGAAAATGATTCACACTAACAGCAAACTGGTCTTGCAACATTCTAGCTCGTTCTTCACACATACTCACCAATCCTTCTTCAGCTCTTCCCATGCTCTCGCCCCTTATATACAAATGCAATCCCACCCAAATCAAAACAGAAACCAAAACCCACATCACCACCATTAATCCTCTGTTCAAAACCCACCTCATTTTTATGCTCTTCTCTCTTTCCTTTTTGTTGTATCTGAGTTTGTTTGTTTGAGTTATGTTCTGTTGTTAAGGGGGGGTTCAGAAAGAGAAATGGGGGGTTTTGTAGGGACTGAGAAGTATGATTTTCATCGTTTTTTGAGAAAGGAGACTATTATTAAAGAGAGAGAGAGAGAGAGTAGTAGTGTAGTGACTAGTGAGTAGTGAGTGTAGTGTTACTGATCAGGTTTTGAGCGCGTGGCTTGGACTGCTCTCAAAAGCACCACCTTTACAAAAACTATAATTCAAATTACGCCCCTCCTTCTCAAAAGCAACATCTTTATCGTTTATCCAAGAATATGAACACTAAAAACGAGAGAGAGATTAATGGAGGCGAAAATTAAAATGTTTTTTTTTATTATTATTGCTTGGGTTGGATATTGTCAGAGAGATATGATGCAATTAAAAAAGACGCAAAACTGAACAGGCGAATGAAGAGAGAATCTCCACCCAAACTGCACCGGCCCAACGGCCCAATCCCACTCTCTCATCTCATTATTTAATTAACTAAACAGATATTCTCTGATAAACTGAACTTAACTACCAGTCTACCAGCATTACTCAAAATCTCAACTGCAAATTCAGAGCTCAATCTGAGAAGGATTATTTAGCAAGAATCTCAGTTATCTAAAGTGTAATTACTTTTTATTATATCTCACTTTAATTTGAAGAGTCTCTCTCTCTCTCTCTCTCTCTCTCTCTCCTCTTTAATGAGTAACAAAGAGAGAAAAACTGAGATAGAATCGTACCGAGATCTTCATGATAGTGATGGGTACTGACAGGTATGTTGGATAAGAAGTAAGAGAAAGAAACAGTGACTTACTTACTGCTCTTCCGCGTCGGCCCCCCACCACACACACACACACACACACAACCAAACCTAAACAACAACGTTGCCTTTTTAGGTTTTTTGTGACATTATTCATTTATTCACTCCATTTTTTAACCTTCTTTTCCTTTATGAATCTTACTGAAAATTAAAGAGAGTTATCAGTCACAAGATTGAAAGATTGATTAATAATGGGGGAGCCCGTGATGACTGTACGATTGGAAGAAAATACCCAGGCCGGAGTTAAACGCTGTTGAAATGACAGGAGTGCCCTTTCGTCATAGTACTTACTGCCAAGGTCAAAAAAGTAAAAGAAAGAGGGATTCAAGGTCAAAGGTGGTAAAAGAAAGTGATGATGTGTAACGATAATATTAATCTCTCCAAATTCACTGTGTCAATACAAAACTATATGCTGTGTGTTTATTCTCTGAAATGCAGGCTCCATAATAAAACTAATTCATGTTGTGTTATATATAAGTAACTTGTTATACGGACAAGAGAATAATATGTTTGAAATTGGTATGAATATAAACGAGAATCTGAGCAGCCTTACTAGTACCCGTACTAATGACGTTGCCTCTTTCTTTTGGCCTGCCCATTCCTACTCTTGTTTTTTCAGAGAGGCCCTGGTTTTTTTGCAGAAATTTTAATTATGTCTTAGAAAGGGTGATGAATTTTGATTTATGTGTAATCGGCCATTATGTTCCAATCTTTATAAATAGCTTTATGTATTTTACTGTTTATCTTTTGTTGGGCAGAGATGGTTTAGTTACTGTTTTTGGTAATGATGGTTTGCTGGAAAGAAGAGTAGTGATTGCGAATATGATAGGGATAAATGATTTCGCAGTTTAGGCATAATATATAAACTCTATTTGCAAGTTTCAGTTTCATTTATTCTTCTCACCTAGGTTAGTTTTTCCCTATTTAATTACAAACTAGTACATGATTTAGGCAGGGAAGATATAAAGAAAAGGTTTAAAAAATAGTACATGATTTAACCTTTCAAAAAAAAATAGTACATGATTTAAGGAGCAGTTCATTGTGACTTGTGAGTAGACCAAACAGGAATTCAGGCGAAAGAAAATATTGCGTTTATCTGTCTAAAATAATAAGCAACAATTGCAATTCCATTAAAAATAATTATAAGTAACAATTGGACTTCAAAAGAAAGAAACAATTGGACTGAAAAGATTTTACAACGAATCTTTTGTGGGCCGAACTGTGTATGCTCATTCTATGCCATTAGACCCAAAACTCGTTTGTGAGTTTTGCTCCCAGGCCTGTAAAATTTATTCGTAGTCTTCCATACTATTTTGATTTATATAAATTACTTTCATACTAGTTAATTTTTACAATTACTTTTGTAATTATCAGTTAGTAGTGGAGTTTGCGAATGTGATTGAAAGGATTTGAATATAATATGAAAACTGCAGTAATCTTTAGTTCTGATTAAAATTACTAAAACCCATGAAGAGATGCTACTCAACGGCCTGAACTTTTTTCATGCAAATTTTGGCAATAAAGTTCTTTTGTAGTTCAGTAAGAAAAATTAAAACAATAAGGAACGTAGCTGATTAGTCAGAGATTTATTGCACAGGCCACAGATGATCAGACTCTAAGCTGGATCCCTTTCACTACCCACCAACTAATTTGAAACCCCTCTTTATGCACATACATTGAATACTTCACATTTGGAGTTTACTATTTTGATTTGTGTATATAAGGACAGTGGAAAATATTAATTTTTCAGGGGCATGGTGATATAATAACTATTTAACTTTAGTTAGTATTTAAAGTATTATTAAATCAAATACTAACAAGAATTTTCAAATTTTATCACAACTCTAAAAATTGGATTAGACCTTTTTATTACCAGGTCCAACAGAGAGAGAATACAAAATTCCTGACAGAATCAGATATTGAAGTTTCGGGATATCATGTACAACTAATCATTGATTGTGTTAATAAATGGATACATCAAATAACTACAAACCTCATCAATGTTCAAGGAACTTATTCAATATTTACATTCACATTGCATTTGCATAGAATGATTAAATATTGTTTCTATGATGATGAACCTCATCGTGGTCATCATAATTGAAAAAAAATCTGATATATTTTCATGATAATTAAGGGGTTGGAATATTGAAATTCAAAAATATGGAAGGGTGTATACGAAAATGCTAATTTCTGCACTTACCATCTATATCACATTTATTATTAGTAAGTATTGACATCCTTAATTATCATTACTTAAAATAAAACTATTCGGTCTTCAACATGTCATTCCACGTCCATGCAACTTTTACCGCGTTCAAGCTTTCCATAATAGCCGTTTCTTCTTCCAAAACCCTTTCAGTCAATCTCTCACAATATTCCTCCATTAATTCAATCCAATTCAATTAATCTCCCCCAAAAAATGCACCAAAAAATCCCCTTTCTTCTTCTTCTGGTAATCTTCCTCTCATTTCTTTCTCTCCAAACCCTAGCCGACGATGCGGCCGCCATGCATGAGCTCGCAAGCCTCATCACTTCAACCTCTCTCAATTGGTCCAAGTCAGCGGATCCTTGTACCTGGTCCCACATACAGTGCAGCAACAGCCGTGTCACGGCCATACAAATCGGAAATACCGGTACGAGCGGTACGCTTCCGGCTTCTTTAAACAACCTCACTGCTCTTATTCGGCTCGAAGTAATGAATAATAGCTTCAAAGGTCCTGTACCGATTTTATCGTCACTTTCGTCACTCCAGTATTTATTCTTGCATGATAATAATTTCTCATCAATCCCTGAAAATTTCTTTCTCGGTTTGAATTCTCTGTTTTACGTCACGATTGGAAATAACCCATTATCTCCGTGGTCTTTAAAAGAGGATTTGAAATCCTCATCAAATCTTCAGACTTTTAGAGCTACGAATTGCGGAATTGTAGGGAGAATTCCTGATTTCTTCGGTACTTCGTTTCCCGGTTTATTATACCTTGAATTATCTTACAATACTCTAGAAGGAGAGATACCTCAGAGCTTTGCGAGTTCTTCCATTAAAAACCTTCTTTTGAATAATCAAAATGGTGGAAAACTAACCGGTAATATCGATCTAATTGCAAATATACCCTCAATCAATCAACTCTGGTTGCACTCAAATTCCTTTTCAGGCCCATTGCCTGATTTTATGCAACTTAAAAATTTAGAGGATTTGAATTTACGGGATAATCAATTCACAGGACCCGTACCGGATTCATTGACAAATTTAAATACACTTAAAGAAGTAGTATTGACTAATAATTTGTTGCAAGGGCCTGTACCGGTTTTCCGAAATTCTAGTTTGAATCTTGATCTTGATGCGAAAACAGAGAGTTTTTGCCGAAATGAAGTTGGTGATTGCAATAAAAATGTGAACACATTGCTTTCTGTCGCAAAATCATTCGGTTATCCAATTACATTTGCAAAGAACTGGAGGGGAAATGATGTGTGTAATAATTGGCTTGGAATTACTTGTGATTCAAACAGAAATATAATTATCGTTAATTTGAAGAATTTAGGTCTAAATGGTACGATTTCTCCTGATTTTGGGTCATTAAATTCTCTTCAAAGATTAATTCTTTCAAATAATAATATTACTGGTACCATACCGTCAATTCTCACTAGTTTGAAAAGCTTGAGAGAGTTGGATGTTTCGTATAATAATCTTTACGGAAAAGTACCCTCTTTTGGTAAAAATGTGATGATAAACACAAATGGAAATCCGAATATTGGAAAAAAAGGGCCGGGAAGTTCAAATGGAATGAAAAAATCCTCCTTAATTGTTTTGATTTTGTTTTGCATAATTGTTGCTGTTTTAGTAATTGGATTCCTCGCTTATTGGTGGTGTAAAAAGTCCAAGAAAGTAAAAATTGTTATACCTCCAATTTATTCTCATTACAAGGCAAAGAAGGATAATATTTCTACATCAAGTGCTACTAGCTCTAATCAGGTTCTTTTAGGCAGTGCTACCAATGATTTAAGCTTTTGCGAACCAGCAAAATTAGAAATCTCAATCGAAATATTAAGGCGCGCCACGAATAATTTTAGCGAAAAGAATATCTTGGGAAGAGGCGGATTTGGTACGGTTTACAAAGGGAAACTTCACGACGGTATGAAAATTGCTGTTAAACGAATGGAATGCGGTGCGATTGGTTCGACCGGTATGACAGAGTTCAAATCCGAAATCTTGGTGCTAACCAATGTGAGGCACCGTCATTTAGTTGCGGTTTTAGGGTATTGTTCGGATGGAAATGAGAATATAATTGTTTATGAATACATGTCACAAGGAACTTTGACGAGGCATCTTTTTGAGTGGAAGAAAGAAGGATTAGAGCCTTTGAATTGGAAAAGAAGGTTGTGTATTGGTTTAGATGTGGCGAGAGGCGTGGAGTATTTGCATCGGCTTGCGCAACAAAGTTTCATACATAGAGATTTGAAGCCCTCTAATATTCTTTTAGGGGATGATATGAGGGCTAAAGTTTCGGACTTTGGACTTCTAAAGAAAGCACCAGACGGACAGTTTTCTGTCGAGACGCGACTTGCCGGTACATTTGGATATCTTGCACCGGAATATGCAGGTAAATTTTTTCCCATTTTTTATAAAAAACATAAATTTCTCATTAATAAGAGATTATTTGCTTATAAGTTATTATCTGAGATCATGTACTCTCTGTTTAGTTTATGGTGTAGTTTCTTTTCTCTTCTTGTATTCTTTGAAAAAACATTGCGATGTAATTAATAATATATTAACTTACCTAATTACATTATTGATCAACTTTCAGTTTCTTTATTAAGCACAAGTAATTTAAAGAACATGATAAAAAACCAAAAAAAAAGAGCTATTAAAACAACATAAATGTAAGGACCATTTATTTATCCTATAATTCATCTTTTTATAGCAACCGGTCGAGTGACGACAAAAGCAGATGTGTACAGCTTTGGAGTAATACTAATGGAGCTCATCACTGGTAGACGGGCCCTCGAATCCGGCCAATCGGACGAAAGCATGGAAAACATCCATCTCGTAACTTGGTTCAGACGCAAATTCGACCAAAACGAATTCCCTCAATTCATCGACCCGAACTTAAATTTCGAAGAAGAAGAAAATACCATTACGAGCATACATGAGGTGGCCCAATTAGCCTGTTATTGTTGCAAAAGAGAGCCGCATTTAAGGCCTGATATGAGCCATGCTGTGAATGTACTTTCTTCTCAATTCGAAGCATGGCAACCTATTGATGATTTGAATGGAGAGGATAATTTTGAGGTTGAATTTGATTTGACTATATCTAAGGTGCTCAAAAGGTGGCAGGAATCGGATAGTATGAGTCAGATTAGCACTGTTCCGCAATTTTCTGATATTGAGAATGGAAGATAGAGAAATTAAATAGTGAAATATAGAGATGCTCAAGGGATTTCTCTTTAATATTAGAGAAATTTCGAAAGCTAAAGTTCAAGCTTGAGTTGTCTAAGTTTGTTTGTGAATTGTTGAATCTTTGTTTTGGATCTATTGTTTTTTCTTTTCTTTTTATAAAGACGTTATGTTGGTCGTTTTAGAGTGCGTGTTTATACCATAATGATACCCCAGCTATATTATAATGTGCTTTCTGATATTTGTCGACTCTTTTTGTCTAACTTGAATATAATCTATCAAATAATATCAAGTATTAAACACTGGGCTTATATTTAGTATGGCCCAACTAAGATTTGTTAAGCCTAAAATATGGCCCATAAATAAATATAAAACAAGTCAAAGTGTCATTCAATACATGAGTATAAATAATGACGATTTCCTTTTCTCCGTTCAACTAATCTGACCTGACTTCAACGGTCAGCAGTCAAACCTCACAGCCTCCATTCCGCGTATAAATACCCCGTTCTTCACACTTCTCACATATTCAAATCAAAGCTCCTCTTCCTCAAAATCTTCTCTATTCTTACTTCTTCTCCAACTCAACAATATTTTCTTCTCGTACTTTTATCACTCTTTCTCCAACAACCATGGAGCTAAAGGCAACGGTAAAATCAATAGCGATTAAAACGAACGTGATGGTACCAAGTCATTTCATGTGCCCTATTTCTCTTGATCTCATGCAAGACCCGGTCGCCGCTTCAACCGGCATCACGTATGACCGGAAAAGCATAGAAACATGGCTCGAAATGGGAAATATTTCGTGTCCGGTCACAAAAGAGCCTGTTTCACATGACGAATTAATCCCAAATCATACACTGCGCAGACTGATCCAAGATTGGTGCGTGATGAATCGGTCTTTGGGTGTAGAGAGAATACTGACCCCACGAATTCCCCTCGATAAGTCACAAATTTCACAAATTTTAAATGATATTTCGTTTAGTGGTTTAAGAGGTGATGGTGTGAGATGTGCTGAATTGGCGACCAAATTAAGAGCGATAGGGAAAGAGAGTGAAAGAAATAGGCGGTGTGCTGTTTCGTGCGGTACGTCATGTGTTCTTTCATCGGTCTTGCGTGACTTATCAGGTGAAGGCATTGAAGGGTCAAATTTAGGGGTTTTAGAGGAGATCTTATCAGCTTTGGTTTGTTTCTCTCCTCTCGACATTGAGGCTAGACAGTACCTGAGTTCCCCTTCTTGTTTGAAATTGGTTGTTTCTATTTTGAACCGAGGAAATTTGGCTGGAAGAATTAATGCGGTTATACTGCTGAAAGAAATTGTCTCTTCATTGGGTACGGAGAAGATTGAATTGGTTAGAAGAACAAATGGTTTAGCTGAAGCATTAGTAAAACTCATAGAGAAACCTATTTCGAGTAAAGCGACCAAAACAACTTTAGTGACCATCTATTATTTAGTTTCTCATAATGAAATATTCGCATCAAATTTTGCCGAGTTGGGTTTGGTTTCCTTACTCACGGAGATTTTGATAGACTGTGATAAAAGCATTTGTGAGAAGGCTTTGGGGATACTTGATGGATTGTTTAGCAGTAAGAAAGGAAGAGAGAAGGGTTGTAGACATGCATTGACTGTGCCAATTTTGGTGAAGAAAATTATCCGCGTCTCCAATTTGGCAACAAATTTCTCCGTTTCAGCGCTTTGGAAATTATGCAAGAAATGTCAGAAAGAAAATTGTTGTGTGGAAGAAGCTCTTAAATCCGGCGCGTTCCAAAAACTTTTGGTTCTATTGCAAGTCAGTAACAATGGTGGAACAAAGGAGAAGGTGAGTGATTTGCTCAAGGTGTTAAATGGATCTAAAATGAGTGTTGAGTGTATAGAATCTATGGATTTTAGAGGGATAAAGAGACCATTTTGAATTTTGATGGAATTTAGTGTCCATTTCATTTTTCTACATACGAAGTAGTGTACAGGATCTATAGTGTACAATCTTTTACTTTTTTCTTATTGTAAAAAGTATAGACAAACATAGTTTACTATGCAAACAGATCATATACAAGATTATTTATCACAGCTTTGCTAGTGAATTTTTTGAATTTTAGCCACTTAAATTGGAGCACTTTTTTTAAAGAAAAAAAGGCCTAAATAAAATTATAGGTAGGCGGCCTGAATTTTACATGTTCTCTCACCAAATTAAAATTGAATTGAATTATAAACTCATATGAGAACCAGAAACTTTTGTTGGGTCTCTATCATTTCATCACCCCGTTTTCAACGTTTTGTTGACTCAATGGTGGAATAATCTTTTATACATGCTTTTTCCAGAAATAATTTTTGCATCAAAAAATCTGAACATACTATCAAATTATGAAATTTTATTTTCCAAATAAGTAATAGTATTAGTTATTCTCGATTAATAACACCATAAAAATAGGCGATACTGAAAAGTGGTCCGGCCAGTGGTTTATGAAAATTTTGGAGTGAGAAGTGATCCGTGTGTACGATTAAATTAGTTATTTGATATTAGATCTACTAAATTCCACTGTGGTTAACTATACAGTGTTGAGTGTTCAGACATTTTTTAAATGGCGGTGACTAACAAACATTTGCATCTGAAGATATTTTCAATTTGTATTTAAAGAAACATTTGCAAAATTTTAAACAATTTATACCTAAAGCATTTTTGGATTAATATTTTCAAGTTGAGTCAAAGGCTAGTGTATTTGAAAACAATTATTTTCGTTTGAACATTTCACTCATTTTTATTCAGTAGTTCTATAAAGACCATTATGCATGTAGAGACTTCCTCATATAATCATACTATATACTCATCTATTAAAGAAAATCTACGAAAAAATCAAGAGACAATAGTATATGCATGTGACTACTCTTTTCTGTTTTTAAAAAAAACTTACTCCCAGCTCTCTGGTGCAGAGCATATAACACTTCATTAGCCAAACTACTACAAGTTTTATCTCTTTTATAAAACATTTATTCATTCAATCTTTTTAATGATGGTCCATAGATTTATTCTGTATTTAATTTATCAAATATAAAAAAAATACATCACTTTATGTTCTCATTTCTCATAATTGACGAAAATTATTAATTATTTTCTCTTACATATTTTATTACATTATCATTTCTATTATTTTATAATATTTGTAATATTAATATTAATCACAATATAACAATTAATAATATCTATTCTCTAACTATAATTTGTTGTAATATCAATCAGGTGACATGCTACTTATATAGTCAAGAATCGGCTGGTGGCCGGTTAGAGTGCACAGATGTATAGTTTGGCCCAAGCTCGATCCCCCTGATAACTGATCAGCACAGGCTCTTTGCATTTTGACTCTTGTGAATCAAGCTTGCATACTGTCAAGTGTCATTGAATGAGCAACGTGTGGATTGAGAAGCAGTCCACTTATCATGTATGTATTAACAAGATGGGGTGTTGCATCAGTCATCAATAGACCCCTTGTTGATTTATGTTCAAATTAACAGTATGTTATGTTATCAACCTATCCCATTTGAGAAGCTTTCACCCGAGCATCATGTTTTGACTTCCAAAAATTTGTTGTGAATTTTAGCCACATAGTTACCTTACCAACATAAAACTCGACGGTAAAGTGTAGTTAATGAGGCAATGAAAGATACACATAAGAGAGCCAAGTCATTTTTTAGTCAAGAGAGCAATTTTCTCTTCTTTCCATATTCTTGTACTTCCCTCTATATTATAAATTATAAATGAACCAGATAGATCACGGTATTCTTAGAGCATGACGGATTCAATAACAGTATATACAATTTATTTTCTAATAACAATTTATACATAACAAATAAAAATAATATATAAGATGGGGAAAAATAATATATAAAATGAGAAAATAATATATAAAAATAAAAATAAAAAATACACAAAGAATTAACAATAATATATAAAATATAAAATATTATATAAAAATAGTAAAACAGTATGTAAAATTATAAAAATAATATATTTACAGGATCACATTTCCCATTATAAATGAGATTACAAAATATAAGGTCGGGTGTATCTTCCTTGTACTTCTCTCTCAGAGTTTCTATTTTCTAACTACCTGAATTTCTAGAGTAAATCCAAACCGTTCCGCACAAGCAGCAATGAAAGTGCAGCATATCGGTTTACTATTAATAGGAGATACATGAATAACTTTTTTTTTTTTTGAATAGTATGAATGGCTTTTTTACTCCTGTTAAAAATATCCCTCCTTAAAAAAGAATATTAGGATTATCAAGGATCCCGAATCAAAAGGAAGTATGTTGTTAATTTATACAAAATACCAAATAAAAGTTACTTTTATTTTTATTTTATGCAATAATTGAACAGATTCAAGAATGAGATTTCATATGTACAATTATAAAACTTTTCATTTCATATTATAATATTACATCATGTAAATCAATATGTTCTTTCGTTTGCCTCCTGTGATTGTATTTACAAATTGATCATCCTTTATTCTATTTTCCATAAAATATTATTGTATAAAAAAATTATGTATTGTTAATTAATAAATATATTAAAATAATAAAGCATAAGGGTATTTTAGTAAATCAAACTAAAATCAAAGTTAACTGCTGAGTGGGAGACGTGGACATCAGTGCACGATAGTAGCTAAATTTAGATTCTTGCATTTTCCTCTGTACCTGACATATTATATGCATTCATGTAACAGTTTATTTCCTATATTAAAAGAACTCGCTTCATATTAAATTCTAAAGAAGGTGATACACTAAATCATATGTTTCTCATCAGCTTACTCCCTTCTTTTGTGTAGATAGACCCGGCTTATATAGAAATACTCCACTTTGAATGCTTAAGCCTGGATCTAAACGGTAGACCCCACTCAAGATCTGCACTATCCTCAGTTATTTGAATGTACACCGCGCGCAGCGAAAATGATCTCAAGATCGGGGATATAACAACCTCCTCCATCAACCTTCTCTCTTTGCGATCAATTTCTAAAGCTCTCATTTTTCCGTCGATCTTCAATTCTCTCAGATCTAATTCGCATCTTCCACAGAGTAATGGAGGGAACTCCAGCCAGTGGGCAGGTGCGTCGTAGGAGGATTATGACGATGCGTCAGAGAGAGGAGGAAAGAGAAGCTCGTCGGAAAGAGGAAGAAATAGAAGCAGCTCGTCAGAAGAAAGTAGTTCAGGAAAGGGAAGCTCGTAAGAAGGCTTCCAGTTCCACTTCGGCTCGTTCTTTGGTAATTGATTCATTTGTTTTCTAGTTTTTCTTTCGAGACTCAATGGTTTTGTGATGTTTGATTGTTTTTCTTTGATTAATGGTAATCCTCTTTGATTGTTTCTTTTATGCATGGATTCGTGTAATATTTTTTTTCGAGGAAATGGATTTGTGTAATCTGTTTGGAGACTCTGAATGTACATTGGATTTGTAAATATCTGGACTCTTTTCCGTCAATTCAATAATTAATATTCCAATATCATATTCAGATAGGCAAACTTTGCATAATTTTCTAATTTTGTCATTCAAGCTTTTAGTATGAATGGCTTATTACTTGGTTTAATTTATTTTCATTTCTAATGTTTCTTTCTTTCTTTTCCTTTCTTGTTTTCTTGTTTTCTTTCTTTTTCTTTCTTTTATTCCAATATCAAGTAAGTGTATATATGTGTCAAAGTTAAAAAAATGTGTTTTGCTGACTAAATATGTGTTGACGGTTGACAATGCTCAGATCTTAGTAAATTAGTCCACGTAGGATCCGTATTAAGGGTTGTAGGTATACTGTAAACTGTAAAGATGTGCAATAGCCAATAAGGAATAACAAACACGTAAGATCACATCATTCAGTCTACACAGGATCCTACTTGTGCACCGTTTGGCTCAAAACAAGAAAAAAAAGAAATGGGAAAAAGAAAAACGAAATCTTAAAACCCCTGGCGGTCTCAAAATCTCGAGCGAAATGGGTAATAATTGGCTTGATTATTGCGAAATCGAGCTGAAGTCACTTCGATTTTAGCTTAAATCGCAATAATCAAACTGTTTGTTCTCCATTCAGGCTGCACAATCACTCAAACCATTCCTTTTAATTCGTCCCTTTCTTCTCTTAACAGTAAGTTGTGCTTTTTCTAATTTGATGCTGACGGTTAGATTTTTTTTTGCAAATTAACAGGATTCATCTGGTGGCGAGAGTCAGAAGAGGAGGAAGAACAACGCGGTCTACAATATCCATCATCTTCTTCCGTATCTGATCAAGCTGAACCGGGAGCAGTTCAAGGAGAAGCTGTTTGAGGCGAAGCTCAGAGGTAATTAATTCTTAGTTCTGACCTGATAGAGTATTTTTGTGAAATTCATTCTTTATTTCTTCAAATTTGTAATGCGAACACTTGTAAACTGTGGACAGGTGTTCCGCCGAACGAGATTGAGATGAAGAAATCAAACTGCGCATTGGAACGAGTCTCTTGGTATGTAGTCTTTACTGTTCCTTGTTCATTCTCTAGTTTTCATATGCCAGTCTCCTGAATCAGATCTATGAACAAATGGTTACACATTTAAGCCCCCTGTTAAATGAATCCTATTTGATTAATCCAGTGGTGTTCTTTACCAGATCTGTACAAAGCTCACATGATTCCGATTTCTTAAACTAATCCAAATTGATTTATTACATTTTTGCAGTGATGCGTGTGGGACTTCGATCCTGGATCTGCACAGAAGGTGCAACAACTGCGAGTTCGAGCTGTGCATCACCTGCTGCCAGGAAATCCGCGCCGGCAAGATCCTGCTTAACCAATTATCTGCAAAGAACGAGTACCGCGACAGAGGAGCGGGGTACTGCCACGGTGGCGATCCGGCAAAGGACGAGACTGCCCCTGAGCCGGCAAAGGACGAGACTGCCCCTGAGGCGAAAGATGAGGAGACGATAAAACTGAGCCAATGGAGGTTGAGTCCGAAGAGGGAGATTTTCTGCCCGGGGCCGGACCGTCGCGGTTGCGGGAAAGGCAAGCTCGTTCTGATGCGCATGTTCAAGGTCGGCGGGCTGAAGCAACTGGAGAACAGAGTCAGGGAGCTGGCGGGTGAGTACGAGCTTTCGAATCAGCAGGCCAGGTGTGAATGCAAGGACCGCGGTCCGTCTAGGAAGGCGGCTCACAGGGACGCGAGTCAAGACAACCGGCTCTTCTGCCCGCACATAAAAGACACCGAAAGCCCTGAAGCGATGCGTCACTTTCAGCACCATTGGAGCAAGGGGGAGCCGGTTCTTGTCAGAGGGGTTTTGGACAGGATGAAGAGGGTCAACTGGGACCCCGCTGATATGTGGCACCGAGCAAAGCGGGTGAAGAAGTCCAGCCAGGAAGAAGAAGAAGAAGAGGATAAGATGGACGTACTGGACTGTCTTGCCGGCTGCGTGGTAAGCAAGCTGGTTTTTCTTTTTTTTTATTACTTGATTATTATATGTGATGTGACTGTAGTAACCATGATTTGCATATTGGATAAGCAGGGTTCGGTTGATCCGGGTTTGTTCCTCGATGGGTACAGGACGGGGTGCGCGTACGAGAACGGGTGGCCGATCATGTGGAAGCTTAAAGATTGGCCGCCCGAGGATAGATTCGACGAAATCCTGCCGCACCATGCCAAGATATATTCAGCCGGACTCCCGTTCCAGCCTTACACAAACCCTAAAACGGGCGGCTTGAATCTCGCCACAGCACTGCCTGATGACGTCGTCAAGCCGGATCTCGGCCCGAAATCGTATATAGCATACGGCTGTCGACAGGAGCTGGGCAGAGGGGACTCGGTGACTAAGATCCACCTTGATATAGCTGACGCGGTATGACTTTCTTTTTTTCTTCTATTATTATAATATTTTGTTTTTCTGATTAAATTTATTCGGGATTATGAATTTGTACTTGCAGATCAATGTGTTGGTTCACACAGAGGATGTGGAGCTTAGCGAGGAGCAAAGGATTAAAATCAAGGGTCTTAAGAGAAAGCACGAGGAGCAGGACAGGACAGAGGAGGAAGCACGAGGGAAGATAATAAGACAGAAGGTCAATGCGGAGCCGGAATCCAGTCAGGGCGGTGGGGCGCTGTGGGATATTTTCAGGAGAGAAGACGCGACTAAACTCTCAGACTATCTAAGAAAATATCATCAACAATTCCGCCACACGCACTGCGACACGGTTGAAACGGTTCGTTAACTTTTTTTAATTCTTTTTACAGCATTATTTTGTGATGTGAAAAATCGGCATTATTAACTCTGTTCTTTTTCCAATGTTGTTTTGTAGGTATATAACCCTCTGCATGATGAGACGTTCTATCTGACGAGGGCACATAAGAAAAGGCTGCGCGAGGAGTACGGTGAGTGTTGCTATTTTTCGACTAAAATTTAATATTTTATTTTTATTTATGTTCTACAATTGATTATATTATTTAATTATGCACAGGTGTGGAGGCGTGGACTTTCGAGCAGAAGGAGGGAGAAGCAGTGTTCGTGCCAGCTGGATGTCCGCATCAAGTGCGGAATCTGTCGGTGAGTTTTTTTTGGTTTTCCTTTGATTTTTTTAATTCTGTTTTTTACTTGTTTTTGTTCTGTTTAATTATTTTGGATTGTTTTTATTCTTTTTAAGCCTTATTTTAAGCCCCTGAGTTTTGTTTGTACTATGTTTTTTTACTGTACGAGTTAAGATCTTACTTTAGTTTAGTCTTGGAATTCATTCATGCAGCTGTACAGTCAGAGTCAGTCATGCACAAATTTGTTGCTTTTCCTTCAATTTGTTTAGTATGTTTTTTTATTCTGTTTTTGAATTAAGTATTTAAGTTCCTTGTGCAATTATGCAGTCCTGCACGAAGGTGGCGATGGATTTCGTCTCACCAGAAAATGTGGGACAGTTCTTGGACTTGACCGAGGATTTCCGGAAGCTTCCGAGGAACCACCGCGCAAAGGAGGACAAGTTAGAGGTAAAACCTTAGAACAACATCCTTTTTTACTCTTTATATAACTTTTGGTCTTATCATAAAAATTAAATAAATGCTTCGCCTTCTTGTGCAGGTGAAGAAAATGATTGTGCACACACTGTGTGAAGCGGTGCGTGTACTGGAGAGTGGGAGCCGCCAGGGAACAGGCAGGGACGGAAGTAGTAGCTCGAGGTAAAACCTAGGCATAGTTTAATTATAATATTTTATTTTTCAAAATTCTGTTGAATGCAAATGTAAATGTTAACATATCATTAAAAAATGATATTCTTGTGCAGATCTTCAAGATGAGCTACCGGAGGGTATGTCGATCGTGCGGAGAAGCCAACGTCAGCCAATTATGAAGACGGATTCGCCACGTCAGCTTGAAGGCGGATCCGTCACGACACCTTGAAGACGGATCCGCCACGTCAGCTTGAAGGTGGATCCGTCACGACGCTTTGAAGACGGATCCGTCACGACTCACAACACCTTGAAGACGGATCTGTCACGACGTTGGCTAACTTACTACGAATGAGGTTTCCATGCACCGATCAATCAAACCCTCCGTTCGGCATCGTCTTCAGATCTCCGAGGTACGCATCATCAATTTTGTTTCAATATTCTTTTTTAAAATTGACACTTGGATTAATTGGAGTTTTAACATATTTTTCTGTTTATATATTGTATAATACAGCATGGGAAGGTGGTGGTGGTGGTGATGCATGAACGCAAACATGCATTGGCGGCTCCCAAAAGGTGGTGGTCGTAATGGTGGTGTTATCTTCTTTGTTTCCGGTGGTTGCCTTTGGAAGTTGAAGGTGACGGACTCTGCACTTGGTGTTTCGGATTCCGAGACGCGACACTGCTTGTTCTGCTCCGTCATGGTCTAAATGTTCTGCTTCACACGGTTCTTCTCGTCAGCCTCAAGAGAGATAGAGATGATTCTTCTCCTTGTAAGAATTTACTTGGTTAAAATATTAAAATATATTTATATTTGTGTATATTAATTTAATAAGTGATTTTATATATTGCTATTAATGGAATTTTCAGCAGCAACCTGCTCGCTCCTGCCTGGCCTAGCATCCTGCTCCGTCGTCGGTCTCAAAGACAATCTGGTAGTAATCCGTCCAATTCAGCTCCAAAGACCAGACAAGTCCAAACTCGCCTGCTCTACCCCTCTTCTTCAATGAACAGTCTGCTTAATAAGTCAAGCCAATCATATTAAGCAGAGAAACGCATGGTCATACGATTAGGTCTATATGCATATGAGGAGAGGAGAGATAAAGTGCGCATCTTGATTAATCAGAGAAACACATGCTCAATAATGCGAGATGAAGAAGACTAAACAGTAGAGGGAGATAGAGTATGAAGCAATTCAGAAGGTGTAAAGCAGGAGGCCAACAAGGTCTGGCGAGTATTATAATAGTTTTTGTTTAATGTTTTTTTGGTTAATGTTTTTTTGTTCGAGTTCTTTTCAAGTTAGAGAAAAAAAGAAAAAAAAAAAGAAAAAAAGAAAAAAAAAAAAAAAAAAAAAAAGAAAAGAAAGAGAAAAAAAAAAAAAAAAAAGAAAAAAAAAGAAAAAAAGAGAAAAAAAGAAAAAGAAAAAAAAAAAAAAAAAAAGGAAGAAAAAGAAAAAAAAAAAAAAAAAGTCTGGCGAGTAGTATTATATTGTTTTTGTTTAAGGTTTTTTGCTTTAATTTTTTGTTTAATGTTTTTTGGTTTAAGTTCTATGTAAGGTTAGGGAAAAAAGAGAAAAATGAAAAAAAAGAAAAAAAAAGAAAAAAAGAAAAAAAGGACAAAAAAAAGCATAGTCAGCCCGCCCGTCTTGAAAATTCCGGATTCCGAGAGGGACTCCGTGCTGTTCTTCCCGACACTGTATATCGTTCCACCAGGGCTTCCTGATCCGATTCTCTGTTTGGCTAAGTTGCTCGGCCGTTCTTCAAAGACTTTTGCCTGTTAATGTCGGAATCCGCTGTGACTCCAATGCTCCAACCCATCGCCAACCGACCCCAAACACCGAACCTGATATTTTGCTTCAAAGACTTTTGCTGGCTGCTCTACCCTGTTTCAAGGATTTATAATGCTCTTCTACCCTCTGGTAAGTATCCATTTTTACAAATCAGTCCCTCTTTTTTTTTTCTTACTAAATTATTCAATGTTTGGTTTTCTTCCCTCCAGTGCTTTTCCTTGTATGAAGGTAACTGATTAAAGTATTTATATTTTTGTTTATATGTTTATATTATTTTGTAATTGTGACGTGATTTTATTTAATGATGTTTAATGGAATTTGCAGCTAACAGCCTGCTCGTTACTCAACAAGCTGCTCGCTCCGAGTCTCTTCGAATGTCTTAAATCTGTCTCCAAACAACTCCAAACATCTAATCTTGTGAGAAGTTTTGCAATGACCTGCTCTACCCTTCTTCGAAAGTCCTGTGCTCCAAACCTTCTGTTTCAAAGATCCTGACTGCTCTGCTCTATCATTTTGTTTCAAAGACCCTGACTGCTCTGCTCTTTTGTTTCAAGGACCCTGACTACTGCTCTAAAAGGAAAAAAAAGAAAAAAGAGTCTGGCAAGTATTATAATGTTTTTTGTTTAATTTTTTGCTTAATGTTTTTTGTTTTTGTTTATGTTCTTTTCAAGGTAGGGATTAAAAAAAAAGGAAAAAAGAAAAAAAAAGGAAAAAAAAAGTGAAAAAGAAAAAAAGGAAAAAAAAAGTCTTTATTTTTGTTTTAGGTGATTAAGTTCTTTTGAAAGTAGGGAAAAAAAAATAAAAAAAAAAAAAAAAAAAGAAAAAAAACAGAAAAAAAAAAGTCAATTTTGCTGTCTCAATTCGAAAAAGAGAGTGCTTGAGCTTCTCTCAATTTCAAGAGAAGCTGTTCAAGGTTTTCAATTTGGGGATGTTCAAGCCTTCAAGGTTTTTTCACTGGTAAGTGAGTGTGAAATTTATTGAAGAGTACCAATTATTTCTATATTATAAATATTATATTACTTAATTTTTTTTGTCTTTAAATATTTTGCAGGCTGGAAATTAACTGAGAGATGATGTGTGACACGTCCTTCATGAAGGGTACTCTGTTACAAGATCCTACAGGGCCATGCAATCACTTTTGAGCAGGTACTTTTAAACATTTCAGTATATTTTTTGAATTATATATTGTTCTTTTTGCATAGATTTTAATTGTTATTTCCTGGTAATTTTATTTTTGTTAGGGAAGTTTAATATGAGAAGCTATATGTCGATGGCGGTTCATACATCATTGCTCTTGAAGTAGAAGTGCTTATAACTGTAAGTATATTTAAATTTTATAGATATTTTTTTCTTTATTTATATATTTTCTGAGTTGAAATAGCAACTATGGTGTATTTATATTCACCCTTAAATCGTAGGTAAAGTCTGATCTAACAAAGAGAGCCAGCCCTTCAAGAGATGCCAAATCAGTCCTCCAGTGGAGAATAAAACTACCTGCCAGCTGGCGCTCCCGCCTTACAACTCTGCCCGTTAAGAGTATGCTTTTCCCTTTTCATTTAAATTATTAGTTACGAGTTGTCTATATATTATCCAAATTTGATTACTTAAATGGAAATAAAAGAATATGTGGTACCGCTTGTAGGTACGGTACCAGAAACAAAATCCGCTCCAGCTTCAGTTTTTGGATTTATTGGACGGTTTTTCTTCAAGTTTGGCTTCAAATGCATCTCCTCCAAGTAAATTCCCTCTCTTGTCATCAATTTCAAAGAATAAATAAAAAACATTTATGTAATATTATTTATTTCCCTTGATTGTTTAAACAGGAGGAAAGAAAACCGCTGAGTACATCAATCACAGCATCACAGAGTATCTAAATATAAATTTCTGCTTTGGCAAAACAGTCTGGAATGGAGAACCATAGGAGAAATTTCCGTGTTTGATTCCCTCCCACCTCTCTGTAAGCTATATTCATGTAGATGTATATTTATTTATTTAGATTTTCTATGCGGTATATTGTTTAATTAAGTATAATTATTCTGTCTTTTAAGGAGGGCGAAGGAAATAATAACAGAGTACAGAAGAAACACAACGCTGAGGCAGACTCTAACAAGGATCTATTGGGAGGGGCTTCTTTGCAAATTTCAGTGGAGGGACCTTTCTGTAATTTTGGCATAATGCATAAGTAGTTTATTTTGATTTTTGTGTCATAAATTTTTGCTTTCTGGTCTGTTTTATGTAGGTTTTAAGGTTTTGGGTATGGTTGCGTGTGAATTAGAATCCAATTAATTGTTTCAAGTTTTTCTTGCACATTGGTTTTAAGTTTTAAATTTGCATTTCCTTGATATTACTTTTTGTAAGAACATGGTTAGAGATGCAAAATTTTGGTGCTACAAATTTCGTTTATTTTTAACTTTTTTTGGTCCATATTTTATATTGAGAAATTCTTCTATGGTTCAGCTTCAGCCTTCTTAACACCAATTTTCATCCCCCCAACTAACTGATAAATATGAAGTATATTCTTCTCAAACAAAAAAAATGTCAGGTTTATCTGGGTTGGAGAGATAAATGATGAGCTTAAGTTGTTGATCGTTGGCAAATTTAGTGACTAGGCAATTGAGATTTTAAGTTTTCAATACAAATGAGCAAGAAAATGTTTGTAAAAGAATAACTTCTATGAAAATGAGCTTTTATCTATTAAATGTACAAAACATATCCCTAATTTAATGTCGTTCTTGCCCTCGGTTGGTCAACAACATGCAGGATGAAGGGATTTTGCAATCTTTTTTATTTGAAATGTTTCTAAATGGAGACTTTTCTTTCCGAGCAGTCCTTGCACAAGATGTTTAAGATATGAGCCTCTTAGAACATATTAATAGCTCTGGCCCTAAACTGAGTGGTTTTATAGGCTTATAGACTACTATCCCTTTCTACTCAAGTGAACTCTTCCATTGCTTTCACATAATGGTTAATGCTTTAGCTTTACGTTTTTCAAATGGAGGTCCTCATTAACAGAATAATGGAGAAGAATAAAACGAACAAAAATTAGTGAGTTCTTTTTGTTTTGTACATATTTGACAGCTAAACAGAACTGATTACTTGTGAATAAAAAATGTATACTATGCAAATATATACTGATGTTAGTCCCACTTCCTTTATAAAACATAAAATTAGATCTGACACAATTTTGAGGGATCCAAAGAATCCACAATAACTTATTTGTTATCTGTTACTACCATCATTTCGTTCAACTGAGTTGAAGAAACATCCAAATATGGTAATTGATCTTCAGTGACCATTTGATATTTGCAATCTAAAAAATTTAACTAAATGAATAAATTAGATTTTGATATGATCCACTGCACACATTACATTTAACTCTTAAGAGTAGAATTTCAGCCCATTGTTTATCTATAAAAGTCACACTTCTTGTTCAGTTCTTCCACACCCAATTTCACTTTTCTTTCTCCTCACACCACAAACAAGACTAGTGAAACCCTAGACATTTTCACTACATTCTTCTCACTTTTTCACTTCTACTCACTTTCTTCCTCTTCTTATGTTTTTCTGTCCTTATTTTTCGCCTTCATCTACCTCAGCTCCCACTTAGAGAAGATATGGAGTTGAGGTGGAGGAACGAGAAGAAAGAGAAGAAATGCAAGAGAAGAAGTGGGGTAGAATTGGAAGAGTGAGAGGATTATGTCGACTTATGAGTGTTTTTTTTTTGAGTCAACTTCTGAGTGTTTTAGTTCAGAGAATTTCACTATTCTTCTCTCACTCTTCCTCATCTTCTTATTCCTCTTATCTTTTTCATCATTTTCCCCCCACCTCAGCTCTGAAAGTCAAGTGACTAACGGAGTTGAGGTGGGGGAAGAAGAAGAGAGATAAGAAGAGGAAAAGAAGAGGAGGAAAAATGAGAAAAAGAGTAAATTTAGTTATGAGTGTTTACTGTTTAGGTGGTGTTGGCTTTTTTTTTTCCTTTATTCTGTTTCTTGTATGATAATGTGGTAGGGATATGGTTTTGATTTTGAAATTTTGACCCAAATTACTGCACAAAGCTTTCTATTAAAAGAATAGACTTCTTGCATTATTATTCATTTCATGTACAATCAAGCCGGTTAAAAGAATAGAACTATGAAATAAACAAGATTAAGTTTTTATGAACTTTCGAGCAAATGTCATATGAAGCATTTGTAGTGGTTGCAATATGAAGTTGAATCTTCTCTGCATATTAATCTTTTCTTCAAGAGTCATTCATCTACCAAAAATAAATCCATTAAAACATTAATGAGATAAAAGGAGAAAGAAAATGAAATATAGATCATAACAAAAGTTTGAAGAAAAAACTACATTAAGCATTAAATGTTACCTCAAGAGAATGATACAGATCAACAGAAGCATGAATATGCCCTGTATTGAAATACTCCTGTGCATATTGTTCTATGTTCTCCAACCTAAATTTGTCATAAATAAACAAATTAAATATTGAAATAAATAACAAAATATTTATAACAAGGATTAAGTTTTGATTTTGAAATATGTACCTATACACATAATTGACCATGATACCTCCACTTTGTTGAATGCCCTTCTCTGATTGATCAGCCATCCAATTTATCCTCTCAATAAACTAAAAAAATATATATACTAAAATACTTAATGAGTAAAACGACAGAAAAGGGCTATGAAATTTTTAAATTTCTAATTCATACTGCTCCATTTTGCAAGTGAAAATTTGCAACTGCATCAAGAGCTTTTCCTCGCTTTTTCTCCTTCAATAGATACCTAAAAAAGACAAACAAATAATAAGATTTTGTAAACATTAATAAATAACTAAAAATAAAAATAATATATAAACTATACCTTGTACATAATCGCATTAAAGGAGACTTAAAAACAGTACATAACCGCTCGGATCTCTTCCACTCTTTTGATTGTAACATTTCGTACATTATTTCCATCCCACTCTTTCCACAACCTTCTTCCCTGCACAATAACAAAATAAAATAATGCCCTAAAAATTACGTAAATAACTAAACTTGAAGGGCATATATGAAAACATACCCAAAAGAGTCGAGTATCATTTTTTCTTCATTTGGTAAAAGGATAGTTTCTTTAAAAGTTGAATCACTTGAGTCTCCAGTTTCTGATTTAATCAGTTTTAATTGTGATGCCAGCTTGGCATTAAGCCATTGCATGAAACCAGGAATTGGGCTTAGTGTTGCGTATTTCTTCGTTAAAAGTTTTGATATGTTAGTTATATTGATTAATTAGTTTGCATAAATGTGAGAATACATTATGTGCATAAATGTGGATAATTAAGTACCTGAATGTAAGGCATGTCTTTTCTTAACATTTCAACCACTCGCTTGAGAAGAAA
Source organism: Juncus inflexus (assembly GCA_024447665.1). Classification (NCBI taxonomy): domain Eukaryota; kingdom Viridiplantae; phylum Streptophyta; class Magnoliopsida; order Poales; family Juncaceae; genus Juncus; species Juncus inflexus. The sequence goes on from JAJHPC010000008.1 coordinate 11,208,495, forward strand.
TTTTCCTAGATTGATTCCTGATAAACCTGCCTATTATTTCTTAAACTAATTCAGGAAATACTAATATTAACTTATTAATTAATTTTTTATGTAATTAATTAATTTATTGTTACTTGAGTAGAAGAAATAGAATAGAATAATGCACAGTGAGATTCCCTCTCAGAAATTGGGGGATCATCCCATAATACCTCCTAAATTAAGAAAATATTAATTATATTATATTTATATGTCTATTTTATTTTATTTTATTTGTTCATTCTATAAAAAAAATTTAACATTTTATTCACCTCAATTGAGGAAGCAATATCTTTCAGAAGTGCAACCTCTATGAAGATAAGCGGCTCACCTAACCAAAGTAAAAAATTTCAAATAATTAAAAAAAAAAAATTTACCATCAAATTGAATAATTAAAATATTAAATATAATAGAAATATTCTAACCTGGTATAGCTGGATGAAAATAACCAAAGCAACGGCGCCCAACTCCTAACCGTCTCTTCAAATCAATTAAATTCCTTATTGGATGTACAGCCTAAACATATATTAATTTAAAAATATAAGTTCCATAATTTGTAAAAAAAAAGTGAAAAATATTAATAAAATATTCAACCTCATATTCAACAATTTTCTCTAATAAAGAGGCAGAATCATCCCACGTAATATGATGAAGTTCTAAAGCAGCTGGACTTAGCCAAGTTATTAATTTCTCCTTTAAATAAGAGTCCAACGCACGTAAAGACGGTACATTTTTCACCCTAAATTCACATCAAAAAAATCACAAAAAAGCCCTATCAAATTTACAACTCACAAAGACCTGCTGATCATATTTACAAAATAAAAAAGAAGAAATAAATAATTAATTACGCCAAAAGAGAAAGGAGATCGGCACGAAGAAGAGATAATAGCTTTAATCCACCTGGATTTGCATTTAATCGCTCAAAGAAATTATCATAAATCGGCTTGAGAGAATCTCTAAGATTCCTCTCCATTCTGAACAAAATGGAGAGATTCCCTCCATCTTCATCCTCTCCAGTTCCTGTTTTATAAAGAACACACTTTTTCAGATCTACCCTTGAGAAATTAAGAAATTTTATATAGAGGGTTTTGGATGATTTAAGCTGACCTTTATGAGAAATTTCTAGATTTAGGTATTGGGTCATTAAATTACGAACTTCTGCACGGTTTAGATCATAATCTTTTGCGAGTGAAATTAGTAAATCGTATCGCTCGTCTTTAGGAAGTTTTAAATATCCCTAAAATTGAGAAATGCATGAAAAAAAAGGTTGAGAAATAAAATTAGGCGAGAATGGGAAATTAGGTGAGAAATGGAATATTAAATGACCTGAGAGAATTCTTGGAGGGTGACATCAGCGGATTGTTTTGAACCAGTTGGGATGGAGATGGATTCATGCATCCATTCTTTTACATCTTTTGCTGTTATTCTGATGGAAAAATATACAATTCATATGATTTGGTTGAATGTTAACAAATGAAAGATTTTACTTTGTAAATAAATCAGAAAGCTCAAAAATTGCTCCATAGTGAGACAAATCAGAGTTATATACATATTTGGAAATCTAATGTATCCTATAAAATTCTAATTTTATGATTCAATCGCGTGAATCAATTTCGTAATAAATTAATTGATAAGGAGAGAAAAGGTGATACCTTTGCTGATTCACACTACTACTGCTGTTGCTATTATCTTCAAAATTACTAGAAGTGGACGGGTCCTGGCAGAAAAGAAGATGAAAATCGGTAATTCACAAAGTGAGAGAAAAACAAATATCAAAATAACATAGTTTCTGAACAATTCAGTTCAAGTGCTCTCTAAACGAAGAGAAACAGAACGAACGAGCGGAGTTAATTCAAATTCTGAACATACATGGGAAGGAGAAGTAACGAGAGAAGGGTGATGCTGATCATGGGGTTGAGAGAGAGGAACAGGAGAGCTTCTCATTCGTGCTCTCAACAGTATCGCCAAGCTTCTCTTGCTCATCTGATCATCAAGCTTCCTTCCTTTCTTTCTTTCTTTCTTTCTTTTGTTTTCTTTTCTCCAATCGAACGGGGATTGTGTGTGTTTCTGTCGCAATCCTACTACACCAACAAACTGGGATTCCTTTTCCGGAATCATGAAGAAGTCGGGAATTCAGTTCCCTCATTTGATAGTAAGCCAGAATCGGTTTACAGACATATCTCTTGTTAGTATTGCATGTTCATCTGTCATCATCATTTTTGGTGTCATTTTTTGCATCGTTGGGGAAAGTTTGATTTTGAGTCCTTAACCATTGAGGTAATGTTAAGTTTGAGTAACGAGCTCGAACAATTTTTGCCCGTCAATTTCTTAGTGGCTTGAGCATTTCTTAGTATAATGCGGACAAGAAAAATTGAGTTTGTTAAGTATTTGTTTTGTCCGTATTTGTTAATTTGATATGTAAGTGATAATTTTGTAATTTTTTGTCAAGTCAAAAATATTTTTGCTATACCAAGAATATTTGTTATTTCAAGAATAATTTTGTCATAGCAAAAATAATTCATGTAAAAAATATTTTCAAGTGAATTTCGTTACAATAATATTCTCACGTCATCAAATCAAAGGACCCATAAACATTTAACAAATAAAAGGCCACAAATAAGGTTATTTACTAGTTAAGATGCTAAAATTAGACCAAGAATTAAATGAAGGATGAAAAGTAAAATATCTCAATAGTTGAGAGGTTACTTTCAGACTTTTCCCTATATTTTTTATGTCATTTTGTTTTTATTTTGTTCCAAGTTGAGTATGTTACTTGATTACTTCCAAAAAGTATGATGAACTTTTCCCTACTAGTTAGAAGTGCTGCGTTGTATGACTTTATCCACTACAAATCATATGCATATTACAGTAAGGTTTATTCTGGTTAGTGTTAAATAGATGCGGTTACTTACTGATAGATTAAATTAGCAAGTTATTGGAGAAAATCAAATGATATTTTTTATTGTGTTAAATAGATGCGGTTACTTACTGATAGATTAAATTAGCAAGTTATTGGAGAAAATCAAATGATATTTTTTATTGTGTTAAATAGATGCGGTTACTTACTGATAGATTAAATTAGCAAGTTATTGGAGAAAATCAAATGATATTTTTTATTGTGTTAAATAGATGCGGTTACTTACTGATAGATTAAATTAGCAAGTTATTGGAGAAAATCAAATGATATTTTTTATTGTGAAAGCATGCATGGATGGAGGGATCTAAAGCTACGGATAGAGGCAATGTTTCGAATGGTGTTGGCGTGCTGGGCCACCTGATGAACCTTAACTAGAGCTTCCTGTTTGTCATAACAATTTTCCATATTTTAATTGTTATAACCTGAAGGTTATATCAAACTCTGTTTCTATCACGCGCTGAACTGCTCCATGCAAGATTTAACATGTTTTACTATAACTTGAGAAATTTCGAACAGGTGTATTTTTCTTTCACAATTCAAAAGAGGTTAATAACCCCAACCCTTGCAAAAAAATTTTGATCAACCCAACCCTTGCAATTAGGCCAGCTGAACATGAAAGAAGTGACAATCTATATATTCATTTTCAGAGAAATCACTCTTACATTTTTTTTTAACTCTCTTACATTATTTATTGCCAACAAAACAATGTAATAAAGAAATCTCTATGATATTTCAGGTCAGAAATGAAAGTTGAAGATTACTAGTGATGAGTGATGATGGATCCTAATGATATGGGCTGCTCTGTTGAACATAACCAGATTGAGAAGATTGTCAGGGTCTTCCATTATGAATTTGCAAATGAAGTCATAATATTTTGTTAATTTCGATGTATAGTTATATCACAATATTATTTTGTACGTCGTTATATTAGTGTTGCAACAAAGTATAATTTAATATATTATATATATAAAAAACATATGATTTGTATTATTTGAAATTTAAAAAGTGGGTAATCATAGGGAAAAAGGAGAACATATTCACATAACTAGACTATCCATATACCTCCATCTTATTTTATAATGTTGGTAAAAATAGTACAATATTTGTTACATGTCTCAATTTCTACATATATATGAACACTTCAAAAATTCAAAAATTTACTACAACAAAAAAAACTAATTTTTTATTATACTTTTATCTACATTTTACCCAAAGAATTATAAGAAGATGATCTTGACACTATACCATCCATATCCCGCTTATTTGCAAGTTGATTAAATTTTGCAAACACGCCTACCATCGGAGCTGTGTTATACGTACAAGCTTCTGTCTGCATATAATTTCCTCTGTCGTCTCTAAACTTATCCTGAGAGTTCGGCCCACCGACAATTGCCCCGACAAGCACATTAGGGTTTTCCCTGTATCGACTGAACCAATCATCAAACCCTTGAGTGCAACCAATGAACCCATTGCTCTCCTTGTACGACACGATTGATGCACCTCTATGATGAACCTTAGTCGGGTATTTGGGTCCATAACCGACCATGTAGCTCATTCCCATTGGGTTAGAGCCTAAAATATAGTCGGTTTGTGATTTCGCGAGGGCTAAGAGCTCGTTTGGATTAACTGGTCCGTCTGGACATTGTAATTCTTTATTATTTGAATCATATAAATATTGGTGGTAAACAGTCAGAAGGAAGGCAGCGCTTGAGACGTATTGTAAGTTATTCCATTGACGAATGTAGAGCATTCCACCTGGACTACGTTCGACATTTGTGCCGTTGTTTTTGCCTAAACATGCACAAATGTAATACTCTGTTTTTGACTTGTATTGTTCTAGCACAAGCTTGTGCTTATCCAAATGCTCTCCATTTAACAAAATCTGCACAAAAAAATTAAAAGAAATAGTGCGAATTAGTCCTTAGTTGAAAGGGTCAAATTTTTCAAAATTTTTAATATTAGAGAGAAATTTTCAATTTAATGCATACATCATGGGCATTAAATTTTGTTTCTGGTGTGTAATCCTTTGCCTTCCAACTACTTAATTGACAAGTTCTAACAATATTCTTATATTCTATTGCATTCAACAACTCAGCAAGTGTTCCCACAATGCACATGGCATGCTATTTATGAATCGTCAATTAATGCTCTAAAAGTGGTGCATGACAAATTATTTTCACTATTAAAAAGAAAAAAAGTTGATCCTAGACTTAATGATTTTGTCTATAACACCCTAAAAAGAATCCTAGATGAAAAAAAAGAAACTTTTTCTATCATATTGAATGTTAATTGTATTCACAACACATGGATTTTATTACCTAGTTTTGACAAAGTTACTGCAGAAATTAGATGACGTTAGATTTTCTTAAACGGAAATTAGATGATGTTAGATTTTGTTTTCTTTTTATTATCTAGTTTGGATAAAGACTGATTGAATTTACTCTAATTAGTGTCATTTTCGAGATCAGTTTGAATAGTCTAACTTGAGAAGAGAAGATATGGTACACGATTCAAATTGAAGAAGCTTTTAACTTAGTCAAAATGGTAAACAGTTGTTTAGATGGGGACAGAACACTTGGAAAATTAATTATTTTTTTATGAAGAGGTAATTTCGTGTCTCATAACTAATATAATGATCTACCAACCTCCATGAAAGAGACACGAAGAATTATACTGTTGAAAAGATTGCATTCCTAGTGTAAAAAATTATCTTAAAGAATTTACCATGAACTTAAAATATATTAATTGCATGTCAAAATCATTTATTCACCTGGCATATACTCATACTTTTAACTTTTAAGGTTAAAAAGGAAACTTTAATATTTTCGTAAATCATAAATGACTCACGAAATAATTACTAATTTCTTTTCTTATTTACTTCATAATATTTTCCCTAATGCATATTGGTTCCTCCACCAATATTTTCCCAAAATTGAAGCCAAAATCATAAACCATAACTAAAGAAAATAAAGAAAAAAATACAACAACAAAAATAAAGGAAAAATGAAGAAAAAAATACAAATATACAAAAATAAAGAACTACCAACAAAACTTGTACAAACTAACCTTGGCGGCAAGTGTTTGGAGTCCGGCATACTTGACGTCCCAGCTGAACTCAGTCATGGCCCATCCGATACCGCCCATCGGCTCGGCCTCATCAACCACGTAATCCAAGTACTCGACTCGTCCAGTCGCTCTGTGCAACCACAACGCCGCCCAAAGGAGCTCATCGCTGTAACCGCTTACCGATGCGTAGTAACTTCTCACTTCCTCTACACTTGAGTCGTAATTTCCTCTGTACTTGTCACCAAACTCAAACAACTGGAAAAAAAGATGAAGATTAAACTATTGTTATGGCTCACATATTTGTTTAATTATTCAAATTCAGACAATAACTGAAACTAGTGATAATAATATAACAATTTAATTATGTTATCCACTTAAGTTTTTATCTCATAATCACTACAAGACTAATTTCTTACCTAATCAATTACTAGCATTAATCCCATTCCAAAAAAAGAAACTAGCATTAAGACTCGACATGCCTAAATTGCATAACATCTAAATCCTATACCGAAAATATCCAAAAACATGAACATGCATGCAAAACTATACGAGGTAAACTTGCATTAATAATTACAGACCGGGGCTCAGATATTTCCTTATCAAATTGTTAGGTACCAATATTTTTCAGGCATTAAATCTCCCTTTCGGCCTTTCCACATTCAAAATCCCATAAATTTCGGTTGTCTTCTACTTTATAGAAAGATCATAATTCATACCAACAAAAATCATAATCATAATATACTAAAACTCTTACAATTTCCCTTATTAACTTATCATATCACATACCTGTTGAGCATGATGCAAAAGTAGGTGTGAATAATGCGGGTTTAATTCCTTGAACACGATTGAAGCCGCTGCCATGGCTGCAGCTGTCTCAGCGGCCAAGTCTGATCCTGGATTATCTTTGTCGATTTTATATGCTTGTCGCGATGTCGTCATATCTTCCGGCCTTTGCCAACAATAGTGATCTGTATCCCCATCCCCCACCTAAACATAAACAGTAGTTCAAAATATTTAAGTCAAATTTTAATGATAAATACATCATTTATATAAGTAGTCAAGCATCCACTTAATCTTGAAGAGGAAAAAGTAACCAAAAGTTGCATATTTACCCTTCAAAAATCCAAAAAAGAAACAAAAAAATTACCTTTTCAAAAAGTACAATTATGCCGAAAAATTTGTAAGTATAACAATACATGCATTTAACTACAATTACATAAAAGAAAGGTTGAGTCTAAATTAGGCTTGCCTCTGCCCAAAGAACAAAAGGATGAGTATGAGCTTTGATGAAGTAATCAGTACCCCATTTGATCGCCTCTAAAACATGTTGGTACTCTCCCGCTTCGGCTATTTCTTCTCCAAACTCAATCACGCTCCATGAAAGCATAGTGACTGTAAATGCCATTGGCAATCCGAATTTCACATGATCTCCGGCATCATAGTATCCTCCTACTAAATCCACCTGAAATAAATCCAATTTAATCAAAATATAATTAAAAATAGTTTATTATTTATTTTTATTTTTTTGAAGGGGTACCCCTTGTTGAAGGCCGTCGGTTAAGCCAGAATGGCCACGCCATGAGACACGTTGGTTGTAAGGAAGATGGCCGGAGCGTTGTGCCTCGAAATAAAGAAGGCTTTTGGTGAGGGCATCTTGGTAGTTGAACAGCTGATCAGCTCTAGTCAACAATGGTGAAATGGTGAAGAGAATGGATGCTATGATTGAGAAGCTGGAAAGGAGCTTTAATCGACCACCTCTCATGGTACGCCAGCAGCATATCAGAGGGGCAGAAATGAGAATACGGAGAGATTTGAGGGGAGTCTGTGTGTGAACCAAAGAGGGAGAGGGACGAGGCTTCTCCCTCTTTAGCTCTCTGTTTGTCTCTGTTTTCTGTTTGCGTGTGTGTATTTGTGAAAGTTGACAGTGTAATTACGAAGGAAATCAGAGAGAGGATATAGAGGGAGTGAAAGAGGGAGGGGCAAAATAGGGAGTGTAGCGTATGTTGACCAGGCATATGTTTTTTTGACAGACACACATGTTTTGAACAGTTATTAGCCTTTTTTTCTTCAAGCCTCCTCAGATTCAAGGAGACTGCTCTCATGTGGGCATTAGATATGTAGAAATCTAGTGAAACAAATTAAAATATTTAGTGACATTGTAAAGGAAAATCATGTTACATATTATAATATTTGATATTATAACATTTAATGAGTCCATAAACCAAAATAACATGTAGTTTCTTTATTGTTTAATGAAATAGTTATGTTTCGAAATATACTAGCACCTCATCTGATATTATTCTATATGCAAATGATAGAGCTTTTGAATATAATTAGTAAGCATATACTCATTAAATTGACCCAATCCTTTTTCTCCACTGAAAAGCTACAACCAAATTTCAATCTTGTTGAAAACTATTCGTTCATTTTTTTTTTATTTATATACAAAAATTGTGTTGGAGGCATGGCAACATAATAGAGCTTATAGAATGATAGCACATAAGAACAAGAGGGTAGGACCAATCACACCGAAACCAGCTCCGAGTCATTAATCCTTGAGACCATGAATCGAAATTGGTAAGTCCCACATCAATTATAGAACACAAAGTGTGAGCAACTGGAAATATAAACAAATAGAAAAACATAATTGCCTATATAAAGTTAATTGCATGATTGTTGATGTTCTTATGAGGTGGTTTAACAAATTAACAACCAAATTATTGCGAGGTCTCCATTTCAAACCAACAAATTAGGAACCATTAAGTGACGTGCCGACTCAATATAATATACATATTCAATTGATAACATACGATATGTTAATGTTATCTATTAATATTATCTCACTTAATAATATGAATTATTTACTTTTTAATTCGAGATAAGAGAAGTGCAACAGTACGAAACTGGAATAAAAATGAAAAATATAGAGGCACTAATTAAAAATATTGGAAATGTCAAATCAACGTGATGTGAACTAACAAGGCAAAACAATAATAAGAAAATAAGCAAAATAATAATATTATAAACCATGTTTACCAAAAGAACGTCACAATAATAATAAGAAAAGGGCAGAGGTTAATGATACGTGTTTTATTCCACTATCAATCATGTAAGCTTTTAATTTGAGGCGTAAAGAAAGAGATTATAATTGGAAGCCAGCAAGAGAGAGATGTGATATTGCTTTCCTCTTAAATTCCTTTTTTTCATTAATCTAGAATCACAACAAATGGCGATCAATCAGAGAAAAGTAATGTCAAAAAAAGGTCGCTGTTTGAAATGTATGTTGACATAAGAAAAACATTCTTTTATATTTTTTTTCTATAATACAGTATTTTGCAGATAAACCTCATAAAACATAAGGATAATATAAATGAACGTAGAGTGGTATATTAACATAGAGATGGTCTATAATTAGACAAAGTATTGATTTTTTTTCATTTAATCGTTATAGCATTTCCACTTTCCAGAACATTTATCAAGCAAGCTAGACCAGGTCCAACCAACAGCTTGTTTCCAGACGAAACCGGTGGTTCCCCAGTTTCCGGTAGCAAGTTACGATGTGCAACTACGTTACAACGTCCACATGTCAGTCAATTCTGTGATGTGCTGACGTAGGCTCCAGAAAAGCTTCATTGGACGAGGTTGAGGGTGACTGGCGTAGACGGTAGATCAGCTGCCCCATGATGCCAAGGACCCACAACATCCTACTGTACGTGTTCCTCTCCTCTCCAGTTCATATATTATAACAGATATTTGAACGACTAGATTAAAATTGACATACATAAATTGAACAAGTGATATGTCTCGCAATTATGAAACATATTAGCTTATATATGAATTATTTACATGAGAATTGAGAATGAGATGCACTAATAAGAATTAAGATAGTGATGGATGTATATGGTGCACTTTCATTTAGGATTATATTTTAAATGAAATAATTGTTCAGAGTAAATTCGCTTAGATTTAAACATGAGGATATATCACAATCACATACAAACAATGATACAAGGAATTGACATTCCTAGTAGCTAGGCAACGGACATATCCTTTTTATATAAGCCTGGAGAGAAGTTAAATCTAATATTCAGCCACCGACACTGCTCCGATGGTTCTTCTCTCCCATGGACCAATTCAGGTTGGAAAAAAAGCGAAAAAGAAAAGAGGAAAATGGAATCTCTTTTAGTAGCATAGACTATATTATACTATATATATAATCATAATACTTTATATAAACTTTATCTAAAGCACGATTGTGGTATTTATATCCGGGTGGTCAGTGGTCACACATGTATGTGCTTTGTTTTGGTAAAACTTCCTTTCATATCAACTTAATATGGGGAATCAGTATAATTGAAGATCTTTTTTGTTGAAATAATTAAAGAACATTTTGTGTTGAAAAAACTATACCAAAATATATTGTTTTAGTTAGGTAAATAAACATGAAATTATGAAACAAAAGATGTATATAAGAATAAGATAAGAGTATATGTTACATACTCATTTTATTTGTTTGAAATTATGTTATATACTTATATTGTGTGTGAATAAATATGGAAGTTATGCACCGCCTCATAATATCTGAACCAAAGTAAAGCCATGTGAATTTATGAAAAGTATTAACCAAATTCAGTCTTTTTTTGTATAAATAAAACCTACTCATGTTACTCTTTTGCTCCACTTGAAACAAATATAAAACCAATAATTTCTGAAAAAGTAGTTTTATTCAAAAGAAAAGGACCAATATTCCCAAAAATGACATGACCTAAAAGCATTCATATTTTTGCATTTTTTGGTACACACATGTTCTGATTCCATATAAGAGAAATAAAAAGAAAAAATTGAAGTAATATAATTAGGTTTGGGTATGAAAGAGAGAAAATTGGAACAGAAGTCAAGATTCTCTCATAAGAAAAAAGAGTAAAAGAATGAGGGGCCGATGCCGATCTGTGAGATGAGTTTTGAAGATGAAAAATATTTATTTTTTGAATAATAACTTCAGAGCGTGAACTAAAAATATTGTTATGGCAGAGATAAGGGTCTTTGCCATGTGGAAGTTCAACCCAAGCCATTCTCAAGGGAAATTTTAAAGGGTTTGGTTGGTACTTCGATTCTGGAAATCTTTAAAATTGATTATTAAGAATGTTTTTATTATATGGGTTGAATTTGAAATTGGTCTCTTATTGACTTGAGCACCGCAAAATTTGGTTAAAATTCATATTTATTCATGAACCACTCTCCTTGTAAAGATTATTATAGGGGAATTTCATATTTACCCTTTTAAAAACCCAAAATATCATATTTACCCTTCAAAATTTAAAAATATCATATTTACCCTTCTAGAAATATAAAATATGATATTTATCTTCTAAAAATCCAAAATATCATATTTACCATTCCAAAACTTACAAAATATCAAAAATGCCCATAATTACTAATTCCATCAAATTTTACCGTTAAAGCTAATTATTTATATTTTAAATTACTATTTTACCTCTTCTTCTCTCCCACATTATTTCTCTTAAACTATTTTTTTTAATCTTTTTTTCTTACATAATAATCTATGATTATTATAAGAGTTAAAAATCGATTTAGTTCCCCAAAAACGTTCACCATTTAGACTTTGAAAGGGATGGTTATATTTTTTTTATATATTTTTTACTTTGCATTGTAACTTAACCATAACCTTCAATGCATAAGGGTAAAATAGTAATTTAAAATAGAAACAATTAATTTTAACGGAAAAATTGGATGAAATTAGTAATATGGGTATTTTTTATATTTTATAAGTTTTGGAAGGGTAAATATGATATTTTGGATTTTGAGAAGGATAAATATGATATTTTAAAGTTTGGAAGGGTAAATATAATATTTTGAATTTTTAGAAGGGTAAATTAAATATGATATTTAAAAAATTTGAAGGGTAAATATGATATTTTGGGTTTTTGGAAGGGTAAATATGAAATTCTCCCATAATTAAAATGGCATGTAGGTAATTTGAGCTTGTGGTACAAACTCCATGGCATAATAAACCTGAAAAAATAATTCCATGGCATAATAAAACACATTCCATTATTATACTGATCTTGAAATTTGATGATCGCATCTACAAAACTGTGTTTCATGGTGCACTGCACAGGGTAATATCACTGTTGCATAAGAGCCAGAAATATCAAATCGTTAGTCCAACACAAAACTAAATATAATTATAATTAATTTAGTTTGACAATTATATATAACAACCAGATTTTATTTTTGCGTGTTTTGTTGCATAAGACATGCATAACAGACAAGAAACATTTTGAAAAATTCATAAAAAGGCCAAAAATATCTGTTTCCTTGTTTTAACCTTAGGATTATTCTATTCTTCCCTTTGTGTCATTTTCTTACCAGAAATTGTCCTGAGGGCCTGACCCGTACTCGTTCAGCCCTACTTAGACTTGACCTTTCTACCGTATCTCTTGTCCATGCCTTTTTTTTTATTATTATTATTTAGGATTATTTCACATCTCTTGTCTTTACTTAAACCCTAAAAACCTTAAAAAAATACTATATGCCGCATGTATCATGAGGGGTACAGAAGGGATGACTGCCATTGGTCCGGGCCCATCTATGAAATAATAAATCTTAGATAATTTTTAAAAGAACTAGAAGAAGTTTCTTGATTAAAAAAAGAACTAAAGGAAGTTTATTTGATACTAAATATCCCTTCTGTTCACTATGAACAAGCCAATGGAAATACATAAATGTTAAATTACAATGATTTGTTCTTGACTGGGTCCAATAATTTTCACTAAAATCTCTAACGAAATGGGCCCATTTGCGTGGAATTTTAAGGGTAGAAACAATGAGGTATGCAGGAAACAAATTAAAAGTCACAGTCAAAACTTTTGCCCTCTTTAAGAAATGGACGAGCTTTCTTTCGAAAAATAAACGAAATAGACCAGCTTGAAAGACCTATGCAAATAGTTCTAACATGTAGGGTCTCCAGCTGGCTGGACCTATAGTGTCGCGTACATTCCTATGAGGGCCAGCAATACAGTTATTCAACTAAAATGAAAAGGTTTAACATGAATATATTTATGATCCAAATATTTATGACAATCTGTATACTCATCAAATGATTCATATCTGATGTGTTATGCATTATTTTTGCGTTGTCTGACAACTGATGTAAAGGGATTATGAATTTTTTAAGATTTATTTTTGCTTTAGGTTCATTTTTCAAAAAAAAAAATTGCTGTAGGTTTAGTTATATGAGATTTATACCCAATGATTTATTATGGAATCATTCATTTCAATACTACTTTTTGCTCAAGTTACTTTTTTAAAAGAACTCATTCTTTTTAGTATTTGAGTGACCTCGTGACGAAAGAATTGTGTCATTCTTTCAATATGAATATGATTAAATTCTTAATGATGTGATGCTATTCTCACTTACGAAAGGAAAATGAATCAGATACGATGCTTAAGTTCTTGCATTGAGTGCAGTTGCCTCTTTTTCTTTAAAAATATCTGTATTCTGTATAATATTTAAAGAGAAACTTATATTTTGAATTTCCATGGATGGGTTTGTATCATCTATTATTTGAATGCAGTTACATTGAAAAGCTAACTAAGAATGAAACTTATAATGCAAAGTTATGGACATCTGACCTAACCAATGAAGGCTAGACCTGTGTAACCTACATTTCTTAGACACTAATTTGACAAAACAGCATATTTAATTCCACGCCAATATGTTGTCCTAAGCAGGTCAAGTCATTTCCATGTACCAACGTGAATCACAGCTTAATCATTTTAGATTATTAATTAATCTTTAGTTTCATTCAACCAATACAACATTTATTCCGACTAGTCACTAGATAATCTGATTAGCTTTATAAAAAAAAATAGCTTTATAAGATAGTATAAATAGCTGTATAAGATATAAGCCTGATACCACATTCAATTATTTAACGGGAAACTCCGCAACTATTTTTTCTTGTGCCGACCCAGCCACTTCAATCTCTCTCTCGTTTTACTACTCAATAATATTCTATTATTGTAATATGGTATGTAACATATTTTTTTTTGAGCTTGTCTGTAACATATTTTTGTAGTACCAAATTATCGGATGGCGCCTCTCTTATTTTCCTCGTTTTAGTTATTCTACTGTATTGACAATTACGGAGTGTAAAACTGGACATTGATCAATAGATTTACACGATAGATATTCAAACTTTCCGTAATTTAAAAAAAAAAACTATTTTTTGCAACATATTGTACAATACATAAACATAACAAGCGTTTGAGAGATACTTCTCATAGAATAATAAAAAGGAAAATTTACAAAAAAACCCCTTTCTTTTCTGAATATTATAAATAACCCCCTATATTTTCGTTTATTACAAATAACCCCCTGTCAGAAGAAGATTTCTTTCAAATACCCCCTACATCACTATTCCATCCATTCCAAAGTTAATTATTTTTAAAATGACGAAAATACCCTCATGTATTATTTAGTTAACAAATTAATTAAATAAACAAACAAAATAAATTAAATAAAAATTGTTAAACACATAAAAAACAATTCATTAAAAATAAATCAAACTAATTAAAAAATAAAAATAATTAAAAATAAAAGGTTAAAAAATAAAATAATTAAATAGTTAAAAATAAAAAGTAAAAAATAACTCAATAACAATTAATTAAAATAAACAAAATATACATAATTAAAAATCTAGAAATAATGAAACAAAATATAATAATTAAATAAATAAATAAAAATTAAGTAACGATAAAAAATAAAATTATAAAATTATAATTAATGTTATAAAATAGGAAAATTTACAAAAAAAACCCTAACTTATTTGAATATTATAAAATACAAAAAAATAAAATAAATAAAATAAAATAAAATAATAGAAGAAAAATCAATTTTTAAAAATAGTAATAATTATCGACACACACAACTCTATTTATTATAACATAGTGTAAGTGCCTAATGCATTAACTGGCACAGTGCAACATTCAGGTCAACACCATATTGTCCTGAAAAGACTAAAACTTGGTTGGGCTTTTTCAGGACAATATGTATGGACATGAATGTTGGACTATACCGGTTAATGCACTAGACACTTATACTATATTATAATAAATAGAGTTGTGTGTGTCGATTATTATTACTATTTTTAAAAATTGATTTTTCTTCTATTATTTTTAATTTTTAATTTTTTAATTTTTTAAATTTAAATTTTTTTTTGTATTTTATAATATTCAAATAAGTTAGTGTGTTATTTTGTAAATTTCCTTATTTTATAACATTAATAATAATTTTATTATTTTATTTCTATCTTTACTTAATTTTTATTTATTTATTTAATTATTATATTTTGTTTAATTATTTCTAGATTTTTAAATATGTATATATATTTTTTATTTTAATTAATTGTTATTGAGTTATTTTTTACTTTTTTATTTTTAACTATTTAATTATTTTATTAACCTTTTCTTTTTAATTCTTTTTATTTTTTAATTTATTTATTTTAATTAGTTTTATTTCTTTTTAATGAATTTTATTTTTTAATGAATTGTTTTTATGCGTTTAACAATTTTTATTTAATTTATTTTGTTTGTTTATTTAATTAATTTGTTAATTAAATATATTCAATATACATAAGGGCGTTTTAGTCATTTTTAAAAAAATTAACTTTGGAATTGATGGAATAGTGATGTAGGGGGTATTTGAAAGAAAACTTCTTCTGACAGGGGGTTTTTTGTAATAAACGAAAATGCAGGGGGTTATTTGTAAAGATAGGGGGTTTTTTGTAAATTTCCCTAATAAAAACATACGAAAATGACTAGCTAGCTAGCCCCAGTACCACTTAACTTATTCATTAACCGACAATTATATCAGTAAACCGACTCCTTAGTACACAATAATAAAAGCTAGTCTCTAGTACAAGTACAGTAGGAACTATCTAGGGAAAGTTAGGTGCAAATGTGGCATTATTAACTTCCTTAGGTAAAACATCACTTTCCAAAGTATTAGCATATACATGTGTCTTCATATCTTGATATTGAAATAAAGCAAACATATGACTAAAAATCAAGAAAAACTACTATATATAGAGATAAATACATAGCTTCATGCAGGTTGGGGGAATTATACCAATAGAATGATATATGCATCATAAGTTAGGAATTAATGAAAACTTAAGAATGGATACAAAATATCGTTTTCTTGAATTGTCAATAGTAAACGTATTTCATTCAGGTAATAGTCTGGTCTTACGAAATATAGCTTTATGTCGACGTCTAAGTCTAACCTAACCAATTAAATGAAAGGTCTGGCACGTAAGTCGTTATATCGTTATTGAAAAGATTAAAAAGAATTGTACCTTCAAATGTTTTTTTTTTTTTTTGGGCATCTTTTTCATTACTAATTATTTTCTAACTAGTGATGATAATGGAGTTAATCACCGAAAAGATTGGTCATAATAAGCCACTTCCTAACGACTATAAAGTAATGCTAATATAAAACCTTAATTGCCCATCATTTGCACCAAAAAAGTATGGATCATCCACAGATTAAACCTATATAGCACAAACTGTACATTCTAGATGTGCAAACTACTTGTCACTACACATAATACATTATTAGTTAGACGCGCTACACAACATATTATTCTAGATGTGCATATTATTGCCTCAGACAGGATTCCGACTCCAACAATGTTGGTAGGTCAACCATTTTAATAAATCTGCATAAACATGTAAGTCAGGCTCAACTCCTGTTAAGCCCCTCAAAATATCTCAACGATTCTCCCAGATCATTGAAATAAGACCACTTCATAAGCCAATACAGCAACAGATCAAAATAAAAGATAAATATACATGCAGGCTATATATAAATATGAAGATCAAAACATTGTGGCCAAAAATCTAAAACTCCATTACAACAAAGCATCATACCAATCAATCATATACATGCCAACCAACTCCCCAAGTCCCACCAACCGACTCAAAAAAATACGCATACATACGTGAATCTATATATATCACTCGCTATCAATTCATTCATATCACCAATTTGGATCCTATCTATCATCTTTAACATCTCTCCCACTCCCTCCCCCTCTCCCTTTCTCTCACTTCCCCATTTCCAAGGCAATGATATATTACCACAAAGTCTCTCTCTTCCCCGTCCATGTCAGCCATCTCTCACTCAAAAATTAAATTTAAAAAAAATAAAAAAAATAAAAACTATCATCCCATACAATAATTCTCCTAATATAACAATCTGACACAGACCTTACACATCATTAGCCAAGAATCATATCTCAAAGTAACATACCATCATGGATTAATTAACTAATTAATATCGGGGAGGAGGAGGTGGCGGCATCCTATTGGGCGTCCTGCGGCTGTCGCCGTTCTGAGAAGACTCCGGCCGGCGGCTGCGGCTGTTCGCGCTGCGGGATCTCGACTCGCTTTGAGATCCGTAGTAATTGTTCGGCCCGTTTGATGCAGCGTCAAATGCAGATCTCCAGTCGTCACCTCCTGATTGTCCTGGCGTCCTTGGACTCTGACTCTCTGGAAAATAAAATGTTTCACAAGGGTGGTTTAATGTTGGGAAATTTTCTAAAAAACCCCTGATTTTTCTGAATATTATTAAAATACCCTCCGTCCTAGATTTCTTCGAAAAAAACAAAATAAATTTCATGAGGGTGTTTTGGTCTAAAAAACTATTTATTGGATGCAGTAGTTAGATTTTTACCCCACAGGTGGGTAAAAAAAAATTCAATCACCTCTATAGGGGATTCATGAAGGAATCTAAAACATGAGGGGTTTTATGAAAAATTTTCCTTAAATATTTGGAAGTTTGAGAAGGGTAGATTTGATAATTTACCGGAGGCGGAGGTGGAGTCGGACCAGGTGACATCAGCGGAGCGGTTATCGTGGACGCTGAGCTGGCGGGTGAGTTTGGAAAGGAGGGAAGATTGCTTCTGATACCTCTCCCTGCGCCTTTTCACGTTCTGATCCTCTAGGAGTAATTGCTCTATCTTCTCGTTGCTTTGCGAACTGATAATGGGGCGATTAATTAATTCATTACTGTTAGTATTAAAATAGGAGGTAAATTATAAGTAGAGATTGATTTGATGGCGAACCTTACGGAGCTGTAGAGTTGGTTGAGCATGTCTTCCTTCGCTTTCTCCACCTGGCAAAGCACAACAGCCTGCACATAAACAAGAACATAAAACATTATAAGACAAGAACTCCAAAAAAAAAAATTATTCAGTAGACCTAAAAAAGAAGGAAATTTAAGTATAAAAATCATACCTTAGGGACATTAGCAGCAAGACTGTTCAAAACCGCTTCTACATAACCTCTCACTTCCTGAGACATCCACCTCAGCTCTTCTTCTGGATCCGCTGGCTTTCTTGCCATTGTATCCTTCATTTTTTTTTAAATAATAATTTTAGCATGTTTCAGTAATATAATAATAAAGAAATAAAGGGGAGTTAAATAAACATACAAGGGAACCATCAGAAAGGCTGTGTTTCATGGTGGAAGAACCGCCGCCTCTAGCTTGTATGATCTTCATTATTTTATTAACCATCTCGTTTTTATCAGCCATACTTTCAGCCTTAATCACAACCGCACTATGTGCTGCATTAATTAAGTGATAAAATAAGTAAAAGGAATATTTATATGCCTTAAAGATAAAAGAGAGAGGACAAAAAGGAGAATTATTTACTTTTCAACACAGTTTTGTATTGAACGCGGTTGGTTAGTTTAAAGGCAAGAGTTGAAGCTTTAGGGCCGTTTGCTTTGTCCTTATCCTTTTTGGAATCTTTCTTTGAATCCTTGGAAGGCGATTCATCTTCAGACACATCCTCAACAATACATTCCTGTTAAAATTACAAAGGGATAAAAAACCCTAATTAATTAAGCATTAAATATGAAACAAAGATATACCAAAATTATAAGAAAAGATATGAACCTCTAGAGTTATGACGCCGCGGAAATGAGTTTCCTCCATGCTTTTGGTGTATCCGAGCTGTATGAATGACAAAGCATTAGTAGCATTATTAAAATAATAAAAGAAAAAGAAAAAGAAAAATAGTATAAAGTATAAAAAAATCTCTAACCTTGCCATTTTTCTCATTTAGAACAAACCAGCGCCGGCTCCATCCATTTGTTTTTGCACTCTTTTTCAGAAAATAGCCTTTTAAAAAAGAAATACAACCAATTATAAAAAAACTTTTAATTAAAGCACTTGCCAAAAATATTAACCAATAAAGATTTTAAATTAGAAATATATGTGAAATAAGTAAATTTGAATGAATGGATGCATACCGGCAGTAATTTCGCCAGATGGGCCGGCAACTTGCAAGTTAGGCTTGTCTTTGTTTTTGTCTTTATCTTTGTCTTTATCCTTGCTGTCCTTACTAGACTTTGAATCAGTTTGAGCATTACCTGTTTGAGGGCTCGATGCCTGCAAATTATACAACAAATATATCACATTAAAATTACTTACAAATATACTATACTGAATTAATTTCAAAAAGAAAAAACAAAATTTACTCTATTTAAGAGGGATTCAGCCTTGGAAGTAGGCTTTTTAAGCTCATCCTCCTTCCGTTGCCTCTCCATCCTACAAATACCAAAATATTTATTTTTAAAAAAGAATTTCCAAAAATATTTAAAGCCAGGAGTATAATTGGAAATAAAAAAGTACCTCCTCTGAACTAATCGGATGAAATGCTGAGGTGGCACAAAAGCACGCTCCATATCAACTAATGCAACAACCATATTTTTCGCCTCAGTCTTAAACGCATCAAGAGCAGAAGAAGCCAGTGCAATTATCTTGTCAAAAAATAAATACAAAAATGCAGTAAGATATATACACTATAAAGCTTATTTTATTTAGGTTTGAAATTAAATGATTAAAATGTTGATTTATTTATTTACTTCTCGCTTGAATGGAGGGTATCTATTAAGTCCCGGTGTAGCATTTGCAGCAGCAGATACTATATCAATCAATACTCGGTGAACCTGACAATTATTTCAATAACCAAAAGAAAAATAAAACAAAAAGATTATTACCACATACTGTATTTAATAATGGAAAAATACATATGAAAGAATTGATTATTTTTTTTACCTCTTCTACACAGAGGCGAGACGGTTCCTTTGCCATTTCAAGGACTTGTTTGATTAAAGACCTCAAACCTTTTTCAGGAGAAATCAAGTACGGTTGGTACCCATCTGCTTCTAGAACAATCTAGAACCACCAACAAAACAATTCAGATTAAATCCACAAAATAGACTAAAATAAGTGAAATACCAGCTAGCTTACTTACCCTTTTGACATTATTAATATCAAAATGCCGGTCCAAAGGGAGCTGCTTGATCCTATTCGGAAAAGTCCCTTCGAAACTCGCAACTATTTTCCACCCATTCCCCTACACACCACAACAAACGTTATATTATGTCAATTGGGTCCCTGAATAATTGAAATTCGCAATGAGGCCCCTGAAATCTGACTCACCTCGCCAGATGTAACATGAGAGAGAAACTTATCCTCGAATTCTCTGCAGAGCTCGAGAGCGATCGCTCGTGTCCCTTCTGCGCTGTCGACCATTTGTTCGCCCAGTCTGAACAGCTCGTCTTGCACCATTTGAGTCTTTCCTTGCAACCTATTTTCCATTTTTTAAAATGCAAACAAAAATTATTATAATTAATCTCATGTCAACAAATCCAAGATGTTAAAAATATATGAATAATTGCTTACGGCAATTTCTTTCATATTTAAAATTCCTATTGTATCACATTATAGTTCTCATTTTTGCAGGGCGTACATCACATTTTAATGTTGGGATAAATGCAACGTTAATCCTTGTAATTTAATAGTATTGCAATTTAGTCCTTGTATTGTTGATTTGGCATGTCTGGTCCCTATACTTTGAAAAACTGTACACAGTTAGTCCATAACTAAGGGAATAAGCATGAATATTTTCATAAAGCACAAAGACCAAGCATGTCAAAAATTAACAGTACAGGGACTAAATACATAAATTGCAATCCAATAAAGCACAGGGGCTAACGGTGCATTCACCCCATTTATGTTTATAAGAATATAAATTATCTTTCCCTACCCATTTAGTAAATTCGGTACCCTGATCTTCATCCGTTTCCTGATCTGCTTTCCCAAAGTCTCGACCAACGCATTTCTCCCGAGCTTGCTCTGCGGCGCGCCACCCAAAATCCCCTTGAGGCTCTCGGTCTCCGCGCGCCAGGCCGTCTCCAGCGAGTTATCGCCCCCGCCGGCCTGGGACGACGCGATGGCCACCGACTGGCCGATGAGCGCGACCCACGGGATATCGGCCGTGCTGCGCGGGCCTTGCCCTGCTAGCAGGGCTTGCACGGCCGCCAGCGGTTTGGGCTCCGTCGAGGCCTGGTCGATCTTGCTTATTACGCCTACCGTTCTTGTTCCTGGAAACGTTAAGGGTGAGTGGGAATTAGAATTTTGTTAAGGGTGGGTTGAATGATGGAATATTAATTAAACAACCTTCCGGGTCGAGTTCTTTTGCGGTTCGGAGGGCTTTGGACGACGCGACTTCTGGTGCTTGTGAGGCGGGAATTACCACTAATAATATCGCGTCATTACGTGCAGCATAATCTCCAACCTGAAATTAATAAAATAATGGAATTAGTTTACAAATGTGTATTTAAAAACAGGATGGTTGCTGAATTGGAAGGGTGTATGTTAGGAGAAAATTTACCACGGACTCATCCATAGCCCTTTGGTCTATTCCAGGTAGATCGATCAATTTCAATGGAGGAGCTGAAGAAAAGAAAAGAAAAGAAAAGAAAAGAAGAAAAATGTGTCACTATAAGTTAGCTGAGATATAATACAATTATTCAGTGTTTTTTTCAAATTGTATATATGAATGGACAATACAAATTTCAAGTATTTGACTGGAAAGTTTGCTGTTTTGACTCTTGCTTAACTAGATCCACTCAGTCAATTGAACTTGATTGTGCAATTTAATGCAAATTTAGTTGACAAAGAAATATTGTACTTTGTGAAATAAAAATTTAATGAATGACAAACCTGTACTGGTACGTAGTTTCAAATAAATGTCATCAGTACGGCCTCGTGAGGAGCCACTTGTCCCTGCTGCCCTACTCAATCTATCTTGCAAAGAATGCCTAAGCGCACCTGCAATTTTACAATTTATTTCATTAAAATCACTAAAAATACAAAACACAAATAAATAGACAAATGAAGAATGAAAAACTAACTTGCTGAAACTTGCTGTGATTTGCTGTCAATTTGCAAAACAATAGATCTGCTACTGAGCGAAGCTTCTCTCACCAAATCTATGCAGATTGGAGCCCGAGTCGCACCATTCTCTCCAGTTGGCTTTTCACAAAATAAATAAAAACAAGTTAAAATTCAAATTTTGTGAATTGCAAAATTAGATTTAGAATATGTTTAGATAAGAATAGTCATACCAGAACTGGATGGCCGATCAAACTGTTCAGTACAGCCGATTTGCCCGCACCCTGCATAATTCAGATTACACTTTTAGATCAATCATGTAAAGAACAAATTTTGGATTAATCATGTAGAAACAGAATATCAGATTGATTGGCCCAATTAGCAATAAACTCCAATTGTTCACCTAAGATTCTTTTTTTCTGTTCTCTCATGTTTAAAGTTTGTTATATACAGTAAAATGATATGTCAAAACTAACTGATAACAGTTAACACAACTAATTGGGCGAAAAAATCACAACCAGATGTAGACCTACTTCAACCAATCAACTCCCAAAATCATCAGCTTTCATTACTTAACACATCTCTCCCCAATCAAAAAAATCCAAAAATAAGCCATAAAATAACTAAATCTACACTTACAACGTTGCCAAGAGCGACCACGTTGAGAAAAGTCGACTTCCTCTTAGAAGACGGCTCATCCACATCCTCATCGGCCAAAAGCGCCGACGCTTGGATCATCGACACGGAAAGCTCCGACAGATCCTCAATCGCCTCCATTTCTGACCAGATCTCTGGATCTGAGGGCCCAAATCGATCCGATCTAGGGTTTCGGATGGAGGATTGAAGGGAGAAGAGAGAAGGTCGGCGTAGTGAATGCAAAAGAAAAGAAGAGAGTGGAATTTGTTGAAAAAAGAGTGTCAAGGAGTAAAAAGCAAGGGCTGGGATGGAAGATTTGGAGCGGTTTTATTTGATTTGGATCCCTCTTTTTTATTTTTATTTATTGGTTGTACTGCCCCCACATGAGTGTGTGCAGGTTTTTGAAATTTTCAAATTTCGTAATAAGCTATTGAGTGTTGGGATCTTGTACTTTGTGAGGATTTGAAATTTTAAATATGGATCATGCAAGAAATATTATTATTTGTGAAGATTTCCGACAAACTTTGTTTTGGGCGCTTGTTAAGCCACTAGGACAACATAAGCCAATGAAATATGTTTTAGACTTTCTATTACATGTGTTTTTGTTTCGAAGAAGTGCTTTTTATTACATGTAAGAAAAGCTGAATTTTCCTTCAAACCTTAACCGCGTTATGAGGTGTTTGATTTGGGGACAGTTTTAGTGAGGATATCTTATTTGAAGTAGATTTTTATTTTTGAAATGATGACATTGAAATTCTTGAAGTTGATTGATTTATTAATTATTATGAATAAAGAATTTGAAATGATAAATGTGTTTATAGGCAAATTTGGACGTCGACATAGCTCGTAATAATCAATGATGTATTAGTAATTGCAAATATTGTGATTTACTAAAATTAATCGAAAAATGATGTGCTGTCCTTTAAATTTGAGAGATTGCAAAGCACAAACTTTTGACTAAAATCCCCTCAACTAATGTGGGTTTACATTAGTACCAAATGAAAAAAAAGCACACGTCTGCATGAGAATAGTCAATTACTTAACCTGAATAGCAGGGTGATAAAATAACAAAAAACTTGATATCAATATATATTTCTAGAGGGGATTAGACTCGATCATTTCATTATGGCATTTTGAAATAAGTATAACCTCTAAACCCTTTAAGTTACAATAATTACAATTTCCTCAATTTTAAATTTCGAACAACTGCCATAGCGTTTTAAGATCTGTCATTTGCAAAATGGAAATGATCCAAAGGAAGAAATTCCATCTGGATGTATAGAAACACACCATAGAGCAACAGAAATTATAATCATCAATATGCTTTCTAAATTAGATAGAACCATCACAGATTCAACATAGATTTCTAAAATAAACGCACCATTGTCCCTCATTATCAGAATCACCCTCTTTTTATTGCAATCAAAATAAATGTCAAAATGAGCAATACTGAAATAATTTGCTGGAATGACTGAACAATCCAACATATGACATCAATCCAAACAACATTACCAAATGAAATCACAAAGCAAACAACAAAACTACATAATAAAACTAGTATTTAATATTTATAACCACAAAGTATGAACAAAACACAAAGTAGCAGCAGCAATAGTGTACATCAAAACATGCACAACAGCAGTAATTACTCACTCACTCTCAGTCCTCAGAGACATCATAATAATTTCCCGGAGACCAACTTCTATATCAAACCCTCTAAACTTTCTATATCAACACAACACAACACAACATAAATCACATCAAGTCCTCATATTACACATATCACCTCATAACCACTCAAAACACTCACATCTCATCACAACAAACACACACTAGTATCTAGCATTCAAGCTACAAGAGCGAGACAGTCTATTCGCCCACAATTGCGGGTTAACGGATCCTTTTTCACCCGGATCCGCTTCATACTTCTTCCTACAACCAGGGCACTTTCCATCTGCTTCCAGAATCCTCTTGTGGCAGAACAGACAGAGCCGAAATCCACAGGGACAGGGCAGAAAGCTCGAATCAGTCGAGTCCAAATCCTCGTAACAAATCGGGCAAGAAGAGGGCATGGAAAGAATTCCCTTTTGCGGATCGAAATGCCGATCGATTGAAGCTGAACAAAAGCTCATCTGCTTTGAAATACTAGGGAGAGACTGGGGCCGAAACGCATCGTCAGGTCTCCACGCTCTCGGTGCAGCGCGGACCGGTTCTGTTTGTTTAGAGGGTTTAGGGTTTGGAGGTTCGGTTAGGGTTAGGGTTTGGTTGGAAAGCTGGACGGTTTGACTGGTCAATGCATCGGCTACTGCTTCCCAATCGTCTAACACGTCATTTTCTCCTTCTTCCAATTCGTCTTCTTCTAAATCTTCTTCTTCTAATCTAGGGTTTGTTGTTTCCAATTCGTCTGGATCGCTAATGCTTTGGGAACTGGAGCCCACACTGCTGCTCCCACTGCTGATTGGCCGGCCGTTGTTTGAAGGGTTTGAATTGGGGCTTAAAGAAGGCGAATCTGAGTCGCTCATTTCGTGCAGAAATACTGACTCGTTTCGCTGCTCTCTTTCTCTTTCTCTGTCTTCTCTTTTCTTCGACCTTTTCTTGTTGGATTGGGGCAATGGTGGGTTGGGAGGGACAGTCATGGTGATAGGTTTGCTGCCGTTTGCTTCTTTGTTTACTGAATTTGAATATAAGGAAGAAGAAGGAATGAGATTTTTGAAGAAATCTTTCGAAAAGAAGAGGATTTAATTAGAATTGAAGGATTGTTTGCAGGACTCTAGAAGGAATAGGAATAGGAATTGAAATCGGAAATCAATGTTTAAATTAGTAGTCTTTCAATATAATTCAATTTTAAATCTGAATAATTCCAGAACCAATTCACAAAAAAGCACAGATTATGCCCTCCAACCCTCTGATTCGACAGAAACTTGGACCAGAACCACTCATACATAAGATTTCCCTACAGAACCTCTGATTCTGATTCCAATCCCTATTCCAAATCCAGAAAAACAAAATCAAGTTCGGATCTGAGTAGACATACCTTGAGAGAGCCACTGCTCGCGCCTGGCATCCAGCTTGCATTGCTTCAGCTTGGCCGTCCGGTTCCCCTACAGATTCAAACCAAAAACAACACCAAATCAATCGATCTACCCACAAATCAATCGCAAAACCACACGAATCCCAAAACCACCGCCAGAAATTCCCCTTACCCGCTTCTTCTTGCCGAGGTCGCGCGGGACCGATGCGGGAGCGGAAGCCATAGCGTCGTAAGCCATCGTTCTTTCCTTGTCAATTCGTTCGAACTCGGAAGAAAGGAAACCCTAACAGGAAGGCGAGGATGGAGAAGGAAGAGAGAAGAAACAGATAACCAGAAAGGGCAAAGGAAGAGATGGATGATGCGGGCTCTGTCTCTCACGCTTTTGTGTTCGTCTCTCTGTCTGGCTGGAATAACACTCAGCCGAATGGTTTCTGTTCTGTTTTTGTGGAGCCCAGTGCTCAGTTTATGGAGACGGGCAAACCAAATATGCAACTGGGGTTAATAAGGAAAATAATGGCTTAGTAGCGTCCTAATTACGGATTTAGCCTTTGTTGATTTTTTCGTTCACGTCACTGGAACTTCTCTATATTGCCTGTTCATGCTTTTCATATTTTTATGGATGAATCCACTGTTCATACAAAAAAATTTCCTGGAAAATACAAATCGGAAAAATAAATTCTAACGGATAGTATTTCTGCACTTCTGAAGTACGCCTGGGTTGAAAACCCTACTTCAGAAGTGCGGTTGTATTTTAAATTCGGGCCCGGCCAAAAAAAAAAAAATTTTTTTTGCCAAACCGCACTTCTAAAGTACGGTTTGAAATTTTTTATTTATTTTTTTTTCCGGTTATTGCTCAAACCGAACTTTAGAAGTGCGGTTTGAGCATTTTTTTTTAACTGCACTTTAGAAGTGCGGTTTGAGTTTTTTTTCGCACGCATAGTCAGATCAAATTCAATCATATTGCTCATTTAACTATTCTCACCTATCACTTAAAACGCTATAAATACGACCTTCTCGTTCATTTTCATTCATCTCCTCTCTCTCCTTCTTCATTCATTTCTCAACAAACAATATCTCTCTCACTCTCATTTTTATTCTACAATCAACTATCATTTTTTATTTGAATGTTTGTTTTATATCAATTTTAATTAATATTTTATATTGAGTGATTTAAATGAATGTTTGTTTATTTAATATTATTTATTTGTAAAATTACTAATATTTTGCAGATGTCGATGGACAATTTTGATCACCAGAGGCCGGTAGATGCTCATGTTCTATATGCTCAAGATACTCACCGATCTAGCGTATCTTCAAATAATATTGCTTATACCCAACACGTAAAAAAATGGAAAGAATGAATAATTTATCACCGTGAGATAGATAACAGACTCAGACGACCTAGATTCTATCTTATCATACAGTGCGCAGCAGCCGAATTGTATCACCCTTTAGTGACGTCATTAATCGAGAGATGGCGGCCGGAAACAAACTCGTTTCATTTTAGATACAGAGAGATGACTATCACTCTCCGTGACATTTCTATCCTAACAAGATTACTTGTAGACGGATTACCAATCATTAGAGAGAAACCAATACAAGAACAATTTAAAAATTTATTAGGTAAAGTTCCACCTGTTTGGAGCGAATCAGAACCCCGCATCGGCCTCCAATGGTTGCAAAATAATTATATGATAGTACCGCAAACACCAAAATCAACACCTGAGATTTTCGATCGTCATGCTAGGACACATGTCATGTTCTTTTTAGGTTGTATAATGCTAGCTGATTCATCTACAAATTCAGTCCCAGTAAAATATTTATTGTTGTTAGAAATTTTTGATGCATGCGGTACATATGCGTGGGGGGCAGCCGCTCTCGCATACATGTACAAAGCCCTGTCACGCGCTAGTCGAGCCGGCACTGTGAGATCTTACGGTTGATGATAATAATAATAATAATAATAATAATAATAATAATAATAATAATAATAATAATAATAATAATAATAATAATAATAATAATATAATAATAATATTGTAATAATATTATTTTTATACAAAGTTGAATTATATATTTTTTTGCAGGTATGATCATTTTTTCATCCACCACTGGGACAACCAGACATTGTGTTAGAGAACTTACATAACGAGCCCTTGCCCCTCATGTGTCGTTATATTAGGAGCACAATCACATATAAAAAAAATAATGTGGGTACGGCATGGCCTTTTTTTGCTGGAGATTTTAACGAGATGGCATACACCCAAGTAAGTTTTGCAATTTTACGTTTCACTAAACTTTTATACTTCAATGACTTTGAATTTACTTCATTGAAACACTATTGACATCATTAATGTCTATAATTTCTCGATTAATTTATGTGGTATGGTATATTAAAATTTTAAGATTATTATAATTGCTTATCACATACATGTAAATCATTTTTCTACGGCCGCCTTCATAGAGGGAAACTGATCCAGTATAATTAACAGAACCATTCCAATAAATTACCAATTTTATATAACCGCCTTCCATAACAAACCTTAGAAAGTTGTAGATCCAAGAAATTTGAAGATTTTCAACTCCTCAATTTTGCGTCCGAACTAGAAAAAGATGAAGAATATACATAAATATAATTTAATCAAGAAAAAAATTAGGAAAAAAATAAATTAATACATTAAAAATTAAACAATAGTTGTTCTTTGATTGTAGATTGAAAATGAGAGAAAGAGACGTGATTTGTTTGAAGAGAGAGAGATGAGAGTGTCATGTGGTAAAAAAAATGCTCAAACTGCACTTTTAAAATGCAGTTTGAGCAATAACCGGAAAAAGAAAAAAAAATTCAAACCACACTTTAGAAGTGGGGTTTGGCAAAAAAAATTTTTTTTTTGGCCGGACCCAAATTTAAAATACGGGCCCGAATTTAAAATACAACCACACTTCAAAAGTGTGGAAATGCCATCCGCTGTAATTTGCTTCACGATTTGTATTTTTCAAGATTTTTTTTTCTTGTATGAGTAGTTGATTCTGCTTATTTTTATCCTCATTTTTGTTGTATTTTTGGAAAATTAGAGGCCGTTGCATATGGGGCGAATAAAATATTTTAAAAACTATAAATTTAAGACCAAAAGCTGAGAAATCATTGTTTGTCGTTTTAATCAGGTTTCCGGTGTGCGTTGTATTTGAAATTTGAGTTGGTTCTAAATTGGAGGTAGTAGATTGAAAATTAAAGTAAATGCAAGGAAAAAGTTGCAATTCTTCCACCAACGCAAATTCGGCAAAAGACCGACCAATTTGATAATTAGAGGGGTAGTTTAGACAATGGACTAGTTATGTTAATAATGAATAAACAAATCTCAGCCGTTGGATCATTAAGTCCATTGAGATATACGGACCAAAAAAGTGGGGTGGACACGTTTAGGGTTGGCTCGTGCCACGTGCATAGAGCGTGGGACTCGATTGAAGGAACATCTTGGCCAAATGGCAGCTAAAAAAAAAAAATTCATTTTTTTCTCTTTTTAGATTATTCCTTAAAATGGAGAAAAATATCTTTGCGTTGCCTTTTAGAGGCATTTGCTTTTCTGCCTTTCTCTATCAGTTGGGAGTAATGAAAAGTCAGTACATCAATTGGACCGAGATTGAGTTTGTGATAATAATTAGTTCTTAATTAATAGATGAGAGTTTCAATCATTGAAAGTTCTATTTTTAATTAAATATGAGATAATTAATAACTTTTTATCTGGACTACGTAAGAATTTATGACATCGACATAATTCAGTCAGGGCTACATGAATTCTTATCTTTCCAACAAAGTTTCAAGTCCCTACTTTTACTATTTGTTGTCATCAGTAGATAATATACATTACACAACACATACCAACATTACACACATCATTCCTTTCAACACCAGCTAAAATCTAAAACCAACACTACACCTTACATTACATACTATCACCATTTATAACATTCAAGATGCAAGAACTCATCCTGTGTTGTTCAGGCAGAGTTTTCCACCAAACAACAAAGGAAGAATATTTGAAGAAGACGTCCGGACCGATACTTCCAGATCTTAACCAGTTCAACATTTCAAGTTCTAAATTCACCAATCTTTCCCTCACATCAACGAATGTTTTATTATTTCCCATTTCAAATTGAAGCTCTTCTATAACTGCCCAAAAACACGACTCTGAACTGGACCCCGTTTCCTTTCTGTGAGCCTGCTCATGCCACCTTTGTGTATACCTGCATTTTCAAAATATTATCTTAAAAATATAAATATATTTGATTAGAATAATGTTACGGATATGGAATCTAACTCTAAAATCAATCCTTAAAGTCAAATGTTCATATATATGACAGTCATACTTAGTATTTTAAATTCAGATCAGTAATGAAACATAAAATTAATTATGTTCTACCGCTACATAAGTCTTTTAAAGCTGACTTTAGAATTTACGTCTGGAACATACTAATTTTATACTATTTAGTACTTATTAAATTAAATATGTTTTTTAATCATAATTCATACCTATAGCGTCTAGGCCGGCCTTTCAACAAGTACGACCCAGTATCTTCATTCTTACTATGCCTATAATAATTCGCAATATCCAAAGGCTCGACCAATCTTCTATAAACCGTGCCCAAATCGATCCACTCAGCGCGGTTCTCAAAGCAGTCAGGCAGCTCGTTTCTCCTAAGCATCTCCACAATTTCGTCCCAGAGTCCGGCCAGCTCGATCCGCTTCACATTTGCATTGAAATCCTCTATGTTTTTCTGTAGTTTGAATGAATCGTAGTAACTTATGCCTTTTAACTCGCAAGTTGTTCTGTAGTTGTTTAGGGAGTTGAGAGCCGCACGGATTTTGGTGCAGTTTGCGTCGATTCTTAATTGGTTTGTTTGTCTCTGTTTGTGCCATTTCATTGCTGCAAAGAGCCGTAGCTTAGCTTCTTTTCCCTAAATTAAAAAAATAAAATAATAAAAAATATAAAATATATAATTACAGCTAGATATTAAGGAAGATAATTACCAGTTTGAGATCTGAAAAAGCGGATCCGTCAAGATCAGATTCTGAAATAATAAATGATAATCCTTCGCCATTTCTTAAAATCCCATCTTGCAGTTTTGATTCATACAGCCAATGCTCATTCAAACTCCTATATGCCACGTCAGCAAACTGCTCGTGTGGATTCAATTGCATGAAATAAAAGAATAATTGCAAAATAGCGTCTGAATTTTCGGTCACAATAACTCGTCCTTCACTTGTGAGAAAAACACAAGTACCAAAAGGTCTGTAAGGAGAGAGCTCCACAAATGAAGTTAAAGTACCCATTAATGAATTTGTGCAACCCATAAATCCACAGGCTTGATAGCTTGAAACAGACAAGGAATTCTTCAACACGGATTCATAAAAAGACGGTACCAAATTTGATCTTTGAATCGATTCTAGACCGAAATTGGATGCTTTTGGCGATAAGAAGCTCAAAACGGTTTGAATTTCATCATTGTAGGTAGAAACAGGGGAAAGTAAGATTCTTGGAATGATATCTGTTGATAGGATGAAGTGCAAGAAGTTGTGCGACCAGCCTTCTCTCTCTAGAGCGTGATTAAAAACACTGTCTCCAATTAGAGGAGCTCCAAAAGTGATGCAAAATGGATGGAATTGTTCATGAGCTGCTGATTTGGCATGGTTTTCAAGGAGCCACACGGCAGCTAGTACTGCTATTGCACCGCCTGAAGAATGGCCTGTGAATATTACTCGTTTTCCTTCGGATATTGCTTTAGAAACCTGCTTTCAAAATATGCTACTCATGTTCGTTTTTTTTTTCGTAAATCTTCTAATTGTTATTACTAGCCAACGGATAATAAGCACTGAACTTCATCAATTGAAAAAATTGAATGCTAAGTAATGAACTG
Organism: Juncus inflexus; assembly: GCA_024447665.1. Classification (NCBI taxonomy): domain Eukaryota; kingdom Viridiplantae; phylum Streptophyta; class Magnoliopsida; order Poales; family Juncaceae; genus Juncus; species Juncus inflexus. The sequence goes on from JAJHPC010000008.1 coordinate 11,240,349, forward strand.
AAGATCAATTACCTCGGACTGAAGCGTAGAATAGACAACCAATCTCTCAAAGGATGACAAAAACGACGCATTAACACGCGCAATCACACCGCTGCCAACGCTCCTCAGAGAAGGAAACACAGACGGATCCACCTCCGTCTCGCCAAACGGAGGCTTTCCTCCAGACAACCATTCATCAGCCGTCCAAGCTCCAGAAAACGCAAAAATCGCGCAGGGGTACGGATTCGTCAGAGAATGAACGACGAAAGGGGACGCAGGGGAAGAATCGTGCGTTCTGACTGAAAGAGAGCAACAAGTGGTTATTAGGATCGGTTGCTCAGTGAGAACTTTGATGCTTTCATGGAGAGATGGATCAAGGAATCTCATTATGCAGATTACAGTGCTGTGAGACAGTGAGAAAGAAAAGAGAGAGAATGGCGAGGAAAGAAAGAATAAGAAGAAAGGCGTACGACACGGGAAAGCATAAAACACGAGTCCATGGTAGACCATGTCCACGTAATCATATTTAACTACGTGTCCTGATATAATTGGCTGATTATGTGAACCAGGTTCGTATAATGATTTGTAAGGCGGGAGAGACAGAGGTTTGTCCTTTTGGTGGGGCCCCAAAAGTTGACTCTATAACTCAAAGATGCGACTCATGACGGGCGGATTTGACTCGTAAGCATGTTATTATTACTGTATAATTGGGCTGGGCCCATTATAATCTTAGATTTGGGCCTTTTAATTAACGGAGGAGACTCAGATATTTATTTATTTTTCCGACAGAAGACTCAGATATTTTGTTATACGACCGTCAGTAATAATTCGATAGTTTAATGCGGTCGGCGATTTAGATAGTTTGATGAATTTAGATTAATCAAGTTTGATCTGGTCCAGGTGGAGTCCCTTTCTTGTGGGATTCCATTTCGTCTGCCTTCCGATAGATAGATCTCGAAGCTCCGTGATTTCGTAATTTGAAGGTACGCCTGAAAGTTTGAAAGATTTTATGATTGTTTTGATCTATTTTAGGTTTTTTTTTTTTTAATGATTGATTAATTGGATGAATTAATCTGGGGTTCTTTTTTAGTTTTGTTTTTTCAGTAATTTGTTTTCTGGTTTAGGATTGCCGTCAATTTCAGTTGAGCGAGTACAGCAGAGCTTCGATTTTGTAGCGTTTAGTTGAACTGGAAGTTTGTTTTATCCTTTATTGATTACAAATTTCAGCTCAATTGAGAGTTCATCATGCGTACAACTGATGAATTGAAGTGAATCGAATTTCTAATTTCTCATAGAGTCATAGTTTCTAGCCTCTATTTAAATGATTAGGAGCTCTATAATTAACTGTTGTTAATAAATGCTCAGGTTTTGACCTTAATAAACAGGCAAAATTGTCAAGCATCTTTGCTTCTTACCGAAAAACCACTTCCAAGATGTTTTCTTATAATGGCAAGAACTATTTCTGTTTGTTTTGCTGGATTTCGTAAAACACTCGGCTATATTGATTTTTGTTTGTATGAACTTTTTCGCATTGAAAATTAAAGTGTATACTTTTTTGACACGTGATGCTTTATTAAATGCTATGATTAACCAAGGCCTATTTGTAACGGTTGAAACGGATCTGTCCTTGAATTGTATGAATGTTGACATACCAGATAATTATACAATCTAGTTAAATCGTTAAAATTATGTGGGTTTTGTTAATGCATAATACTCCTTTCATGTTAGAATAAAATTTCCTTTTTTGGACCTAGTTTCTCGTCTGCTGCTTGCCTTATAAATTTTTGTTGGAAACCAACTTAGCTGAGCCCAAACATAGTTATGTTTGCGATATGCAGAAAAAAATGTATATAACCAATCTACTCTCCGCTCTATTTTTGTCTTCTGTCATATTATCGTTCATGTTTATTTTTATATATTGAAAAGCCTTTTTTATATGAATTTTTTCTCCAAATCGAAATTCCCTAAACCAATTTTGTCATTTTAAACCAGGATTTATACTCTTAGCTCAAACCAAAGCAAAACAAGAAATGGAGGAAAAAAACCACAACATGCAAATGAATTCAAGTCTAGACGAAGAAACAAACAAAGGCATGGCTCAAACTCTCCAAAAGAGCTTTGTGCAAGTACAAGGCATTTTAGACCAAAACAGGCTGCTAATAAACGAGATAAATCAGAACCACGAGTCACGCGAGCCAGACAATTTAAGCAGAAACGTCACATTAATACGCGAACTCAATTCGAACATATCGCGTGTGGTGGGCCTTTATGCGGATATGTCCCTCTCTTTTACCAAATCTGTTCGGGGTAATTCAATGTCGAGATCTGAGGGGAATAATAATAATAATAATAGTAATGTTAGTCATAAGAGAGGTAGGGAGAGTCAGTTGTAATGAGAGGAATGAAATGAAATGAGTTGTTAAATGAATATTTTGTGTGGAGGCTTATAGCAATGTTTTATCTTGTTTCTCTTGTTCTGTTAGATGTTTCAAGTTTGTTGAGACTGAAAGCCCAAAGCCCAAAATGGAAATCTTAAAAATGATGTGAGTTTTATTGATGCATATTACATTAATACTCCTTTATCATGTTAGAACAAAGTCCCCTTTTCATCAATTTATTTCCTCATTTAAACATTTGTGGGAAAGACCATTTCAGATTGGTTGGTTTTGCTCTATTTGTGATCAGGGCTTAGGCTTTTGAAAATGGGTGATAGAATTCAGTTGAACTTGAACTTGATATGACTGAGTTGGCATCATTACTGTGTTTTTAATTGCTGCTACTATTGAAGTTTGTTTCACTCTCAATTGAGTTGGTAAAAAAGAACACGAAAATATTACCATAAAACAGTGAACCCCAAAAAAAAAAAGAAATCAACAGAGAAACAACAGAGAAAAGATCACTCACTCAGTGACTAATCAAACCCCAACCCTTTATTTTTCACCTTCTTTATTAAGCTACATCATCACTATCATCACTTTTATTTTAACCGTTCGATTAAATTTTTTGTTAAATCTTAATCTTTAAATTTTCTCAAATTCATTGATATTTAATGGCAACATGTGTATGATTATTAAAACATAATCATATGATTGGTTGAATTGGTGTTTTACGTTTCATCCCCGATTTAGTGAGAGTTGTTGAATTTGTTTCTAGCCATCATATCATAATCAGATGATTTCAGTGAATCATGATCCAAAGTAATGCTCAAATATTAATACAAATATAATATGAAAAGTTCATTCATTAAAAATAAATACTTTTTTCTTTTCTTCTTTAATAAATAATAAGTTTTAATGAAATATTTTATTTCTCATGTTAAAATCGTCAAATATAAATTTGTTGGAATTTTCTTTTGATTTTGAATTCCATATTGTTATGGTTCCAACTTAATTTTTTTCCTTGCTAAAAATGTGAATATAAACTATATAAAATAACATGTAAAAAATGATACGCTTGTTTATTTTATAGATTCAACATAAAATAAAATAAAAGAGACATGTAAAATATAAATAGGAGGTGTTATGGGATGATCCACCAATTTCTGGAAGTGAATCTTGCTGTGCACCATTCTACTCTATTTCTTCTACTCAGGTAACACAAATAAATTTAATTAATTAATATTTACGTGATATTTTCGTACTTTTTTTTCTTCTTTCGATCTGACTTTGATTATAGCCAGGTATATCAGGAATCAATTTGGGAAAATTCCTTCTAAAGCAAGTGGTCGAAATGTTAAGAAGAGTTGTGCCTTATATTCAGGTACTTAATCATCCCATTTATATGCATCATTTTTCTTAGATTTATGCAAATTAAGTAATTAATAAAATAGTTACTAAAATATGGAATTTTTATAATGAAGAAATATGCGACACTTTGCCCTATTCCTGGTTTCATGCAATGGCTTAGCGCCAAGCTGGCGTCCCAATTAAAGCTGATTAAATCAGAAACTGGAGACTCCAATGTTTCAACTTTCAAAGAAACTATCTTTTTACCAAATGAAGAAAAATTGATACTCGACTCTTTTGGTTATGTTTTCACATATGCTCTTCAAGTTTTGTTATTTGTGTAATTTGTAGGTTATATTTAATTTTATTATTGTTATGCAGGGAAGAAGGTTCTAGAAAGAGCGGGATTGAAATAACGTATGAAATGCTACAATCAAAAGAGTGGATGAAATCCGAGCGGTTATGTACTATTTTTAAGTCTCCTTTAATGCGATTATGTACAAGGTATAGTTAGTGTATAGAATAGTTTTATTTTAAATAGTTAATCATTAATTTTTTTTTTCTGTCACATTTTGTCTTTCACAGGTATCTGTTCAAGGAGAAAAAGCGAGGGAAAGCTTTTGATGCCGTTGCAAATTTTCACTTGCAAAATGGAGCAGTATGTATTGGAATTTTTTAATTTTCTTAGCATTTTTCTATCATTTTACTCCATAATTATCTCAATATGATTTTTTGCAGTTTATTGAGAGGATAAATTGGATGGCGGATCAATCAGAGATGGGCATTCAACAAAGCGGGGGTATTATGATCAATTATGTCTATAGGTACATATATCTACATCTAAACTTATTCCTTGATGTGTTTTTTATGTTATATATTCAATTTTCATGTTTTATTTGCTTATTTATGATTAATTCGGGTTGGAGAATATAGAAGAGTATGCACAGGGGTATTTCAATACAGGGCATATTCATGTTTCTGTTGATCTGTATCAAATTCTCTTGAGGTAACATTTAATGTTTAATATACTTTTTTACCATATTTTTGTTGGGCTATTGAGTTATTTATGATAACACATCAAGAAGTTACCTATATCATGTATGTGATATATTTGAGGCATTAAGTACTTATAAAATGACTAAAATTTTGATTAATAAATGATGATATCATTTCTCTATTCTTTGTACTAACTACTAATTTTCTAATGAACTTTTTTTTCTACAGCTGAATGACTGTTTAAGTGTTAGAGTAGAAATGATTCTGGAGAGAAGATTCTACTTTATTTCACAATCAATACAAGCACTTTAAATTTGTCCGATTTATAAAAACTTAAGCTTGTTTTTCCATAGTTTATTTATGACATTGGATTGCACATAAAATGGCATATATGAGTACTGAATACATAATGCCAAAACTGATTATATATTAATAGAATGCACATTGCATTAATTATATGATTAAAATTAGTTTTACTGGTTGTATTTCCGAAGATAGACATATGCATAAATCTAAATATATTTCCTTCTGAGGTGATATTCTCAAATCTGGATTTAGTAACTTTGTCCTGGTTACCAAATTTGAAAGATTTAATATGATCTTGCTAAGATCTCTTACCAATCTCCAGTTATGTTCCTAATATCTCCTCTACATGCCAAAGTAGTTAATTCTGGAAATTTATTTTGAGCGCCACTTAATTTCCTAAACTGCAGTCTCCTTCCATTTGTTAAAATCCAATTTATTGCTTTGTTCAAATTGCCCCTCTCTCTCTCTCTTTATTCTCATTTGGGGCTGATTGCTAATTTGCAAATAGACAATTGGAACACTTACTCTTCCCACCTCAAGCTTGCATTAAAAAAGAAAAAGAAACACTTACTCTTCCGATCCTGACCTAGAATTGGATTCGCCAACAAGTTCTCAACAAGGTCTCTCTCTCTCTCTCTCTCTATTTTTATTTGAAGTAGATGATTGTCTTCTGAGATAATTTTCATAATTAATTAAATATTTGCAAAACAAATCATGTTGGATCGCCATCAGGATTTTTCATCATGTTGTCTAGTATCATTGTTAATAAAAAGCTATTTACAAGCCATAGGAGGGTTATTAAGCAATACAACAAACTAAAGAAACAACTGACATACCTTGATTCATCTTATTAAGAATTACTAATTTGCATTGCTTTTCTCCAATAATTCTGTCATGTTCAAGAAGTGAATATAACAACACAACGAATCAAACAGAAAAGTTACATACTTTGCTTCATCTTATTAAAAATAACCAATTTGCATTGCTTTTCTCCATTAATCCAGTAATGTTCAAGAACCCAATTCTCGCGCCTAGTGTCATCTTGGCGTATGTTCTGTGGCGTTTTTGTACAAGAGGGGGAGGTATTATTCAAACACGAGATATAGCCAGATATATCTCATTCAAGAAAAGAAAAACAGGAGAAACGAACAAGGTGGAGACAAGGTCGTGGGTTGACCTCCCAGAAGATATTGTCAGATGTATATCAGATAAGCTCTGTCCAGCTGATGTTCCGCATTTTGCGCTGGTTTGCAAAGATTGGAACTTAGCCTCATATCCAGTATACCCTATCGACCGTTGTCCTCTCCTTCTAAATACTAACGATCATTGTTCTGGCCAGGTTCGCTATTATAGCCCTTACTTGAACAAGAACTTCGTGCTTGATACTTCCCTTGAGATCTCACGATCTGTTTGTCATTTTTGTTGCTCAAAAGATGGATATGTACTGCTTCACAAGCAGCTTAATGGGCTCATATTAGCCAACCCCTTGACGGGTTCATTGTACGAGATTCCTCCTTTGAAACCATCCAAGGTTTCTCGTTGGGCGCATGAGCATGCCACTAGCATGTTGGGTGGTTTTGATTTCTATACATTTTGGGGAAAGCCCAATAAGAATCTCAAAATATTTGGGATTAATTCCAAACGGTATGGATTCTTCAATTCGAAGACTTGGGTTTATGACAAGTATATGAGTGGCAACAACACTTTCTCACTTTCTCCCGGTTCTTGTTTGGTGAAGCACGGTGGGAAAATCTATTGCCTAGGAAAAAAATTAAATGTCAGAATTTTTGACCTAAAGAACAGGACATGGAGTGTTCTTTCGGACATAAAAACACCGGAGTTTGAATTTAAGCAATCATTCTTGATAGAGTCAAAAGGGAAGATCATGTGTGTGTTAACCCATTTTAAGTCTGCGCTTCTCATTCTCAGACTCAATGAGGAGAAGAAAGAGTGGGAAAAGGTTGAGAATTTGGGTCGCAAATCGCTCTTTGTGGGGTTATGGACCTCTCTTCAATGTACTATACCTCTTACAAACATGAAAAACAAAGTATATCTTGCATGCTATCTAACAGAGAAGCCTGAGACAGTGCAAGTGGAGCTGAGAGTTCGTGATGGTCGAGTATTCTTCATCCAAAAGCACAGTTCCTTTTCCGAAAAGAAGAATGTGAAGAATTGTGTTAATGAAAGTACGCCATGTTATTTTTCTCTAAAAGAGCATGGTGATGGTCGCGTCTTTTCAGAAGAAATAATCAGATTTAAGAATAACATCTGGTTTGATGTTAATTTAGATAGTTTAACCTAGTGTACGCACTTCTATTATCTTTGATTGTGAATTTCATTGTTTGTTATCTCATCATTGATTTGATACGATTATAGATTAGCTTTATTCTTGTTATGTTTAGTTATTGATAGAGAATGTGCTACAACTACGACTGCCTAGCCTTTGGAAAGATCCACAACGCGAGCAAAACAAAAAAATTTATTTGATATCTCCGTCTTATCAGCTTAAAACCAGAAAAAAAAATTTGAAATTATGAGAGAAATAGGATAGATAAAAACTTTGTTCTTTTCATAGAATTTGACACTATTAATCATAATCATATTTATTTTGTAATTAATTTTCATGATAGTTTTATAAAAAAGTTCAAATAAAGAGTTTAAGTAGATGGAGGAATTTAACTCATAACATCAATACTATAATTTTTATTAATAAAAAATCAGTAATCTTTACATTACAAAAAAAATATTATTTTAACCATAATATTTCTATATTGACTAATAAAAAAATCCTAAAAAATCATTGTTCCAAAAAATCATTGTTCTAATAGATGCTAATAATATATTATAGATTAATTTTCATTCTTTATTCTTTTGTATTTTTATTAGGAGGGCAATATCCCAGCAAATGGCCTTTTATGTGTGTACCAATAAAAAATGAATATGCCATAAAATTATTTCTTCCATATATAAACTCATATTCCCTTACAAAAAAGAGAAGAATTTCCATGTGTATCTCTATGGAAAAGTATGTCAAGCTCCCCAAATGCCCCCTACTTCCCACGATATGATCAGTAATTGCAAAATTGCTGAACACATGGGGGGGGGGATTTGGGTGTTTATTAAAAAAAACTTTATCTCTATAAAATATCAAAATATAACAAATATCAATAAAAATTTAAAACATGACTCTAATATTTACTCGACGAGATAATAATAAAACAACGTTTACAACTTTTATTTTAGAAAATAATTTTCATATACATCCCAAAAATCTGAAAATATGACCAGGCAAAAAGCAATTTATAGAGCTATAAATCTTTAAAATAATAGTTATTTTTCTACCCTGAAGTGAAGCGAGGGCCATATCACAAATATTCCTATGAAAAATACTACCCCCTTACATTATGTTTCCCATACTTCCTGTAAAATTTAAATTAATTTATTATTTTTTTTTCACTTAGTTATATAATAATAATTAGGAAAATTCTTCAAAAACCTCCTAACTTTACCCTTTGGAGTGTAGAATCTTGAGGGGAATCGGATTTTGAAATTATGCAAAACATTAATTCTTTGTTTGACAACACTTTAGAATTGGAATTAGCTAATTCTAGAATCTCTCCATCTTATACAAACTCACCAAAATATAATTCTCTAAAAAAGTTGGAATGCCAAAGTGCGGCAAACTATTATATTATATTATATTATATTATATTATATTATATTATATTATATTATATTATATTATATTATTTTATTTTATATTTCTTATGTTATATTATATTATATTATATTATATTATATTATTTATTTTCTATTATATTTTTATTTTCTATTACTTATGGTATATTATTTTACTTTATATTATATTATATTATATTATATTATATTATATTATATTATATTATATTATATTATATTAATTTATTTTATTTTATTATATATTATTTATGTTATATGTTTTATTCTATATTATTTATGTTATATATTTTATTTTATATTATTTTACATTACTTTATATTATATTATTCTATACTTTAGATTACTAATTGTATAATCATAACATAATTCCGGATTTTTACAAACAAACAACCAAACAAAGAATTATGTTTTTCGAAGTTTATACTTCTAACATCCAAACAAACTTTAGAATTAATTAATTTAGAATTTTTTACTTCTCCATCTTAAAATTCAATTCCATTCTACTAATTCCACTAGCCAAACGGGCCCTTAGTTTTCTTAAAAAAACCCCTATAAAGCATATTCAATTTTTTTTAACCTCCTATGGAGTTAACTAACATCAATCTAGTTAACTATTTTTATTTTACTAGAATACCCATGATATATACTAATTAATATATACTATTTTCATTTCTAATTTTCTCAACTTAAAATAATAAATAAAAGAATGAAGAAACAAATATAAAAAAAATAATCTTATACAATTTTCTTTTTATTTTATATTTTGACTCTTATTCATTTATCATTTATATCCTATTATAAATAACATATTTTATGACATAATAAGGAAAAAGTAAAAAAATTAGATTTAAAAAAAAATATTATATTTTAAAATAAATTATTCTTTTGATATTTTGACTCTTATTCATTTCTTTATTATTGTATATCATTATAACTAAAATACTTTATGACATAATAAGGAAAAAATAAAAAATAATATTTTAAAATAAATCATTATATTGTAAAATATTAATTTTTTGTATTTATGCCTTGATTTTTATTTAGTATTTTAAATTTAACAAAATTAAATAAGAAAATAAGAAGTCTGAGAAAGTGAGAATATAAGAGGGCATTTTGGTCAAAAAAAAATTAATTAGATGGGATGTTAAAGTTGACTCCGTAGGAGTTAAAAGAAAAAGTGAAATATGATATCACGACGGCAGACTGTAGCATGACGGATTACGACGGTACTTGTATATATACTGTTTTTGCACTTTTATATAATGTTTTATCATTTTATATATTATTTTGCCATTTTATATAATGTTGTTTATTCTTTGTGTATTTTTAATTTTTAATTTTTATATAATGTTTTCCCATTTTATATACTGTTTTCCATTTTATATATTAATTTCAATATTTATGTATATACTTGTTATTAGAAACTAAATTATATATATATTGTTATTAGAAAATAAATTATATATATTGATTCTACTTTATAGAGAATTTTTGAAGAATTTTCCTAATAATCATTTTACGTAATTCCGAAGTGGGGCGAGGTATGTCCTAGTGATCATTAAAGTTTGTCAAAAACATAATTGTTTGTCATTTTTTCCTAAAAGGTAGAAAACCTCCAAGACAATGCAATTTTTATGTTATCATCAATTATATTACATGCTCTCTATTCTGCAGGTATTTTATTATTATTATTTGTTAATAATCTTTTATTTGTTACACATATTATTATAACAGTCTGTTATATTTCCATTATAGATTTTATTCTTAAAATCTTTGTAAATATTAATTCTATATCGAATCCCAACTTCATATTTGTATTTCGAACATTTTCTTTAATAAAATTGGAAGCCGAGCCTGATTCATTTCATCAAAAAAAAAAAAAAAAATCTTGAAATGATTGTTTTTCCCATGTCCAGTAAGGTATATATCATTCAAATCTGATGATTTCTTTTATAGTATTTAATATCTACTAAATAGATTGAGTAATCAAGCAACGGGGAAGGTACATGCACTAAATAGATATAGTAATCAACTAAAAATGGAAGGCGAGCTTTCATCGCAAATTGTAGGGTAACATGCCTTACATAAGTTCTATGGTGATTAATGATGGGGAAATTATATGGGCAGGAAATAATTTGATAAGAGCAGAAAAAATTGTGATAAAAAGACTTATTTATCCTTGTTTGTTCATATCATCAATCAATTGAGTTAAAAAGGCAAGAATATATCACTTTTTATTGTTGATTACTTCTCTCTCCAACGTAATTATTATCAAAACCTTCAAATTTATGAATATTCATTAAAACCAACTAATTCTTTATAAAATATGTTGTTAACTTATTAATATTAATTATTTTTGTTCATGAAATCTTTAGAAATTTTAATATTAATATACTTATTCAAATAAAGGTTGATTAAGAAAATATATTGGCTAAATGCTTACAAACATATACAAGAATAAAAAATAAATTTTCATTATTATGCAATTTCATGAATTCATAATTGCTCCATAAACACGAAATAACAAGTAAATAAAAATGCCAAAATGACTAACTAATATTTTTTATTTATAAAAAATCTTATGACGGACTAACTAAATTAAAATTGAAAAACAAAAATAACATATTAAGTGTCAAATGCTATTTGATAAAAAAATAATACTATATTCAAATACTAACGAATTAAAATAAATGGCGCTATTGATCATTTTGAAAAAAGAAACGGCTTTCTTCTACAAAAAAATAAAACTTTAATTTAGTTAGTCCATTATAAGATTTTTTTTATAAATAAAAAATATTAGTTAGTCATTTTGGCCTTTTTATTTACTTGTTATTTCGTGTTTATAGAGCAATTATGAATTCATGAAATTGTATAATATTAAAAATTTATTTTTTATTCTTGTATATGTTTGTAAGTATTTAGCTAGTATATTTTCTTAATCAACCTTTATTTAAATAAGTATATTAATATTAAAATTTCTAAAGATTCCAAGAACAAAAATAATTAATATTAATAAGTTAACAACATATTTTATAAAGAATTAGTTGGTTTTAATGAATATTCATAAATTTGAAGATTTTGATGATAATTATTTTGAGAGAAAAGGAAGCAATAATAAAGAGTGATATATTCTTGCATTTTTTAACTCAATTGATTGATATGTAGAAACAAGGGTAAAGAAGTCTTTTTGTCACAATTTTTCTGTTCCTATCAAATCATTTCCTGCTCATATCACTTTCCTTAATGACGATTATAAAAGATAAAATGGCCATTAACTAAAATGGTTTCTCTCTCTGCTTTCAAACTAAGAAACTGGCTCTCTCAAAATATCACCTTCCAAAAAATAAGGAAGGAACCTGTAAATGAAGAAGGTGACTGAAATTAAATAAGGAAGTTTATTTATTATTGTTATTTCCGAGATCGATTTAGAATCTGAATATAAAACTTCCAAATATTTTAATGACTTTTTGGTTTCCGATTGATGTTGCCAAATTTTAGGGAGCTTGTGAAAGTTTCCATGTGCATTGCTTAATTTCTTAAATTGTATTAGTAATTTCCAAATCGTAGGCGAAGATACTCAATTAATTAATTATTTTTATTGATATGGAAATTAGTCTCGTTATGGTTAGACCTCTTTTGGAGTTATTTTTATTATTTTTTATTTACTTTTTTTCAATGTATTGTAATAGTTACTTCTTATTAATATAAGTAACAATAAGTGATTGTGTATTGAGCAATTTTCAAAAAAAAAAAAAAAAAATTCCTAAATTGTGACTACCCAATTTTTATATATGTATCTTTACCTGTTAGTGAAATTCTAAATTTCCAACTAAAAGCTTTATTTATAGGCCTTCTCGAAATAAACAAATCTCCAAATATTCACACAGGAGAACCAAAGGAGAACCAAAGTGTTAGCCTGGAGTCTAGACATTTGTACCTTTGATACTTCCAGGAGATGGTGATCAAATTCATTGGGTTGATGTTGAGGAAAATTTTGTTTCGCTGCAACCTTTTCAATTATAAGGTAAATAATAATTAACTTTGTCTTTTTTATATGCTTTTTTAATATACTTTTTCTTAAATAATATTGAGAGATTGTGAATGTTTGTCAAAAGAAATAATTACTTTCGATCCAAGTTCTTCGAGAAAAAAAAATACTTTCTATATATAAAGTTGTTATATGGAGACGGGAGGGTAATAACTTTCTTTATGGCAAATAAGAACAAACTCTTAGGGCCTGTTCTTTCGATCAAAAGTTTAAGGAACATCTTATTTTTCAGACAGAACTAACAACTAACAAACAATTAACCACTCCAATTTTAGTATGAGAATTATCAAAAGCTATTTAAAGACATTTGTTTTTATTCTAACTACGATGTTATTTCTTATCAATCATGTCAGACTACAAAATAAGATTTCATTCTGCATATGTGTTTGTTTAATTAGGGTTTCATCATGGAAGAGGGTCAACAAGGGTGCTTGACGCAGTTCAGTAGTTGTCCGCCCCCTTGGATAGTGTTTGATTGCGCCGATGCCAAAAATTCCCATGCATTTTTCAGCATCTTACGAAAAAATCTCCAAGTGCATACTATTCCTGAGATGAGAGAGAACAAATATTGGATAACTCCTGTAGGATGGTTATTTTTGCTCAATCCTAAAACGCTCAACGCTAGTTTGTTCAACCCTACGACTGGCGAGACAATTGTGCTGCCACCAATGAAAGAGGATATAGACCGTGACGCATCTTGTTGTCTCATCTCAGGAAATCCTCGCAGTAAGAATTGCTTGGTGGTAGTTGGAGATGAACAAAAAACTGCCATACAATTCTGTCGTCCCGGAGTTACCGAGTGGATCAGGTATGAACTATATGTGGATAGTTGTTTTTCGGGAGCAGCTCTTGTGGAGAACTCGCTCTATGTTCAGAGTACTTCTCGTCATATCTATACAGTTAAGCTAACTAACTCTAATCACCAACCAATATATGACGTAATTGAAGCACCGGGACACGATCAGCTATTTCCGCGAAACATTTATAATCCATACTTGATCGAATCATGCAAGGAGCTCTTTCAGGTCGATTTTATTTATGAATTTGGTAGTGTTACAGAAATTTCTCATGTTTTAGTCCGTAAGATGGACTCCTCTTCTGTAGTTTGGAAAAAGGTAAACAATATTGGAGATCAGATATTCTTTTTTGATCGTAATACAAGCGCTGCATTATTATATGCAAAAAAATATGGTTTAAAGGGAAATTGTATTTATCTATTAGAAGAAGAAAACATGCATTTGTATGTTTTTGATTTGGAGGAAGGAACCATAATGGAAAAGAATATGGAATATTCCTGGAAAGATCATCAATCATTTTTTACGATCTCTTGGGTAATGCCCTTGAGAGATTAGTGATGTTTTTTTTTATAAATAATATGAATTAGTTTACTGTTGTTAATTAGAGTTTAGATGCTTTATAAATGTTAGAGAGTAATTAATGGGAAGTGTCCATTTTATTTCTTTAAGAATAAAATTTATAATTTTCTTACCTTGATCAGTCTCCTTTTTGACAAAGAATACTGTATGTATGTGTCACTGCTATATGATAATTTTATGTTTGCTTTCTGAATATTTTTTCGTAAATGTAATGGATATATATGGACTCAAAATAGATTGGCTTCGATTCTATATCTAAGCCACTATATTTTATGGTCCCCTGATATGGCCCAAACATCATAAGAAAAAAAAGATACATCTCAATTTTCAATCGCTTAGAATTTTTTTTATTCAGTTTAAACAAACCCTATAACTTCTTTGATACTATAAATTACAAACGTCATAAGAATTGCAGTATGGTAATTTATCAAAAAAAGCTCGGAATTAATATGGCAACCTAAGCATTCCACCATCATTTTTTTTTAAGGAGCACCATCTTGTTTTAGTTTGTTATCTCCTTAATTTAATACTATTATACTTACTCAGATAAAAGAAGTCATAAAAAATCAAATGATTCGTTGTAATCTATAAAAAATTTAGTATGTATAGCAATACAGTATACATGAAATTGTGCCTTATGTATTATATTAACCAAAAACACGTGAAAAAAAAGTTCCTAAATGGTATTTTGTGATTTTTTTTAAAGTGCATAAATTTCTAATATATTTCATTTTTCGTAAGGACATAAATGGCGTTTTCTGACTTTGGAGGACTATACATGAAGAATGTTTCATTCACCAAATTTTTTTAGTTTCTCAATGGCCCTGATTGATGGGTTTTAATTTCAAAAATAGTAAGCAAAATAAATATATTGTCAAGGAAAAAAGAATTAAAAAAGCCCACCCCATACTCTACTCTTATTTTGTTCAGCTTTAACTTTCTGCATCAATGTTTTAGCCCACCTGACTTACGAAATGAAATATTTGTTTTTTTATAAAGGCAATTTTTTTTAGAAAGGAACTGCAATCAATGTACCCTCACTCTGCTTTGGACTAATTATTCACATAAATATATAAAAAAAAATAAAAAATATTTAATCTGAATAATTTATAATTTATATAATTTTTTAAGGTTTGCTAGTAATTGGACTTAACCCAAACTCTTATTTTTCACCTACTTTTGAGGCTCCTCAAAAGGCAACATCATCACTTTTATTTCGACCGACCGATTAATTTTTTTGTTAAATCTTAACCATTCATTTACTCAAATTTATTGATACTTTATGGCAATATGTTTGTGATTATCAAAACATAATCATATGATTGGTTGAATTGATATTTTGTGTTCCATCCCCGATTTAATGAGAATCGTTGTAAATTTATTTCTGATCATCAGATCTTAATCAGATGGTTTCAATGAATCATAGTTCAAAGTTATATTCAATTATTAATACCAATAGTTAATGAAGAGTTTACTAATTAAAATATAAATAATTTTTCTTTTCTTCTATAAAAAATTATGATTCTTAATGAAATATTTTATTTCTAATGTTGAAATCATCAAATATAAATTTGTTAGAATTTTCTCTTTATTTTGTTTTCCATACTTGTTATGGTTCTAATTTTTTTCTTGTTAAAATATGTGAATAAAGACTATATAAAAGAACATGTATAAAAATAATATGTTCATTAAGTTATACCTTATACGGATATACCAAATTATTCATCTTATTTTGATCATTCTCAAGAGACCTATCGTCAATTTTATCTCAGCCGTTGAATCAATTATTTTTTTCAAATCTTAGCTTTTCAATTAAATCATTATCACAATATCACATGGTTAGTTAGATTAATGTTTCATGTTATATCTCCAATTACGTGAGAACTATCATATCAAATAAAATTCTAGAGTATTAAAAACTAAATTATATTACTTAATCTATTACGGATAATCTGTATCACTTTAACAACTAACAAAATATAAATATGAAAAACAGTGGTGACAATTTTTTTTTCTTGCGTAAAATGAGTCATTTTACATTTTCTTATGTATAGTAAACATACTTTTTTCATATATATAATATCATATTTCTTTTTTACAGATCGTACTAAATATAATAATTATTTTTATATATTTTAAAGTTAATCATCTATAATTAAGTCTTGTGGGGTCTCAACTAAAATCTATGAAATAAATTATCATGTATTTTTAGTTTTTTCGATATCTTTCATTGACTCGATTAATACTTTATTTTTTTTCTAATATAATATGTCAATAGATAACGACATAAGAAAATTAAAGAGATAAAAAATATGATATTTTAATCTTAGAAATCTTAATGCAAACATAAATTAAGATTGTAAATTAATAATCCAAATTATTTTTTGGATTATTGTTTTTTGTTTTTTATGAATTTATTATTTATTTTATTTTATTTCTTATAAGTAAATTTATTTGTATAAAGTTATCCATCCTTATAAAATTAGATGTGATATAGAAAATATTTTTGAATAAATAATATATGGATAAAATATCGTATGATGTAATTCAAAATGATTTTAAACATAACCAACTTACATAACATAATTATTATATATTATTTATGTACTCGAAATTATTTCAAACTATTATTTAGATTTTTCATAATTGAGATTTATACATAAATTCAAATGAATAACAAATTTAAATATTGGCAGCGAAGTGTGAGCATTATCCTAGTTGTTTAGAAAGCTAACTTACATTTTAGATTCACAAATTCTTGCTAGATGAATTAATTTTTATATTTTAGATTAAAGAGAGATGTAATGCAATTTTTTTGTTATACATGATATTTTGTACTATAACAAATTAACAATGATGTCAATCTTCTTCTTTTTTTATTTCTTTTGGAGACTACTTTTTTAATTTTAAAGTTTAACTAATATCATTTTTGACTCGTTGCTACATTTTTTTTTTAACTTTTTTAGTTTTTCATTCATGAAACTTATTTTAGAGCTTTATTTTCTTAAGACGTATACAATATTTTGAGATTTATGTTAGTTTTAATTTTTCGTCTTAAATTTATTAGTGTGTTATTCTAAAATCTTAAGATTCTAATTTTTAGTTGTAAATTTTACATATATTCTACATGATGTGGTTTTGGTATGAAACTAATTTGTATTTTGATTTTTTTTTTTAGTTTGTTCTTTTTAGTAAGTTAATGATATTTTTCCTTACAATTTATTTTTATTTCAGTTTTTCAAAATTATTTTATGTTGTATAGTAATTATATTTTTTATTTCATTAACATATAAAATATGAAGCTCTATATGAGATTATTTTGTGTGCATGGTAGTGATTTATTCATGTTGCTTGAGTAGCGGAAAGGCAGGCTAGAAGTAACAATTTCATTTTAATCAGCGGCAAGAGTTTCAGCAAGCTGATTCCTCATGCAACTGCACAAACTATTTTTTTTTGTATATATTTATATTTATATATATATATATATATATATATATATATATATATATATATTTTTTTTTTTTTTTTTTTGAGAAAGTTTGGAGAGGGTTCAAAATGTCTCTCTTCCAAATGTAAAACTTCCTCTGTTAGTAAATTTCTGTACAAGATTTACAAATGTGTTAGTCCTAACCTAACCTAATTTATAATCCTTTTCCTTCTAGTACACCTACTCTTTTTTGTTCTTTTACAAGTGTATCAAGAAAAAGAAAAAAAATGGAATATATGATTGAATATCTCAGGTTTAACTCGCTTCTGATTGAATATCTTGTTGGACAATGGAGCTAAATTTCTATTTATTAGAAGGGAATGAACTAGGAGGTAGACAGGTTGGCTAAGGCAGGAAGGAGGTCGAGAGGAGAGGAGACCTCACCGGCCATTCTTATCCAATCCCCATACATCAAGGAACCACAAGGAATAGATTAACTATCAGGAAGCAGGTCACTCCTCTCTCCAGTTTTTGAATCTACAAAGATCTCTCCAATTATCTTTCTGTTTTCAGTTTAGCATTCTCTGTGGGGTTTTTTTTTGGAATAAATTCTCTGGTTTTTCTTTTAGAGACTGCGATTTTCTTTTATATTTGCATTTGTGAGTTTAGCTAGGATCATGAGATACTGTCATTTAAGGGACCTTTCAGGATCTACTGTTGTGATTGTTTTTAACAAGGTTGCCATCAATTATGTAATGATCAAACTGTTTTATTGAAGGACCAGTTAAAATGGCAAACAAAAAATCATAGGACCATTGATGTCAACAAAAAACAAATCAATGGACTACCTAAGGGCGGAATCTCTGTCCAAAGCCATTTGGGCAAGACCCGTTCTTAAGATGTAGGTTTTAAAGCCTATTGATTTAAAGATGTATTAATATACTTTCTTTTTCCATTATGTAATGTTTTGTGACTTTTTTTTTTAACTGGACAAAAAAAATTAATTAAGTAAATAAGCTAATTTTTAAATTATCTGTGAAACTAGCTATTTAATGCAGGACGAAACAAAATTTGTATCGCCCAATAGCAGATGAAATAACTGTTACCACTAAAAATTGTGTTAATTAAGCTAAAATACTGTTTCACTTCATGAAACAGCAAAAAAAATTTATTTTCCCCGCTAAACCTGTGATCACGAAGATTTTTTAACAATATATATATATACACACGTTTCGCCCCATGAAACAGACCCTACAACTTGTCTGACAAAAGTTTGCTGATATTCATCAATTCAAAAATCCAGAAAGTCCATTAAAATATTGTATGCTCTTGGTGTAACATTTATTATAGATGGAAAGTGTGATTCTAAGTTTCTAACTTCGATGAGGTTTGACCAACATATAGCTCTTATTGTGCAGCATAAGAACATTTGGAATCCTATGCTAGATCGGATTTTTTGTACATTTAACTCTTATGAAGTATGTGTATTGACTCGCTAACATTGAAAATGAAACACAAATTTGTTCTTCTGCACATGATACATATCTTATATGACTACAAAGGATATATCACTATTGGAAAATGCATCCCTTTCTGGCAATTCTTTCATCTCCTTTATCTAAGCTTTCCGCGAGTCTTTCATTTAAAGAGCTGTTTCGCACCACCACGAGCCGAAACGTATAATAGTTTACTTTTTTGTTGAAAAATCTTGGAAAATTCTTCAAAAACCTCCTGCATTATCAAAAATCCCTCACTTTTTATTATCAAATTAAATTTAAACATAATTATGAGAGTATTTTGGTCCATTTAAAATTATAATTGATGAAAAAATTAAAGTTAATCCCATAATGAGTTACAAAAAAATTCAATCCACTTTATAGAGGATTTTTGAAGAATTTGAAAAGTTAGGGATTTTTTGATAAATACCAGAAAAGATAGGAGGTTTTTGAAAAATTCTCAAAAATCTTTCTAACCACATTTTTAGCGGGGAAAAATATTTTTTTTGCCGTTTTGCCCCGTCATGGAGCGAAATAGTATTTTTAGCTTAATTAATATCATTTTTAGCAGTAATGGTTGTTTCGCCCTACTACAGGACGATACAAATTTTGTTTCACCCAGTGAGTAGACGAAATAGCTAGTTTCACAAATAATTCGAAAACTAGGCTATTTGCTTAATTAATTTTGTTTTTTTGTCTAGTTCAAAAAAAAGTCATGTTTTGTACAGAATTATACTATCCATGTATATAGTCCTATTAGACTATTATATATTCTTATCATACTTATATATACATCTCTTTATGATCATGTATAAATTATATCAGTGGCGGATCTTGATCTAGAATTTAAGAGAGCGGTAATGAAAAATATACCGAAAATCTAGAGGAACAGTACATATATAATTTTCAATTTCTATACAAAATAAATAATATAGCTATATATATATACTCTTGATGGGTCTCTATTAAGATCCGACCCTGAACTCTATATACCTATGTATACTCTTTTATTAATTTATTTACTTTTCCTTATTAATACATACAATTTTGTACCATATGTCCATAGTCCATAGCACGCACTCACGTGTTTTTTTTTTTTTTGCTTAGAGATGTTTTTGGGTAAACATAGCACAAGCACTGAAGCACACAGAACATAGAAACAGAGCAATAAATCAAAACATAAAACCAACTTCAGAGGATTCTTAAGGAAAACTACAATTACATTTCTATAAAAATATTTTTTTAAAAGAGAAATAGTAATTAACGTTTAAAAAATATTTTTGAAGTGATAAACTATTAAAACCTATGTTACACGAATATTTCAAAAATCTGTTCGTGTCTGTGTCGGACACGTGTCCGAGACACCATGTGGTATGTCAAATATTTTATTATTAAAAATTATCAGGATACTTCTCAGACACGTGCATTGGGCTTGTTGGCGCAATTATTGCACTATTTTATCATCCTTTTATTTTAGAGACTAGTTTATCTCACTTTCTATTTCAGTAATTGTGAGACTACACATTTAAAGTGAATTTTGATTATTTAGTGTTAAGTTTTCGTACATAAACATGTAAAACGACAAATATCTTGTATGCACGTATAAAAGTACAACTTCAAATGTTATACATATTATATCAATTATAAAATATTACGTATAACTTTCTAATTATAAGGTAAAAATACTATATATAATCATTTAAAATAAAATAAAATTGACATAAAAAATATATACAATAATTAAGTTATATATTTTATTCATAAAAATAATATAATAATATATATATAAAATGTGTCGTGTCCT
Organism: Juncus inflexus; assembly: GCA_024447665.1. NCBI lineage: Eukaryota > Viridiplantae > Streptophyta > Magnoliopsida > Poales > Juncaceae > Juncus > Juncus inflexus. The sequence continues at coordinate 11,261,205 of JAJHPC010000008.1, forward strand.
GATGAATTTTGAGATTTGTCGTGTCGCCATGTCTGTATCGTGTCAAACACGACATCCGTGTCCGTATCTGTGTTCGTATAACATAGATTAAAACTAATGATGTTAACTTCAAACTAACATTAGATTTTTTTGCAATTTTATCAAGATTGTTTTTGTAATTTCCAATAATAAAGTAAGCATAATGCATCAAGACTCTGAAACTTTAACCCCGTTATTAATGAAATGCATGGGGTCCAGGCAAGACCTGGATCCATTTACTAAAAAAATTTGAATGTAATGCCGGGGCTTTTGTTTTGTAAATTTTTCTTTATATAGCTGTACTAGAAAATAACTTCCACTCCCAAATGTTTATTTTATTGGGTTATTGGGTTTTGGTATCCAGTAAGCTATCCTCTATAAATTATACACTCATAATCCTCTAAAAAAAAATATCCTGATCAAATTCATTGGCAATTAAAAATTAAGGAATGGGGAAGAAAAGCTATTATTGTGACGTGTGTAATCTAACTATTGTAGTTCATAATTTGAATGAGTTTCAACAACACTTGATGAGTCACGATGTACAAGAAATGGAGGAGTAGCATATCGAAGAAGACGATCAGAATGTAGAACAAGAGGAGGAGATTATAGAAGAAGAGGAGGAAAATATAGAAGAGGATCAGAATATAGAACAAGAGGAGGAGATTATAGAAGAAAATGATGAGGAGAAAATAGAACAAGAGAGGGAGGTGCAAGACGAAGAAGCCGAAGATGTGGAGGAAGATGAATAAGAGGTGGAGAATGAGGAGGAAAAGGGACAAAAGGAGGAGGAGAAAGAGGAAGATGACGATGATGAGAAGTAGGACTAGCTGGTTGTTTTCTATTTTGTTCTTTATTTTTATTTTTTTTATTTTGCTTGTTTGTCCTTGTTATGTTAGGCGAATTAATGGAATGATTAGTCATCTTTTTATCTTGGTTATATTGCTTCATAATCTTTTTAAAGTGTATATGATGTTTTCAAGCAAACTAAGAACGAAAACAGAAACTTAGATGAGCATAGGTGCTCCTTAGTTATCTCCAGCCGTGAAAACCCTGCCTCCTCTACTCCCTGGCTTCTTCTAAAACGAGACAAACAGCATCGGGACTGACAGAGGAGCCACACATCAATTCCGGTCAGCACGGAGTCCCATTGGTGACTGGCAATATAAGTCAAAATGGGGAAAAAGTGATGAAGGTAGAAGATGGAATTGGAATCCAGAATACAGCCATAACATTTTCAAGAAAAAATAAAAATAACTAATTTTTAAACTTCGAAAGTTTGTCAATAATGCCCCTCTGGTCAGTAGTCACTAACTTGTTTATCTATAATTTTTCTTTAAATTACAAAGAATTTGAATGTCTCTTGCGTAAATCTATTTGATAAAATTCTAGTTTCAAACTATCATTATCAATAGTTTAAGAAAATGAAAGTTTATTTATAATCTTTTTTACAATAAATGTAGAAACTTTCAAACAAAAAAAAGAGTATAGATTCTATTTTAATATTTGTAATAAATTCAAATACACGTTATATATATTGTATATGTAATTTTTATTATATGTATATATAAAATAGATAGTGCATATATATTACTTAATTATATATATATATATATATATATATATATATATATATATATATATATATGATTTAGTTAAATTTAATCTTTCATACTTATCATCTGATTTTTATATATCTCTATTAAAATAAATTAATATATTTTTTACTTATTATAACAGGATGATTTTAAAGTATTTAATTCCAGTTAGGCTTTCAATGGGAATTTTACCTATACTATGGCTTTTAGAGAAATATAATATTACAGAGGTACTATTGCATAAATTTATAAATCATTTTGTTATTATCATTATTATTGATTTTTAGTTTCTAATAAAATTTTAGTAATTTTATTTTATTTTGGTACAGTATACAGATGTTGTTATACTCAGAAAAGCTCTTCAAGATCATGAACAAATGTATTTATTCTATTATTAATTTTACATTTGTGTTATTTGTTGTGTTACTAAGTTGTATTTATTTTATTATTACTCAGCTTTTCGAGATCAGGTGTTTTTCGTGTGCTGGAAAAGCTAGAACTCCAAGTTTATCAAAGATTAATTAAGAAAATGTGAGTAAAGAAAAGGTCTAAATTCCTTTAGGCATAATTTACTTAGTTATATGATTATAAATTATTATTATTATTTTTCAGTTTTATCATTCAAAGAGAAAAAGGTCCAGCAAGAGCACATCAAATTAAATTAGATGTAATTATCAAAGCATTAAAATGGCTGGGAATAGAAATGGATCTTGATGAGGTATTTTATTAATTAATCTTTTTTTACTTATTTTGTTTATTATTGTTCCTTGCAAATTATATAATGATGTATTATTTGTTTAATTTGTAGGTGGAGTGTATAGTGGCTAATTTAATATATAAAAATCTCATGAAGGGATATTTTGCTCATAAAAGCGAAGTTTGTATTTATTGATATACATGTCCATTTGTTGGACGTGTTATGTATTTCATATGTTAGTATTGTTGTAAAATCTGTCAGACAGTAGAATACCATATACATTCATTATTAGTAGTGAATTAATTTAGCAATATCATAAGTTTATCATGAAAAGTTTCTCATTTGTAAGTGGAAACTTCTGATGCTTTTTTGTGCCTGGACATGTAAATTTATTTAAATTAGCTTTGTTTAAGTAATAAACTTAACAACAATACAACAACTAACGTGTGCTATGCCCAGCCACAAACATCAGTTAAAGTAAAATAATTATTTTGGGTAGTAAAATCTAAAGTATACCAGTGCGATAGAAACAGACTATACAGCAGAAGAAAAACGCTTTGAAGTAATGATTCTCTCTGCTCAACAAGAGCTAAAGTGTGACTCATTTTTAATCGCTATGTAAATTAGCTTTGGCTACTTTAAACAAATAGGCCGTTTTACCCACAAAAAAAAAAACAAAAAAGAGGAAAGAAATCTCTCACTAATCTTCTCTATTAATTAATGACCAGTCAAAGGGAAAAAAGTAATATAAATATATATATATATATATATATATATATATATATATATATATATATATATATATATATATATATAGATCAATATCATGTAAATTATATATGTAAAAAGTATATATGTAAGTTATATCTGTAGATCAATCATGTAAATTATAATGTAAAAATAACATTATAAAATTAAAATTTTCCATTAATTTATTGAGAATATTGTGCATGAAGAAAGTATATCAGATTTTCTAATAATATAATAACTAATAAAAAAATGTAAATATAATTGTTGTAGTACAAGATTTGATAATACAGTACTTTATATAAGAGAAAATATCATACTCAAAATTAATTTATGTACTTAATTTGACAAAATTTATTCGCACTCTTATTGTAAGGTTTGTAGCTTATATCCACAATAATCTTGTGTCATTCGAGTCTGTTATTTTTACCTGTATAGATTCTTATATTGTGTCCGAAAAAATAAAATTAAAGTACTTATTTTTGTTGTATCTTTAATCATGTAAATAAACTTCATAATTTAGAACAATTGAAATCACGAGTACAATAAAAGAATTATTTAAAAACATATAGAAAGTTGTTTTATTCATAATTCCTTGTTTGCCCTTTTCATGATGCCAGAACACTATTATTTACTTCTTAAAATTTTATTCGTGAATTTTACTCCAAATATTTTCTAGTGAGTTCTTGTAATTTTATTTGTGAAGTTAGCAAGAAATTATCAAGTGTGAGTCTTTATATAGTTTATAAATTATATGCATGGTATTGCTTCCATGTGTTAAATAATTATTAAGAATATTTTCTTTCCTTTGACCGGTCATTAATACAGATTTTTTAATGACTACTTCCTTTTTTTGCATTAATGGCAGTGTTTAAAGAAGAATCACAGAGTCCTCTCTGTAAATTTGGCATAATGCATAGACTTTTAGTTTAATTTTCGAGTCATGATTATCCTCAAAAAAGAAAAAAAAAATTCCGAGTCATGACAGTTTGTTTTCTCGAGTGATTTACGTAGGTTTAGGGTTCGGGTAAGTTTGAGAATTGGAATCCATTTAATTGTTTTAAGTTATTTAAATTTCCTTGTTATTACTACTAGTTGCACTTATATATAGAGTTACCGTAATATTTTGAGATGCATGTGATTGTTACAAAAGATTTGAAGAAATTTTCTTTGCATTATAAATATAATGCTAGAGAGGCAATGTATAATATTTTTTATTTTTCCACATGATATTATTAGTTTATTAGGATATATATGCAATTTTACTTCTACAAAAAGACCTAGATAAAATTTGTTAGATATTTCATGTATATGCTATTTTGGGAATTTATAAGGACACAAATGAATTTACTAATTTTGGGGTACATTTGATGTATTATTTGTCATCATTAAAAAAAATCATAAAAAAATTTATCCACTTAAAACATATTATTAATCTTACTTTTCCTACTGGCCCAATAAATAGAAAAAAATTGATTGAAAATATGTGCATGCCCCGGTTCGAACCCAGCTGCTTTGGGTGCGCACCGTAGTGACATGCCCCTACTCCATCGCAAATATTTTCTTTTTTGACAGTACACGTGTCTTGTGCAAATTACACTTGAACTTGAGGAGCTCGCTCCACTTCGGTTTTATCTGAAATTCTTTTATTTGATTCATTTTGAATGTTAATTGAATTTTTTTGGGTTACTCGTGAAAATTTAATAATAAATAAATATAAAAAATAATGTGAATTAACATAAAAAAAATTGGTATGCAGTTGACAAAAGTTTTTGCATTTACAGACGTGATCAAAAATCTATTTTACTCTCATTTGTGTCCCCAAACTGGTAATTCTATTTTGCATTTACATAAGTGATCCAATATATTTAAACTACCAGATATTCAAATAACCATATATTTAAACTCCCTAATTATCAAATAATCAAATATAAAAAATAATGAACACTTTATGACAAAATGGTGTATTTTTGTTGCAATCTTTATATAATTTGTTGATTTATTTGCCTTAATGACACTGCTTCCTTATCTTATTGTAATGCTCAAAAATTAACTTAAATGAAGATTGAAGGAAATATCATCTATGCCTTTTGAAATATAAGTAAAATATTATTGTTCCTTTCAAAAATTACTAATTTTGCTATTGTATAACTATAATCCATCAATTCAAGAAAAAATCAAAATGCTTCATTTTATTTTCTATTTTTTTCAAATAATTATTTTTTGAATATCAATGTCATTTAATTAATATCCAAAAATTAAATGATTAAAAATAAATAACCTCGGAATTATTTTCTTATAATTATGCTATTATTATAATATGATTTTAGCCTAATTAAGAATAATAATATACTATGATGCTAGACGTATCAAATTATAATCGAACAATCATGGTACTTTTCTTTCAAGCTCGATAAATTTGACAATGAAGAGGGTAAGCCAAATTTGAGTTAATTTTCAAATTTACACTTAACATATAGAATTTAGTCATAAAATTTTAGTACTTCATAAAAGAAATACATAAAATTATTACTAAATAAACATATACAATCTATATGATACCAACAAAATAATATGTCTTAGTTAATTTATAGTTGCGTTGATTTTGAGTGTACTTCTAGAAATAAAATATTTATTAAATTCTTTTTCCAAAAAATTGTATAATTAAACTATTAAAATGATGTAACATAATAACAAAAAAATGTATATTAGTTGATGCAAACTTGAAAGTAAAAATTGTATTTTCTTTATAAATGTAATAACAAATATGAGATAAGATCCAATTTGCTCATTAGATAAGATCCAATTTGCTCATTTACATTTTTATACTGTCCATTACAATATATAGTTTATACATTATTTTGTAGGACAATATGATAATTCTATATCTTGCAATATGTGATACTTCTAAATCTTGCATGGATAAAATCATCCTTAAAGAAATTATGTTGAAATATGCAAGTTTTACAATATTTCTTATATGTTAATTACTAAATATAAAATTTTATATGGTTTTCATGAAATCTTTGCCCACCCAGCCCACTATATTTTGGTTCCCGAATAATTACTGTCACCCTAGTTTAAAAAAAAAGGAAAATTTACAAAAAAATTCCTATATTATGCTTAAATTGCAAAAAAGCTATTGCGTTATTGCTAAATTGCAATAAATCCTACCGTTAAATTGAAGTTAACACCGTTAGTCTTGGTAGTTTAATCACTTAAAAAATATTTAAAAAAAATTAAATAGCGTGTTTGTTTGAGAAAATTATTTTTCTAAAAAAATATTTTCAATAAACTATTCTTAAGAAAGGGTGCATAAAAGAAGTTTTGAATCTTTTTCATAAAAATACTTTTTGTAAAATATTATAACAATACTTTTTGAAATATAATTTTCATAAAAATATGTTTTTTTTTTTTAAATTGGGAGAATATGTTTTCGGAAAATAATGTTTTCGTAATTTGGAAAATATTTCTTTTCTGAAAAAAAAATTAATAAAAATATTATCTTTTCATAATTTTAATTCAAAACATATTTTTTAAGAATTTTTTTCTTAAATATTTTTTAAATAAAAAATATTTTTCAATGATTGGGTTCAAATTGAAATCTCATATCAAATAAAAATACATATGTGTACAAATTGGAGACACTTAGCAATTTTGAAAAGTACACATATCAACAATCCCCAAAATATAAGTTTTATATATTAGAAAGAATGATTAAAGAAATTAAATAAATTGTGGTTAGAAGAGAATGTATAATAAAGCATTCTTTTCAAAAGAAGTTTGTCTATGGCAAACACTTTATCATTTTAGAGAAAATCAAAATGCTCCATGTCCGCATGATTTTCAAAAGTTACATATTAATGTCGTTTAACTAAACTCATTTCATGAAAATAAATAAAATTAAATGAACTATAATATCCAAAAGGGTTAAAAATGATTTTGGATGTGCATATCAAAATAATAGATATTTATTATCGCTAAATCATATTAATATATGATCATATTCATCTAGCGTTAATGCCAATGGTATTCCTTAGTTACATTTAAGTTTGAATTACATACTTTGATTAGTGAACTAAAGAAATATGATAAATACGATTAATAAATAGACGAAGAGCCTAGTTCTCTCGAATCCATATATAGTGTGTATAAACCCCAAAAAAGACATAAAAAATAATCATATAAACCACTAAAAGATTAAAAAAAATAGTTAAGAAGATGTTGCACTTGTTAAAAGAACAAATATGAGATATTTTTTCCGTAAATAGAACAAATATTAAATTTCCCCACCTATCATATATTATCTTATAACGCCAATTAATATAGAGTCTTTAAAAACACATTTATGAAAACAAATAAAACGGGATGAAAAGTATCTAGATTTATAATATCCAAGAGGACTAAAAATGATTTTGGATGTGCATCATAATCATAGATATTTATTATCGCTAAATCGTGTTCATATATGTTCATTTCATTTCCCGTTAATATCATTCATATCCCTTAGTTACACAACACTTAATTAAGTTCGTATTAGAGCCCTACTATCTATGAATCTTTATATAGTGTGTATGTAAACCCCAAAAATACATAACAAAAAATAATCATGTAAACAGTTAAAAAAGATAAAACATATGCTAAGAATATATTATACCCGAAAAAGAACAAAGAAGAGATAATTTATCTGTCAATAAAATAAATAGTACATTTTCCCACTTATCATATATTATCACATAATGTGAAGTAATATAAAGTCTTCAACCATTATCAAGAAATTCTCATGTACTTAAAAAATTTAAGATTAAATAAAAAATATATATTATTAATATTATGATATTATATTGTCATCTCATGTCCGATTATACAATATTACATAATATACAATTATAATATCATAATATTAATAATAATTTTTTGACATGATATATATATATATATATATATATGCCAATTTCTTTTCCAAATTTCGTATTTTGAATTAATTATTGAACATAACAATATATAACTGGTCATTATGTATTATCATATTGACTCGTTACTAAAAGTACTTCATAAAATAAATCGGATGATATGACATTATTATTTGTCTTGAATTCTTTTATTGACTCATTACATGGTTTGTCGATAAATACGGTCACATAAAATCAGAAAAAGGTCACATGTCAAATTTTGCCCAATAGAATTATTTTATTGACTCATGAAATGACTCGTTGTATGATCTATTGATATATATGGCCACAGAAAATTATATTTTATTGACTCGTTATATGGCATGACTTGTTGTATAGACTATTGATCTATATGGCCACAGAAAATCAGAAAAAATGGACACATGTCATGCCCACTATATAAGCTTTATATATTAGAAGTAACTAGATTGGACCCTCACTCCCGCTTCGGAGAAAACATTTAACCAATATTAGTAATGACTTTATTTTTGAATTGTCAATATTTGTAATGATTTATGAGGACATATATTTTGTGTCAATTTCACTTGGTATAAAAATTTGTTGAAGATACAATGAAGCTATGTTCTTGTTTGAACATTGAGTTGTTTCATTACACACGAATTATAGTATGACGAAAAAAGTCAAAATATATAATAAGAATAATTTTATCCAAACAATAAATTAGAATAATCCATAAATTAAGCTAAAAACTAACTAATCAATCAAAAAATTTCAATAAGGTAAGAATTACCTTGAATTACATAGCTCCCATTTTCCTTTTTCTTCAAAGTATCCAACCTAAATTTAATGAAAAATCTCTATCTTAAAGATGTTAACTGATATAATTTTTCTGAAAATTATTTCTCTGGGAATTTTGTGGCGAAATATTATTTTTTAAAATACTATCTACGATAGATTGTTTCATATTATATTTCTATATATCATAAAATTTTATTTTTTATTTATTATTTATTGGATAAAATAAAATGTGATAAAATGATGAATTTAAAAAAAATTGGTTGGAATGATAAAGACAATCAAGTATAAATATCAAAAGTAAATTTATTTATCTTATATGAATTAACAGAGTGGATTTAGAAATATATAAGTGGATTAATAAAAAATATTTACTATTTTTTTTTTATTTGGGGGTTTATAAAATTTTCTTATACATATTGTTAGTTTGATATCATTAGGTACATGTCTTTTAATATTATTGTTTCCTTTACATGTTGTTCTTTCAATATTATTATGTGTTATGTTATGTTTGAAAATATAATAAGTCATTTAAATGTGCTTGAAATAGACCCGCTGCATGAAATACAACATGGAGTCAATTTAAAATGTATGGCATATGGGATAAGGGTGCACTTTCTAAGGTTGCCATATGGTATGCTTGAGAAAGTAATTGGTCACTTGTCAATGTGAGTGTGTTTGGTGGATGACCCGTTACACGGTTAGAACATAGATGCTTTATATCAATTCATTAAATTAGTGGGGTCCTTGTGATTATTTGTGACATATACTGTAAACAAAATTTCTAATGGGTTGTATTGAAACTGATTTGTCTAATTAAATGACTCTCTATATAGAATATATGACACAAAAATTTTGCAAAATTACACGTGTCATCATATCACCAAATTTAGAGAATTGTATAAGGGGGGAATATGTTTTTTATGTAAGGCTTGTAAGTTGTAACAATTGCTTCAAAACTAGAAGAGTTTCATACTTCCATCTGTTGGTAAGAAATTATTAGGCGGTTCCATAGTTTCAAAATATGAACATCTCATTGTTTTGTGAGATCTCTTATTTAAAGGGGGAATTTCAGGTATATCCCTAAGAAACTTCAAAATATCAAATTTATTCCTTTTAAATACTAAATATCAAATTTATTCCTCTTAAACTCAAATACTATCAAATTTATCCAATATTAACGTTTCTGTTAAATCTAACGAAAAATGAATGAAAAGACTGTTTCACCCTAACCCCCCTCTCTCTCTCTCTCTCTCTCTCTCTCTGTGAGAACTGAGAACCGTCTTCCTCAGTCTCACATCTCTCTCGATCTCCTTCAGTCAATCGCTCAGTCTCTCACACGTGAGTCAGCGACTCCCAGCGCACTCCGCCCGAGTGAGTCAGCAAGATCGCCTGAACTACCCTCTCTAGAACTGTCGAAGGTATGCTACTCTGTTAATTTCGGCTGTGGGCTGTTTTATGATTGATTGGCTTAAATTATGCTTGATTATGACTTACTTATGCTGACTTACTTATGCTGAATTATTGTTAAATATGCTAGTTTTAGAGTTAATAGGCTTCGTTATGCTGAATTAGGGTTAATTGAGTGCTAAACTAGGGTTAATTTTTATTGGGTTATGGTCATTTGTGATTTAATAATGCTGAATTAGGATTAATTTCAACTGAATTATGGTTATTTGTGGTTTAATTATGTTAATGTATGCTAATTAGGGTTTAATTATGCTTAATTACTATTAATCAAGGCTGGGTTTGTTTAGTAACCACTCTTTTCATATAGTTATTACGAAAATTGTATATTTTCTTTTCTTATGAATGTGTTTAATTTTGAGTAATTACTAATATCTTCGTTAATAAACATGGAACAGGAATAAGCACCGGAAATCAGGTCTCGAAAGCATAAACTAATACCCCTCTTCTATCTGTACCTATACCTCTGTAGCAATTAGTTGGTACAAAAAAATGTGCAAACCGGACCTTTTTAAAAACCATCAACTGGTAAGTATACTTCTCTTGATTTTAATTTTCACAACAAATGTTAATTTCATAAATAATCATATTTTAGTTTTTTATTTTCATATTTTAGGTGATGCAGCGATAGCTTCTCTTCCTGAATCAGGTGGCTGTCTCATAGAGTTCGTCACTGGTGTGCTAAAGATACAAGCACTTTTACTGGAAATGTATCTGGAACAGTAGTAGAGACGGAGACCAACTGTCAAGTAACTTGACCTAATGCAAAGACAGACGACTGTAGTAAGGATTTTTGAATCTGCTCCTTATAGATTTTGATGGTTAATTAATTACATAATTACTTTTTTTTGTTGTATTGCATCATTTTGAATAAAGTTCTTTATGGATTTTTTATTTTCTATTTTTTGGCTGATTGTTGCTTTACTGTTTTAATTGAACAATAATGATGCTTAACTTGTATAGAGATTACTTAGCTTGTACAAAAAAGATTACTTCATATTGTTTTTTTCGTAGGTTGGTACAAATGGTATGCTCATTCATTATGTCTTGTAAATAATGGTGTAAAAATTGTGAAAAATATGTTTAATTGTACGACATTGAGGCTCTTAATATAATACAATCTACTACATTTCTTCAATGTTTCTATGAAATTCCAACAAAATATGATGCCATATGACAAAACTAAATGGCAAAATTAATATTTTATCCCTAAAATAAAGAATGGGGTGCCGCTAGCTTAATTGGGCGATGAAGTTCTTTCTGAAGGAAGGGATAGTCCACTTCAATTTTATTGCTTAAGTACAAAAATTTACTTTTACTGCTGTTAAGTACAAAAATACCACAATAACATTACAGAATTATCCTTTTGTTAGAAAAGAAAAAAAAAACAGATTACAACATGAACTCAAATCACCAACAGTAGACAAACATAATGAAGATTTACAATAATCTGAGCCTGGAGTTGATGTTGCTATTGAGCTTCCTTATTGTTTCACTTCTTTGAGAGTTGGAGAATATAATCTCGTTTGGCGATGAAAGGGCCAACAATGGGCGACTGAGGCCTGGCTTTCCTCTTCTAGGCGAGTACTAGAATGAGAGGAAGCAAAGAGAATAGGCCACCAACGGAAAATGAAGATGGACAAACTGTAGATGAACTTTAGGATAGAAAGGGCATTTTGGTCAAATAAATTTATATCTAGTTATTTAAGTGAAGTTATATAATTTATTGGATGGAAAATGGATGGAAAGTTAAGGTTGTGGATATGTTTGATATTATATTAGTTTTAGAGGGATAAATTTGATATTACTTAGATTTAGGAGGGATGAATTTGATATTAATTAGATTTAAGAGGGATAAATTTGATATTTAGCATTTAAGAGGGATAAGTTTGATATTCTTAAATTTAGTAGGGATATACCCGAAATTCCCCCTTTAATAAAACATAACTAAATTCTCAACTTTTAAAAAGGTCCGCCAAAGTGAGTGATTTTATTGGTTGACTCGTGCATTAAATGATGAACCGGTGCCATTTTTTATTTTTCCGGGGATGGTATTATGAGTTTATGACACAAATGAGTGGGTCCCACATATTTTATAAAGGAAAATAATGGTACAGTATGATCGTCTACACCAAATGAGTGGGTCCCACATATTTTCTATTGAATACTTTGTTTTGGTCATAGAAAATTTTAGAAAAATCTTTTCTAGTGGGTCCTACAATTTTTTTGTATGACTAATATATGGTGTCAATTCTCTAATGAGTTGCAATATATAACAATTTTTCCTCCTTAAATAACTCGTTATATATTACACAAAGAAAATCACAAATAAGATTGGGAAAATACACGTGTCAAAGATATAGCGAATTAAGAAAATTGTGTACAGGTAGATATGCTTCGGGCCGCAAATTTTTGGCGCTATAAGTTTTCATTGTCATTTTTTAAAAAAAATTTGTTTATTCTGCTTTAATTTTTTGCTGTCATTTTGAACTTTTTTTTTACATACTTTTAGTTAAGAAATTCTTTAGTCTATGGTTCAGCCTTCTTAACAGATCAATTCTTTTATCTCCTCAACTGATAAATCCAAGTGTTTTCTTCCTCACAAAAAATGTCCGGTTCATCTGTGGTTGGAGAGAGAGAGAGAGAGAGATGACGAGCTTAAGTTGTTAATCATAAAAATGCAAGCAAAGTTTTTTTTTTTTTTTTTAATAAATTACACCTATATACACGTCAGCTGAAGACCCGAAAAATGAAGTAATTAACAGTTGATCTATTGAATTTATTTTGCATTAGAAGCATGCCGTTGTTTCATTTTTTATATTTTTGGGAAAAGTTTTACTTTGACTCCTCTACTATTTAGACATCTCATTTTTTGCTTCTCAAATTTTTTTCTTCTAATTCCAACTTCTCAACTACGAACAAGTTCATTTATGCACTTTTCACCCATTAAATACCCGTGTGCCCGTTCGATAAGGGTGATGTTATCATGTTAAGAACATTTTTGCCACGACAAGACTATTTATCATGTCAAAAATATTTTTCATGTTAAAAAATATTTTTACGTAAATTTTGTTACAATTCATTTTTATATGTTAGTAATATTTGTCACGTCATAATGTATCAAAACTAACAGATACATATAAACTCTTAACGGATGGAATGGCAACAAATGAGCTTATATTCGTTTTTGAGGGCGGTAAGTAAATTATTTGTCGCATTTCATTAAACAAATAAAAATCCATTACAATCTTCAGAAAATAAAATAAAAAAAGAAAGAAAAAGAAAGAAAAGAAAAATAGACAGATTCAGGTCAATTTCCGCCATTGCCAACTTCGCCATTGCGGCACCAACAAGGAAGAGAAGAAGATCGCCATTGCCTGCCGTCTCGTCCAGAGAGAACCACCAAGATATTACTCGGCCACCGCCACAAAGGCGGTGCCACCCAAGAAGGAGAAATTGCCGTGAATAGAGAGTCCGCACCACACCCAATAGATTAACGAAAACGACCGCCACATGGAACCGGTTCCCAATGACAGTGGCACAGAGAGAGACCAAACTAAGAGAGGAGCCATCGTTCTAGAGTTTCAAACCGGTATGAGACAGAGAGGAGACGCAACTATTGGGTTCCAGCATCATTTCTCAGATCCACAAGATAGAGAGATAGCCAACAGTTTATATTCATTCAATAGTTTAGATGTTAAAATTTGACTAAGGAAATTTTGAAGTATAAAAATAAGCTATCTCAACAGTTGAGAAGATAAATTCATATTTTTATCCGATATTTCTTTTGTGATCTTACTTTTATTTTTATGCAAGTAGATGTATTATGTATGTTATATGACTCCAAAAAAGGGTGAGGAACTCTTGTGAAATGTATGAACCTATTAGTTAGAAGTTTTGTATTGTATGACTTTCTCCACTATAAATTATTGCATATAAAGTAAGGTTGATTTTGGTTAATTTTAGATAAATGTTGTTAATTTACTGATAGATTAAATTGATAAGTTATTGGAGAAAATCGAAATAATACTTTTCTTGAGAAGGCATGCAATGATAAAAGAGACAAGGTTCTGAATCCATCTATATATTATTTAATTAAAAAATGGCATTTATATAACATCATTTATTTGTTTAAACAGGAGGCGAAAGGATTTGGATTGTTTCTAAATAGAGCTTTTCTTTCTGAGCAGTCCTTGCACAAGGTGTTTAAGATGATATGAGCCTCTTAGAACATATTAATAGCTCTGGCCCTAAGCTGAAGTGGTTTTGAAAGCTTCGACAAAATCCTTTCAGTTTCTGTACAAATGGACTCTTCCATTGCTCACATAATGATTAATGTTTTAGCTTTAAGTTTTTGAAATGGAGGTTTTCACTAACAGCTAATGGAGAAGAATAAAATGAACAATTTTTTTTTAGTTCTTTTTGTTTTGTACATATTTGACAGCTAAACAGAGCTGATTAGTTGTGAATAAAAAAATGTATATCACGCATATATCTACCGATGTTGGTCCCACTTACTTTATAGAACATAAAATTATGGTGATATTGTGAGGTAATTATAACGTGAAAGATTAAATGTGTATGAGTTTTCACCAATATAATCAACCTTTTATCAATATCTTATTTCCACATCATCAAAAGTTAAGGCATGCAGATGCAATGCAATATTTACCTGTTCTTTTCTTTTTTGACCGAAGCAAGTGAGTTTTGCCATTTGCCTACACTCTATTCCCTACAAGGCTACACTGTTTGATACTCTGACTAGTGATGACTAGTGATAACTCAATTTGAATCTCCATGCTATAAATACATGAACATTGTATTGCACCTTCATCACCTTAACTAAGATATCCAGTTTAAACACTAGCTAAAAATGGGGAGATTGAAAAGGTTTGTGTGTGAAGAGTGTGGCAAGGCTATTTCTTGCCTCAGTTGGGAGGAGTTCCAAGTTCACTTGAGCCTTCATGAACAGGAAAATGAGGGGAGTGAGAGAAGTGAGACTGAAAGTGAGGAATTACAAGAGGTGCAGGCGAATGAGGTGGAAGCACAAGAGGGGAAGGAGACTCAGGAGATTGAGGAAGAAGTGCAAGAGGGATCAGAAGATGAGGAAGAAGACGTGGGTGTGGATAAGGATCAGGAGGAGGTTGTGGAGGAAGAAGATGATGAGGAAGACTAGCTAGAAGTGTGTGTTAAGCTTATTATTAGTGTTATGTTTTAAGTTTGTTAATTTTTAGTGTTATGTGTTAAGCTTGTTATTAGTGTTTTGTTTCAAGCTTGATGTTTTAAGCTCGTTATTAGTGTTAAGTTTTAAGTTTGTTCTTAATGTTATTTTTTAAGCTTGTTTTTAGTGTTATGTTTTTAAGTTTGATCTTAGTGTTATGTTTTAAGTGTTGCACGCCGGAATGAATTCGCTGTATTTTCGTGGAGTGATCTGCCCCCAGTATACTGATGTAGGTGCTGTTTAGAAAGCAAGAAAAGAAAATGTAGGTGCTATTTTACAATTTCCAATAATGCAAGGGCTAGTTGTAAATTATCCCACATAAAGTATTCAGTTCGGTCAACAAACAATTGAAGTCCACCTTCCCCAATCCCACCGAGTCTAAATCTCCGCCGCCCGCTGCCAACGAAAAACTGAAAAACACACCAAGATCAAGCCGAACCAATTACAAAGAAGGAAGACCACGACGGAGAAGAAGTTCTACGAACAGGATCAATGATCCGTGACTCTCTCCAAAGGGGCCTAAGCTCCCTTTCCTCCGCTCTTCTTCTTCTTTTCCTGTCCGGTCTGATTCACAACACGGCGGAGGCGTTTAAGGCGCCGTTCAGGCCGAAGGATGTGTTGCCGATCTTGCCGAGGCAGATTTCATGGCCCGTGCTGAACAACATGCACAGCGCCGTCGATCTGCTTCCGTCCTACGTCGGGTCCGTGTCGCCTACCAACTCCACGATTAAGTGGAAGGGCGCGTGTTTTTTGGAGAATCAGGCGAGGCTTGAGCTCACTGGAGGTGATCGCAACGGGGAGCTTGGCGGCGGCGTGCTTCATCTTCAGGTACGATGATTGTTGATTTCTTCATTTTGCTGATTCGTTCTTTTGGATCGATGATCACTCCATTAACAGATAAATGATCAATTGATTAATCTTTGAAGCAAAGAGTGATAGTGAATAGTAAGCAATGATGAAATTACACTTAATTACTGAGCTTTTGATACTAAATTCAGAAATTGAGAAGAAAGAAACCATTGAAACTCACTATTGACTCAATTTCTCCATAAATTCTTTCAACACAGACTGAAGAGGCTCACAGTTGGACGTGCATGGACCTCTACGTATTCGCAACTCCATACAGAATAACTTGGGATTACTACTTCTCCTCTTCAGATCACAAACTCGAACTCAAATCCTGGGAAGAACAAGCCGAAATGGACTACGTAATCACCTTCTATTCATTATATCCCCTCTTTTAATCTCCACCATCTCTCTCAACCTTTCCTAACATTTCAGGTGAAACAACACGGGATCTCAGTCTTCCTAATGCCGTCAGGAATGCTAGGAACCCTCCTCTCCTTAATCGACGTCATCCCCTTATTCTCCAACACAATCTGGGGCCAAAATGCAAACCTAAACTTCCTAACTAAACACATGGGCGCGAGTTTCAAAACAAGATCCCCGCCTTGGGTGACTAGGATTAATCCTGACGATGTGAATTCAGGGGATTTCTTGGCCGTTTCGAAAATCAGGGGAAGGTGGGGCGGGTTTGAGACTTTGGAGAAGTGGGTGACTGGGGCTTTCGCTGGACATACTGCGGTTTGTTTGAAGGATGAGGACGGGAAACTGTGGGTTGGTGAGTCTGGCCATGAGAATGAAAAGGTAGGATTTAAAAGAGAGGTGGAATTTTGCATATATACCCCTTAAAAACATTAGAATATCACCGCTTCTACCCCTTATGAAACATGACAAATGGAATCTTTAGCTGATTTTTCATAAAATTCCTAAATTATCCTCTTCTTTTCACTTATTCAAGTGTGAATAAAAGGTAATGAGTAAGGAAAGTTTGGGGATATTTTGAACCAAATATGCAAAATGAGGAGTATAAATAATATTTCTTATGCTTTGTATGTATTTTGTAGGCGTTTCCATAATATTTTCTACTTTGTAGGGGCATACTTGACATATTAACATTTTACAAGGGTACACATGAAAATTCCCCATAACAATAATTATTTCTTTTTTTAATTTTTTTGTAACAGGGGGAGGAGATAATTGTGGTGATACCGTGGGAGGAATGGTGGGAAGAGGCACTGCAGGACGGCTCGAACCCTCAAATTGCGTTACTGCCACTACATCCTGACGTGCGGGCCCGCTTCAACGCCACCTCAGCGTGGGCTTATGCAAGGAGCATGCATGGCAAGCCGTACGGCTATCACAACATGATCTTCAGCTGGATTGATACTGTTACTGAGAATTATCCCCCTCCTCTTGATGCTAATTTGGTATTATTATAGGTTTAATTGTTTTCTTTGGTTAATTAGTTTAGTGTTTTTTATTAGGTTATTTATTTGTGAGGTTATGTTTTGTGAAGGTTATGGCTGTGATGGCGATGTGGACAAGAATGCAGCCTGAGTATGCGGCTAATATGTGGAATGAAGCGCTTAACAAGCGGCTTGAAACCGAGGTTGGAAATAATTTAAGAATTTTTGTGTAATTAATTCCTCATTCTTCTTCTTTTTTTTAATTTTTTTTTTCGTTTAGGGGCTGGAGTTGAATGAAATAATCGCGGAAACGGAAAAACGAGGAATGAAGTTTGATCAATTGCTGACGATTCCAGAAAAGGACGAGTGGGTTTATAGTGATGGTAAATCGACTACTTGTGTGGCTTTCATTCTTGAAATGTACAAAGAAGCTGGAGTGTTTGCTCCGTTATTTGATTCCATTCAAGTCACCGAATTCACTGTAAGATAAATAAATAAATTAGTAAATATTATCAATTGTTTTGTCATCTTGTGAATATATTTTTTTAATATAAAATTTGGGATATTTGACAGATACGTGATGCATATATGTTGAATATTTTTGAGAATAACCAAACAAGGTTGCCGAGCTGGTGTAGATCAGAAGAAGCGAATCCTTTTTGTCAAATACTTGGAGAGTATCAAATGGAATTACCGGGTTATAATGCTATAGATCCATATGCTAATATGAATGAAAATTGTCCTTCTTTGCCGCCCACTTATAAGAGGCCTGAGAAGTGTTGATTGGTTGTGGAAATGAGGGGAGAAAATAATCAGACCACGAAAGATGTATATAAGTCGGTGGGGTTTGGGTTGTATGTATAGATGTATTTTGAATTCATTTGATAAAATAAATTTTAGCAGAACTATAATGTGGGGCCAGAAAGAGCCTTTGTATCCTGTGTATTTTCACAATGCCTTTGCTTAAACCAGCATAATTTCAAGTTACTTTTATATTTTACATTATGGTCTATTGTGTATTGTGATTTAATAATGACAAGTTCAAGCAGTAATATGTGTAAATTGCTTTAAGATGTGTGCTAGTGGAAATAAGATGACCCTGTCTGGATTGTCAAATCAAAATAAGTTGAACATTGTTCATTTGATACAGCAATGCTTGATCAGTTGCAATTGCAAGCCAAATAATCAAGCCACAAGAGTAAAAGCTTCTTATTGCAGAATTATTCAAACATCAAGGCCCTATTACATTTATTCAAAAATCACTGTCCATTGCATCTAGCTCAAAAGCATAGTTCATTACACATAAAACACAAGGATTTTCACAAATCTGATTTCATCTCAATGTTGTATAACATTCAGAGCTTGGATGGAGAAGGATACCAACCCCATGGTTCGCTCGATGTGTATTCAGTCACCTGCTTCACACTCAAGTAATTCTCAAGTCCCCTAAAATTAAGAAAATAAAAAAATTATTTATATTTTCAAACAAGGTGATATTAGGAAATGTAAGTGATTAATAACTATAATGATGAGAAGAAATCAGTAAGAAAAAAATACTAACCATTCACCAAGCTCACGACCGAACCCGCTACGCTTGTTTCCTCCCCAAGGCGCTTGGCAGAAGCAAGGTTGTGAGCAGTTGATCCATATAATTCCAGCATTTAGGGACTGAACAAAAAATAAATAAATTCCAAACAAAATGATGTAAAATTGACTAAATAACAGCTATCAAATTGTTATTTAATTTATATTACAGCTGTCCATACCTCAGTTATTCTCTGACACCGGTCTTGATCGTTGGAAATAACCGCACCTGCCAAGCCATAACTAAAAAAAAGAGAAAAATAATAATATCATTAAAACATTTAACTCTTATTGAAAAACCTATCATATGGATATAAAATAATGTACATATTATATAAGTATAAAAGGAGTAAATTACTGAGTGTCATTTGCAAGTTCAATAGCTTCATCTTCAGAGCTGAAAGTTTTAACACAAATGACAGGACCGAACACTTCCTCTCTCCATATTTGCATCGATGTATTCACATCAGTAATTATAGTCGGTTCGATATAAAACCCTTTCTCTAAATGCTGCCCATTTTCAATTAAAATTAATATAATACACAAAGTATAGTGTTTAATAGGTAAATAACAAGGGGAGATAATTTATTCTTTATTATTTACTTTGGGGCGAGAACCGCCGTGTGAGATTGTAGCACCCTCGCTCTTGGCGTTTGAAATGAACTTGTTGATTTTTTCATACTGAAATAGAAGTGGTTGATTATTTTAGTATTAAATATTTATTTTTTTATTTATTTTTGCAAAGGGATATTATAATATTTCTTATATTGGTATAATACCTGGCTTTGACTGACAACGGGTCCCATTCTACAGCCTTCTTCAAGAGGATCCGATATTTTAATGTTTTTGGCCCATGTGACCATTCTCTCTATAAATTCTCTCGCTATTTGTTCCTGCATATTTAATGGTTAGGATTAAAATCTGTTTAAGATTTGATAAACAAGAAAACTAATGACTGGAAATCTGTTTGCACAATCCTTTTTGTGGAAATCAAAATTTTTAATTATCATGTGAAAACCACTAAATTCATCCTATATTTAGAATATTTGTAATTATAATAAAGGTAAACACATGCTTGAACAGTAAGATTTTGAGTAACTATGGTTTTCATTTGAAATATTCTAATTATGAGTATGAAATTGCACACTTACATGTATAAGAAGCCGTGAAGTTGCACTGCAGATTTGACCATTTGTCCAAAAGCACCCAAACAATGTCCATTCAACAGCTAATTTTAAGAAAATAAAAATTATTCAGTATATTAAATTTGTATAAAAAAAGATAGATAGATAGATAGATAGGGACCTTTATCAATATCCACGTCATCAAAAACAATGATTGGACTCTTTCCACCAAGTTCCAATGAAACAGGCTGATCAAACATAAAAAATGAGAAATTTCCAAGTTAATTAAACTATAAAAAAAATTCAATCCTCAATGTAACAAAACAGTATAACAAGCATCTTAAATCTGAAATAAATCAACTTAAATGAATCAATTTATTTCAATTCCATAGAGAAGCTTATAACAAACCTTGATCATTTGAGCAGCAGCTGTCATAATCTTCCTTCCAGTTTCAGTGCTTCCTGTAAAAGCAACCTAAACAAATAACACAGAATAATTAACACATTTATAATCTCAATCCAGCAAACCATCAAAACCCTAATTTAGTACCAAAGCCCTAAAACCGAATTATCAAACCTTATCAACATGAGGGTGTGAAGCAATAGGAGCACCAGCTTCATGCCCTAATCCTGTAATAATGTTTAACACGCCAGCTGGCAGACCTACTTCTCTACACACATCAGCCAGTTCCAAACAAGTCCTGAAAAATAAAATAAGACAACACATATTTCACGTAAAACTGTTAAGTATATAAAACTAATATCAAAGTAACATAAATAAAATATATTGATATTTTTAGTCTTACACAGAGGATAATTCAGAAGGTTTTAATACAGCTGTACAGCCTGCAGCCAAAGCTGGTGCGACTTTCCATGCAGCCATTAGTAATGGATAATTCCTTTTCACAAAAACAAATATTTAATTGTTTTATATAGCTTAATAGAAATTATATGACATAAATTGTATATACTGATTATAATTAATCGTAGTACCATGGTGTGATTAAGCCAACAACTCCAATTGGTTCTTTCAACACATAAGACTTGAAAGTCTCCATTGGAAGAGAAACTGGAGCTTTTTGCTTTGAATCTAGTTTCTCACCAAGGTCAGCGTAGTACTCAAAGCACCCTGCCACGTCATCCTGAAATAATAATAAATAAATAAATGTAAAAAAGGCGAAACAAATAATTACAGATTTTGAACACAAATTTTGAGCCTTTTAGAATAAAGATTTCAGTGTCGAATTTTGGTGAAGTTTGAATTTTTGGTACTGGTAACAAATCCTAACTACTTTTCTTTCCTTTTTTTTGGTTTAGTTGTTCGATTGGGGATTGAATAATTAAGGTTAATAAAGCTCAGTTTTTGTTAACATTCGAAATTTGTTAATTATAAGGTCAGTTTTTGTTAAGAATCATACCATATCCCAGGCTGCTTCATCAAGAGGCTTCCCACAGTCTAGTGATTCAAGCTTGGCCAGCTCAGATTTCCTCTCAATTATCTGCATAGATTGGAATAAATTTCTGAATAATGAGCTGAAAAATAAGCAATCATAATACAGAATCCTTGCATAAATTCAATTACAGAATCAAAAAGGTAATCCAGAACTAAATTCAGTAGGAATCAAACATACAGATCAAACAAAGAAGAAAAAAACCTTAGCAGCAATTGCACGGAGATATTTCGCACGAACTGAGCTTGGAGCTCGTGCCCAATCGTTGCCCTTATTCCTCTTAAGAGCATCTCGAGCCGCCTCTACAGCTAAATCCACATCCTCAGCCGTCGCAGCAGGTATATCCCCTTAATCATCACAAAATCACGAGTTTAGGATCCAAACACGATCCGATCATATCAGTAATCAAACCCAATTAACAGAGATGGTCAAATTGAGAGAGAAATTGACAGACCTATGGCGAGCTCTGTGGCGGGGTTGATAACAGGGATCCGCTTCTTGAGAAGTGGCTCGCGCCATTCTCCGTTGATGAAGAGCTGACGGCAGGGGATCGTCGCCATTGATGAAAAGCTCAGATCAAATCAGAAGAAGATTCAAGTGAGAATGGGAAAAGAGTGACAGACAGAAAAATTGGATATTATAGTGCGAATTTCGGTAGGATTACTCCGTGCGGCTCAGACGTCGTTTGTTACCACATCATATGGTCATTGAATGCGTGGCACGATGTTATTGGACCAATAGGGGAAAGCAGGCAGTTATGTTGAAAAAGTAGAATGTAGTAGAAAATACAGTACCAGAGAAGAGGATTTTTTTAACGCATCCATGTGAAGAATGACCATGCCCTGCACGCATTGGCTTACATTCAAATCTTATATGGGGTTGATTATATAATAATCTAATACATAGTATATTTCTATTTTCTTATTTACGTTATGGTCAATCTTTCACTATATTACTACTATTATTAGTTACATTAGTTTATTGTAGATATATATATAACTTATCATTAATGTTAATATTAGTTACATGTTATTACAATTATATATTATTTCATTACTTTTTATAAATAATGTATAATACTACTATATGGATAACATGTACCATCATAGACTATCTAAATGAATGTGAGATATCTATTTAAACGAACATGATATATCATATAATCATATTATGTACAGAAAAATCACGTGAGATATCTATTTAAACGAACATGATATATCATATAATCATATTATGTACAGAAAAATCACAAATTATCATAAAATATGAATTAACAAGTTAATCATGAGCAGGGGCGGATTTACTTGTAGTCTTGTACACAGGGTCAGGGCCATCTTCACTATATATTGTCGGATTCTATCAAATCCGTTAATTGATATCCCGGTTGATTTGAAATCTCAAAAATTAATTTCTCAGCTTTCCCTTCTTTCTTCAGCTCGCGCAAGCATTTGGTTCAAAAATTTCAATTTCAAGAAAGAAGAAGAAGAAACAAGGCAACGCACACACTAAAATTCAAAAGCCAAAACCTCGACCCACCAGATCGGCCTCCAATGGCGACGCCGGAGGCGATAATGGAGTGGCTCCAGAAGGAAATGGGCTACCCTTACCCGCCTCCTTCGCTCGACCAGCTCCGCAAGATCTGCAGAGGCAACATGGTTCCCGTCTGGTCCTTTCTCCTCCGCCGAGTCCGCTCAGAGCGGACAGTATCGACGGCCAGGAAGAATATATTGATTCATGGCGTAGATGTGGATAAGAGCTCGGGAAGGAGGATGAAGGAGAGAGGGATAAAGGGTTTGGACGGAGGCTCTGAGGAGCTGAGAGAGGCGGAGATGAGAGAGAGGGATCTGGCGGAGGAAGAGGTGGAGAGGTTGAAGGGGATTGTCAGGCGACAGAGGAAGGATTTGAAGCTCAGAATTGCGGAGGTTTCCAAGGAGGAATCCGACAGAAAACGATTGCTTGATGAGAGATCTAATGCCAGGTACTTCATAATTGTTGCTAATTTTGCATTTTCTTAGAGAAATTGAGTGTAGAAACTGAACTACTTAATCATTTTTAGTGCTAATTAATCTTTCTTTAGCACTAATTACTTTTTCTTCGAACCAACAGGCACAGACAAGTGATGCTAGAAGCATACGATCAGCAATGCGACGAAGCGAGCAAAATCTTTGCCGAGTACCAAAGACGGCTCCACCAGTTCGTCAACAACGCGAGAGACATCCGTAGGCTAAGCGGCTCCGGCGGCACATCAGACCCCGCCACAGAAGATCTCCAGTCCCCGATCCAAACCGAGTCTCTCTTCTCCACCCTCAAATCCAACACCAACACCACAAACAGATTCTCTTCAGATCTCTTCCTCACGGAAACTTCCAAAGAAAGAAGCATCAGAAAAGCGTGCGAGACTTTGGCTGGATCCATGATTGAGAGAATCAGGAATTCGTTTCCGGCTTTTGAGGGGAATGGGATCAGCGCCAGCTGTCAGACGGAAGTCGGGAAACTGAATCCCGATTTTGACGGGGAGGTTCCGGAAGATGTGACAGCTGTCGCCCTGGACGCGTTGAAAAATCCGGCTCTGTTGCTTAATTCTGTTGTTGTGTATACTAGTCGTGTTAAGGCGCTTATTCATAGAGAGACTGAGAAAATTGACATTAGAGCCGATTCAGAACTTTTAAGGTATTATTTTTTATTTAAGTGAAATGAGTCTTGGTTATTATTGTTATATTATTTTGTTGAATTATTTTGTTTGTTTTTATGATAGGTATAAATATGAAAATGATCAAGTAATTGATGCGGCTACAACTGATGCCAGCTCGCCTTTACCTTATCAAGTATATGGAAATGGGAAATCTGGATCCGAACTTTCTACCAGAGGAACTTTTGATCAGCTTCTTGAAAGACAGGTTTTATTTACAAATAATAATTTCTCTCTTTTATATCTTAAACCCTAAATTAGAGATTTAGACCTAATCTTTTTTATTTTGTAGAAAGCGCATGTACAACAGTTTTTGGACACAGAAGATGCATTAAATAAGGCCGCAGAAGCTAAATCACTCTGCCAAAAGCTTATGAAAAGATTAAATGTAGGAACCGATATAATTCCTGTTCAAAAGCTTCCTGCAGGAAACGCTTCCCAAGGAAATAACCGATCTCTTGAGGTATTTATTAAAAACAAAAGACCAATTTAACTTATCCAGGGGCAAGATCGTAAATTCACGTAAACACTTTCTTTTTTTAATTCCAGCTTGATGTGCTGGAGAAAGAGAGAGAAGTTGCGGGATTAAGGGCGAGTTTAAACACACTAACTACAGAAGTAAAAAGATTGAATAAATTATGTGCTGAGTGGAAAGAAGCAGAGGATTCATTGAAGAAAAAATGGAAGAAAATCGAGGAATTTGACGCAAGGAGGTCTGAGCTGGAATGTATTTACACCGCTCTTTTACGCAACATCATGGTTATTTTATTTTACTAATTAATTAATCAATTTTTATATTTATTTATTTCGTTATATATTTATTTATTTATTTATACATTTATTTATTTAGATACATCTTTATTTATTTATTTGTTTATTTATTTATTATTTTTTAATATTTATTTATTTACTCTCGTTTACTTATTGTAAAATTTTATTAAAGTTTGCACGGATTTTGATGCATATGATTTGTTTTATAGGATGCATCGGCGTATTGGGAGCAGCAGCCGATTGCTGCAAGAGAATATGCTTCTAGAACTATACTTCCAGCCTGTAATTCGGTGGTTGACTTGTCAACCAATGCAAAAGATTTAATCGAACGAGAAATTTCGGCTTTTTCACAGAGCTTGGATAACAGCCTGTACATGTTACCTGCCACTCCCCAGGTTTGTTTATCTAGTAATAAATAAAATTTATTATATGATTTTTATTAAAAAAATATTTGATTATTTTTTAAAATAGGCGCTTTTGGAAGCATTGGGTGGAAATGGAGTAACTGGAGCTGAAGCAATTTCAGCGGGTGAAAAGACTGCAAGTGTAATTACTGCAAAAGCCGGCTCAAGAGATCCTACAGCAATTCCTTCCATTTCCCGTATTTCTTCTGCTCTAAGACACAATTCCAGTAAGTCATCTAAAATATATTACATTTATTAACTAATTAATGTGTTATTATTGTTTTTAATTTTTTTTGTTTTTTTTAGGTATGGAGGGGTCGTCAGATTCTGCTTTGAAATCTGTGTTGGAGGCCTTAGATTTTTGCTTGAAGCCTTGTGGATCTGAGGCGGGAATTTTAGAGGATTTAGCTAAGGCGATAAATTTAATCCACACAAGAAAAAACCTAGTTAAAAATGATCGTGTTTTATTGAACCGTGCCAACCGTGTGATACAACAATATGAGAGGTATGAACTTGAAAATAAGCTTGCATACCTACCCCTGAAAAGTTGGGAAATAATGTTTTTTAATCTTTTTGGGTGTTTGTTTTAGGATGGGGAATTATTGTATAAAGTTGGCGGCTGAAAGAGAGAGAGTTGTGTCAGATAGATTGTTGCCAGAATTGAGAAGCGCAATTGAAGGAGCTCATGATTGTTTGAGAGACTGTGACCGTGTTTCAGGCTTGGTAAGTTTCTTTATATTATTTGTATTACTTTGTTTTAGTTGGATATATTGTTGTTTTATTTTTGTTTTTTGAAAAGGTGGATGAGTGGTGGGAGCAGCCGGCAGGGACAGTGGTTGACTGGGTCAAAGTTGATAATGAGAATGTTGGTGCGTGGCTGAACCTTGTAAAGAAACTCCAAATGGTTTTTTATGACGAGTAATGATTGTTATTGTTTTATGTAAGGTTGGAAAAATAACGGATTCCGTCTTGTAAATATATTTTTGTTTGGTTATTTTATTTTTTGTGATTGGTTTAGTTTATGTTGTGATATTTTCTCATTTTGAAGTTTGTATTTGTTAGATTTGATTTAATTAATGGCTTTGGGTGTTTGAGTGCCTGACTGAGCTCGTGAAGTTTGTTCTCAATGTTGATGATTAATTTTTTATTTTACTATACTTTGTAGCTGATCAAGGCAAGAACTTGATTTTTTTTCTAGTTTGGTTGAACAAATTTGATTGCAGTTAATATATGCTTTTTTGAATTTACAAACATATTCCATATTTGTGCAATGGATGACATGGGGTTTGAGACAGCATAAAAGAAAATACGAGCATTTGAAAAATAAAAGAATAACTAAGAAAGCTCAGAGATACTAGTAGGATTATTCAAAAGGTATGATATAATAATGTATTGAACTCCTCATGTCCCGGGAAGCAAGATTTAAGCTATCCATTAGCAACCCGTTTAAGTTCCCAGGTTTTGTTGTTGCACTCTTTATATCTTATCAAAATTTTGTTTGCGCAGTATATCTTTCCTTCAACATTTTTTACTCTTATCTTTCCTCCACTTAAATAGTGATTCTGTTTTTGTTTTATGAATCGTATGTGATGATTTTGTACCCAGATAAACCGAGTGTGATTTTAGTAGCTACTAACAACTTGAAATTAACAGGTACTTGGTTTTCTCCAACATCTTATTAATATGTTAATTATCAAAAATTGTATTCATATTATGTTAAAATAAACAAATTTCAACTTATATAGAGATTCAAGAAACTAAGTTCACACGTTTAGTTGTGGAGATCATGACATTGTCATGTCATCTTGTATTGGTTGGAGGCAACATTTTAGCCTCCGAGTCACTTTCAAACTGGGTCAAAGTTGTAAACTTCCTTTTCTTCCATCATGCCTAATTCGATTAAGCCAAATTCCATTCGGTATAAATTTGATTTGTGTTAAGAATTTAAATGTTGATACATCAAGGACATGTTTTCTTTTCAGGCAGAGCTTGAGACATCAAGAAAACAAATATTGTGACATAGAATCTATATACATTCTAACATAAACATGAAAACTCACTAGTGTTCAGGATGCGGCGACTGAAATGTAATTGTTACCTTGCTCTAGTTTCATGCTAAGCTAGTATTGATCTTAAATTAGTAATTGTTTACTCTTTTATTAGCCATTTTTGAAACAACTGTAGATCAAATGATTCTAATATTTGAACATTACATCGTGAAACTTGTGAGCATGCATTATTATTGTAAGGATACCAACAACTCGGCTACTAAAGACTATTGTCTATTAAACTTGAACTTTTGTTGATTGGGAAGAGGAGGTAGATGAGTTCTTTTTGCGACAGAAAATCTATATACTCCTGGCATGAACATGGAAACTCACTAGTGTTAAGGATGTGGCGTCTGACATGTAATTGTTACCTGACCCTAATGTCGTGCTGAGCTAGTATTGATCTAATTAAGATTTATGTAATATTAATTGTTTTTTATCTTTCTATTTGCCATTTTCGAAAACTATATTGTTGTTTAAGGATGCAAAAACTCGGCTTCCAAAGATTATTAAACTTGAACCTTTTTTTGATTTGGGGGAAGGAAGTGGATGATCTTTTTGTTTTCTTTTTTTTTTTTGTTGCTTTTTCTAAGGATGCATGTAGTATTTATTGATCTACCCATCTCTTTTGAATATTTTTGATATAGCAGGGAAATTTCAATTATGACATTTGGAAATATTTTGTAATTATTAAATCTTTTACATTGATTCCTGATTAAATTTTCATAAATAAACAATTAACTCTTGCAATGGTCCTTATAGAATCTTAAAACATAAACAAAAGTTTGAATAAACAAAAAAAAAAATAAACATACACGGTACACAAGGATATTCAAAAGATTAAAAAAGAATCCCTATCTTTACCTGTAAAATGTAGCTCATTTGTCATGATGTTTACTCATTTCTCACAATATAAAAATTACACCAATATACTCGGTGTTATTTTCTAAAATTAAAAAATATTCTGTTTTCTCCCACATCTTATTTTTATGTGGTATCAAGAATAGCATGCATATTATGTTTTTAAGTAGCCAAACTTAACTTATATAGTCATTAGAAATGCCAAGGTCACACTTTAGTGACTGTTGAACAGAGAAATCATCACTTTGGCACGATCATTTTTGTACAGGCAATATTTCTCTCTATCGTATATGCAACATTTTACTGTGCCTTTACTAACAAAATATATATTTTAATTTGGCTGATGTTTAGACTTTACTAGCTGGCCATGCTGACTGTTGTAAATAAATTTCCTACTTGATAAAACCTAATATGAACACGATTAAATGTCTAGACACCAAACGTTTAACTTCCCATTGGAAAAAAATCCAGGATAAACTTTTGATGCTAATTAATTCACTACTAATAATGAATTTATAACATATTCTACTGCATTACAAATTTTACAACAATGCTAACTTATGAGATACAGAGCACATCCAACAAACGGACATGTATACAAATAAATAAAAAATAAAAAAACTACTTAATTATGAATTAAGCTGTTACAGGTTTCCCATTTAACTTTGGAAATGGGTCTTGCTTGCTAAGAACACAAACTTTACTTTTGTGCGCAAAATATCCCTTCATGAGATTTTTATATATTAAATTCGCTACTATACACTCCACCTAAATATTAAAAAAATATATCATTATATAATTTGCAAGAATTATTTGTCAATAAACAAAATAAGTAAAAAAGAGGTTATTAAGAAATACCTCATCAACATCCATTTCAATTCCAAGCCATTTTAATGCTTTGATAAGTACATCTAATTTAATTTGATGTGCTCTTGCTGGATCTTTTTCTTTTTGAATAATAAAACTGAAAACAAATAAAAAAATGAAAAAATCAATTTATAATTATATGAACAAGATAAATGATTCCTAAAGGTATTTAGATATTTATTATACTCACATTTTCTTAATTAATCTTTGATAAACTTGGAGCTCCAGCTTTTCCAACACAAGAAAAACACCAGATCGCAAAAACCTAATAAAAATATAATAATCCCAAATGTAAATTAGTAATAAAATAAATAATCACAAAATATAAAATTAATAATAGAATAAATACTTTAGAAAAATAAATACATTTGTTCATGATCTTGAAGAGCTTTTCTGAGTAGTCTAACATCTCCAGTCTTAAGTGAATTTACAACATCTGTATACTGTACCAAAAATAAAATAAAATTACTAATTTTTTTTATTAGAAACAAAAAAAATTATGATAGTAAAATAATTTATGAATTTATGTAATGATAAAGAACTTATAAGTTATAACAGTACCTCTGTAAGATTATATTTCTCTAAAAGCCACGTCGTAGGTAAAATGCCCATTGAGAGCTTCACTGGGATTAAATACTTCAAAATCATCCTAATAAAAGTAAATAATATGTTAATTTATTTCAATAGACACATATAATGATTAGATGATAATTAGAAAATATGAAACTAACTAAATTACCTCATATTTGACTTATTGAGAGGATCAGAATATGCAAGAGCATAAGTTAGTTTCTGCTCAGCCTATTTAAAATAAAAAAATATTAATATTTTATATAAAAAAATAAAATAAAAAATAAACCTTTAAGAATTACTTACAGCAAGAAAATTTTCATTGAAGACTTCTAATCGGCCAGTATAGTACATATATGTAACCTGTTTCATATTTAAGAAATAAATAAATAAATAAATATAAAAGAGTAAAAAAAGAGAAAAAAAAGGAGAAATCTGACTTTGTCATTAGCTGGAAATTCCTCAAAATCAAACGTTTTTTCTGTACTTCTTATCACACTTGTACAAAGATGAACCGTGCCAAGCTTCATAATTTAAATTTAAAATCATTAGCACAATATACATAAAAATATGCACAATATAAATCATAATAGAGAGTAAAAAGACTATACTTTGAAGTATATTTTAAATAATTGGCATGTGATATACAGAGCTCCTACACGCTTGGGCCCTTTGCCCTAAATAAATAATTAGATATGCACAAGAGATTATTAATTACTATGAAAAAATGTATAATTTACAATAAAAAAAATTATTATGACAAAAAAAAAAATTCAAATAACTATACCGCTAATGCACCAAATACTTTCATTAGAAAGGATCCTGCTCCTTGCAATTTTTCTGGACTCTTCCAATTTTCAGCCAACTCTCTATCAGCCTGATAAAATATAAAAAAATATTTTATCTCTTAATTATTGTAAAAAAAAACAAAAAACTTGCTCCTTTTTTAACAAAAGAGAGAAAATTTGATAAGTACCTTTTCAGCAAGTAATCTAATCTCAAGTGCAATGGTATGCAACACTTCCACTGCCCAAGGCGTCTCCCAATTCCGAAATTCTTGCAAAAACGCACTGAAATTTCCGATTTCCAAAATCAAACCCTAATATAAACTCAAAATTCTCAAAATCATAAAAATTCTGAAGAAAAGGGATTACTTGGAAGCTTTCTCATACGAAGAATACGCCTCCACAAACCGGCCGAGGCGGTGGCTCTGTACGGATCTGAGAAGAGGGAGAAGAATCTCGGAGAACTGCGCGATGCGATCTGACTGGCCGACGAGGCGCGACGAGTCGTGGAAGTTGGAGAGGGCGTCGGCGACGGGGAGAAGGGAGGCAGAGGAGGAGACGGCGAAGAGGAGGCGGAGGGCGGCGCCGTCTTGCCGGGCGACGGCGTCGGCAAAGCGGTTGAGGTAGCCGGAGATCCGGCGCTGCGACTCGGCGATGCTTACGTAGGCTGCTGCCATTCTTGCAGTGTTGGTTTGGAATTTGGATTTGTGAGAAACTCGAGTTAGATTTTGGGCCTGTTTGATGTGAAAGAATATGATGGTAAGAAAGGTTCCGTGATTTAGAATTATGATTTCAAAAATTTATTTTATTCATGTATTATTTATATTTGATGTGTGAGAATATTAAATCATAAAAAGTATAATTTGTTGTTTGATATAAAGAAAAATTTAAATAGTTGAAAAAAAATGTAGGTAAAATATTATTTTTTTAATATACTACAATAAGATATAATATAAAATAAAACAAAATAAAATAATATGTAATATAATATAATATGACGCTCAGAATACTTCTGAGTTTTAAAACTTCCGTGCGACATAGCTTTTGAGCCGTGCAGGAGCATGCATTAGTATTAAAGAATGAGACCTCCTAAATTGGGAATCTTAGGCCCAACTCAATCGCATGATGATATGACACAAAATAAATGAGAAAATAAAATTTTTTCTTAGAAGTAAAAAATATCATGATTTTTTCATATGTCAAAATCTCATGAAAGCATGCCTTTTACTTCCTTTCTATTTTCTATAGATTTTTAGAACAAAACTTTTCCTTTTTTTTCCCTCAATTTCTTCCTTTATGATCTCAAACTGAAAAGGAAAGCCACGACAAAGATGAAAGGGCAGAAATAAAGCATCCCTCTTTTTAGACATCATATTGCACCGACAAATCATCTTTTTACGACGCTTCGTATCCTATCTGCTTGCTCGTAGTCTTTCTCGTGTCTCCATCAGATCTCCAATCTTAATTTGAACTGAACCATCTAGCAGACGTGTTTAATTCTGGTATATTTTTCCTCATAATTCTCTCCTATTTTCCACATTTTGAAAACTCATAGAATTTTTTTCCCCTTTTTTTGTGAGGCAACCAGTTGCGTGCATGGCTATAGGATTTTATGCCTTTTCTAGTTCTAGAGATTGGGGTTTTCTTGTCTGATTTCCCAAAGAATTGAACTTCTCTAAAAAAAAAAAATTTAATAGTGAACTTCTCTAAATTACTTGTGCGTTGATTAACCCCTAACTAATAGTTTAAATAAATTACAATAGAATACTAATCTTCGATTTTGTTTGAGTTGCCTTAATTTGGGACTCTAACCCTTAATCAGGACTTTATTGGGTTGAGAGTTTGTTGATTCTATACAACAGAATTTATTGTTTACACCATCTTTTTTGACTTGCTCAATCATTAACATTTTCATGCATAATAGACCCGGGATAGATTGATTATTAGGACATTCTTCTCTGATTTAAAACACAAAATGGCTTTGTTTTGAAACAAGAATTTCTCACATAAAATATGGTTCTGGACTACCAATATTAAATGAATACTAACCACACCATCATTATTCAACAACTCGTTAGTCAATAAACATACAGCATTAGTAGCCCTTTAGCCAACTCATATTAGCTGGCATTTGTCCCCCGCCAACCCACCAATAGAAAACTTCCACGTCATTAACTCTCCTGACCTGTCATATCCTCATTAGCTAAGCTCCAACATCTCATGACGCTAATCACGCTCTCCTTTATAATCACGACAGCAACTCAACGAACAAGCGCAAGTCATGCATACTGCATGGTGATTAATAGTACCTCTCAATTACCCTCCATCAAATCCAATCAAATCACATCCATTCATATCAGATCCAACGCTCAATATAATCCGACTTGGCTTCGATTTCAAATCTCTTCGACTTCTTTTCTTACTGAAATTACGATATTGACCCTATCTTCTTCTATCGCTCTGGTCGGAGGAGTCCTACTCAGCCAGTCAACACACTCTCTCTCCTAGGGTTTCAATTTTTTCCCCTCTTTTCCTCTCTCTTTCTCTGCAAATTTGATTAAGGAAAAGCCATAGCTATCCATCGCCTTCAGCTGGGAAGCATCATTACCTTGTTTTTCGGTTTTGGGTATCCCAGTTGAGAGGGAAAAATTGATAGCTCAATCAGTAATGGCGAAAACGAAACCTGGGAAGAAGGACCTCGATTCTTACACCATTAAAGGCACTAACAAGGTCGTCAAAGGTATATAACTTTCTCCTACTTCTCTTAATCATCCTTCCTTTCCTCTGTTCATGCAACGCATCAAAAACTGGTTTATTTTATCCCCAACTTTCAAGTAGTAATCTTAGCTATCAGTTTTCAAAACTCAGCTTCTTTAAGCACGAACATTTCTTACTTATTTCTTAGTTTAACTTCCCTTACCACTAATGCATGTGCTTAATATCAACATTCAGTGGGTGATTGTGTGCTAATGATGGCATCTGACGAGGACAAACCTCCATACGTCGCCCGAATCGAGAAAATTGAATCCGACGGCAAATCCAACATCAAAGTCAAAGTCAGGTATCTCAAATCATCACCCTTTTCCCCTCAACCCCCTACATTTTACCAAAATTACGAAAAGCCCGTCTTTCAGGTGGTATTACCGACCTGATGAGTCTTTATGTAGGCAAATTTGCATTAAACCCCTGCATTATGCCTAACTTTCAATAAATCCCCTCTCAGGAAGTGTTTTCTTTCGAAATTGCGAACATTAAATTTGTCCTTGTGAAAGTTTAACATATACTATCCGAAACTGAAACTACAAATTTGTTCAAATCTACTTCTGCAAGAAAGTTCTTTATTTTCCCTCCACACCCCTACTTTTCACCAAAATTACCAAAATACCCCTGTCTTTCTGGTGGCATCACCTACCTGAGGAGTCTTTATATAGGGAAATTTGCAAAAAAAAAAAAAAAAAACCCTGCATTGTGCCTCCTAACTTGCAATAAATCCCCTCTCAGGAAATCAAATTTGTTCAAATCTATTTACTCCCCCTACTTTTTACCAAAATGACCAAAATGCCCCTGTCTTTCACCAGGTGGTACTACCGCCCTGAGGAATCCATCGGGGGCCGGAGGCAGTTCCACGGCGCAAAGGAGCTTTTTTTATCCGACCATTTTGATTGGCAGAGCGCGAATACAATTGAAGGAATTTGCGTGGTGCACTCTTTCAAAGGGTACACTAAATTGGAGAATGTGGGCCAGGAGGATTTTTTTTGTAGATTTGAGTATAAGGCCGCTACTGGCGCTTTCACTCCTGATCGAGTCGCAGTGTGAGTTTTTTTATTTGTTTCTTTGTTTGTTTGTTTTGTTGGAGTGAAATTGGCGGTTTTATGGGGTTGGATGGGGTTATTTTTTTGGTTTTTTCGGGGTTTGTGTGATATTTTAGGGGGTTTTGAGGTAGGAATTGTTATTTTGAATGTTTGGGATTTTTTGGGGGGTTTATGTGATGTTTTGAGGGTTTGTGTGGAATTTTTGATTGATGTTGTTTTGTTTGTTTGTTTTGTTGTTGAAGGTATTGCAAGTGTGAGATGCCTTACAATCCGGATGACCTCATGGTTCAGTGTGATGCATGCAAGGACTGGTAAAATTATGTTTCAAAATTATCTTTTTATTTCTTAATTTTTGAAATTTATGGCCTTAATTATTTTTAATTTAGATTAATTTGGTGTAATAATATTTGTGGTATGTGGATTAGGTTTCATCCGTCTTGCATGGGCATGTCAATTGAGCAGGCCAAAAAGCTCGACCATTTCCTCTGTTCTGAATGCCAGCCTGAAATTCATGTGAAAAAAACCCCAAATGGATTTCCTTCTAATTCTGATCAAAAGGTACTTCAATTATATTCATAATTAATTGGAAACTCTTGTATGTTTACAATCAGATTGAGTAATGTTTTGATTATGTTGTAGGTGGAGTCGAAGAGGAGGAAGAAGCAAAGGAGGGGGCCAACAGAGTGATAATGGTGTTATGACTGGATGTTGATTTGATTAAGTTTGAAATGTACAGACGTTTTTAGCTTAGAGAGAGAGAAATTGTTTTGAAAAACTCAACTTCTGAGTGGCTTTTTGTTTGTTGATCCTTTTAGAATGGATCTGTTGTTGTGCTCTGTTAAGAGTTTCTGATGAATCAGAAAAACACAGGTTGTTAATCTTAGAAATCTTAGAGCTGTGTTTTGTATGATTGTTGTCCAATTTTTTATTTTGCTTTGTTTTTTAGTTTTAATTTAACCCTTTCAGATCTTACATTTGTCAATCTCAAATCTCTGCTTTTGTTTCTCTAGATTCTTAATCACGACTTTGCTAGAATCCAGTATTTGTTATTATTCTATGAAGAAGTCTCATTTTGTCAAGTTAATAAGGCCCAATTCACTTAGGCCCAGTTTTTCCATACAAGTTTATTTTGTGGATTGATAGTTCTGGAATTGTGGCGCGCTTTCAGCCATTGGAGCTGTTAAATTGATTCACTCCTCTTGAAAGGAGATAGATTACATTGAGCAAAATTTGATTTACTCCATTTATTTCTCTTTCGATCTGCACTATACAGCATGCTACTTCAATTTCCACGAATTAAGTTTCAGTCCGAATCTCCACTCGTAAATTCGAGCTTTCGCCATGGAAAGAGAAGAAGAACGACTGTACTTCAGTCTCCTAGAGCTTGTACATCTCCGTCTAGAACACAAGTAATTTCTCCTTTTCACTCTATTCGCAAAATACTTTATTATTGCTGTCAACGACTGAATCGGTGTTACAAATGCAGAGAAATTGTTTGGAAATTCACAAAATTGAATCGAATTTGTTCATGGAGTTAATGAATTTTTTTTTCCAGAGAATAATGGAGAAATTATCCAGCAGTGAAGAAGTAGGTGGAGCTGGTGGCGCTTATTCTTACAGTGCTTTAAAAAGACTGGATCAAATCTGGTCTAATCTCTCTTCTTCCCAATCCAGTACTTCCATATTTCAAATTTCAAATTCCATTTTTAACTGCTCAAAATTTCAAAACTATGTTTTTAGTTCACTCTTCTGTAATTAATCCAGATCCAGACAAAGTCCCACAAGTTGTTAAAAAGATTCCAGGCTCATTTAACCAATCAGATTCAAGAGAAGCTTCTAGAACCTTCTACGATGTCATCATTTGTGGGGGCACTTTGGGTATTTTTGTCGCCACTGCTCTCAGTCTGAAAGGCCTTCGAGTCGGAATCGTAGAAAGAAACATCCTCAAAGGGGTATTTTTGTCCTTTCATAATTTCACCATTTTTTTATCTTTACGAATTTGAGTTGATTTTTATTATTATTAAACAGAGAGAACAAGAGTGGAATATTTCGAAAAAAGAGATGTTGGAGCTTGTTCAAATCGGAGTTCTTTCTGAAGAAGAAATTGATTATGTCATTACATCTGAATTTAATCCTGTAAGTTTATTATTTATTTATTTCACAAATAATTGAGTATATATTGTTTCATTGAGATTATTTTAATATTTTGGTTGATTTTTTCAGAATAGATGTGGTTTTGAGAATAAAGGCGAAATTTGGGTCGAAAATATTCTGAATCTTGGAGTCTCGTGAGTTAATAAAACTTAATAAAATAATTAGTTAAATATAGTCCTTGTGATTAAATTATATATTAATTCAGGCCAGCTAGACTTTTGGAAGTGGTTAAGAAGCGTTTTATTTCATTAGGTGGGAAATTATTTGAAGGAAGAAGTTTAGATAATATATCCATCTATGATGACATGGCAGTTAATCCCACTATTTTTTTCTATCTTTTTACTTATTCACCATATTATTATATCTTTCACATTATTTATTATTTATTTATTAGATTTTGGCATTAAATGACGGTGAGATTCTATCTTCTCGCTTGGTTATTGATTGCATGGGAAATTTCTCTCCAATTGTAAGACAGGTAAATTAATTTTATGCTTTTCTTTTTTAATTAAATTGAAGTTTATTTTAACAAACAATATACTATTTATTTATTTTTAATAATTAAGATAAGAGGTGGGAGAAAGCCGGACGGAATGTGTCTTGTAGTGGGGACTTGTTGTAATGGATTTGAAACAAATAATAATACAAGTGATGTAATTTATAGCAGTAAATCTGTAAGAAATATCAGAAATTCACCTGTTCAGTACTTTTGGGAGGTAGTTATTCTCATTTTTTATAAATTGAATATTGTGGATAAGATTTGTGTAATGTAAATTATTTTTTTGAATTTTTTTTGAATTTTTAGGCGTTTCCAGCTGGTTCAGGTGTAAAAGACCGTACCACTTATATGTTTACTTATGTTGGTGTAAATAAAGAAAGTCCATTATTAGAAGAGCTTCTAGAAGAATATTGGGATCTTATGCCAGCTTATCAGGTTAATTAAAATAATATTATAAATATTGGTATTTATTATTTAATAATTTATTTTGTTGGGAAATTCAGTTGTTTTAATAGATGTGTTTGTGTGATTTTATAGGGTGTACCTCTTGAGGATCTGGAAATATTAAGGGTTATATATGGAATTTTCCCAACTTATCGCGATAGGTAATTAACTAACTTTTGGAAATTTCAAAAAAACTTATGGAAACTTCATATTAAAAAAGATAATTAATTTGTTCTCATTTTTATATTTTCTTCCTCTTTTTTGCAGCCCGTTGCCAGCTGCATTTGATCGCGTCTTACAGGTAATTTCCTCTAATTAGTCATAATTATTCTATTATTTAATTTATTTTTATAATTCATATTATTATTATTATTATCTTAATTATTTTTGACCAATAGTTTTGCAGGTTGGAGATGCAAGTGGAATTCAATCCCCTGTTTCTTTTGGAGGATTTGGTAGCATGACTCGACACTTAAACCGCTTATCAACTGGTAAAAATATCATTAATTAACTAATTAACAAAGTTTTAGTTATCCCCTTAATTATTTTATCATATGTTTTATGTGGGAAAATAAGGTATATATGAAGCAATATCAGGAGATTTCCTTGACAAAGATAGTTTGAGCTTGATTAACCCTTATATGGTGAGCTAACATTATACCATTATTATCTTAATTAACATGTGAATTAAAATTAAAATTAAAATTAAACTATTTAATTTTAATTTTTCAGCCGAATTTAAGCGCTTCATGGCTGTTTCAAAGAGCGATGTCAGCCAGGTCAGATTCTGGCGTTTCACCAACTTTTATAAACGAGCTTCTTTTTGCGAATTTCCAATCCATGCAGGTCATTTTTGTAAATTTTCAGTTCTTTATTACTTTTTGCAAACTTAAATTATATTTATAGAAATTATAAATTTTGTTTTGTTATGATAATTTCTGCAGAAACTCGGAGATTCAGTACTTCGGCCGTTTCTCCAGGTGAATGCTTTACGAATTATTTCATTTTCCTATTTTTATTCTTGAAAATTTATATTATTTTTATGATAATGTTATTTTATATATTAATTTTGTGTAGGATGTTATACAATTTGGCCCTTTAGTAAAGGCATTAGGCTTAGTTATGATCTCAAGACCTCAAATCTTGCCATCAATATTCAAGCAGGTACATTTTTTTCTTTTCATATTTCCTTATTTTTACATAAATATATCCAATCTTATTTAAAAAAAGATATTAAACAATGTAACATTTTTCTGTTGCAATTTATGATCTTAGGTTGGAGTTGGAGTGATACTAAACTGGTCTGTGCATTTCTTTATGCTTTGTTACTATACTTTCCTGTCAAGCTTTGTAGATCCACTTATTACGTAATATTTCTTCCACTAAACTTGAACAAAAACTCCAACATTTTGATTATAACTAAATTGTATTGATATAATATATTTTCTTTTTATTTACATAAATCAAGTCAATGGGTTGAAGGGCTTCCAAAAAGGGACAAGTACATTTGGAGAAGGTACTTGGAAGCATGGAAATATGGAGCTGGTTTAGATTACCAACATGAAGAATAATAATTATACAATTATTTTTTATATATTTTTTAAATTATGTTTTTTGGTAAATTTTGTGAGCGATGTCGGGAATATACAGAGAAGTAATCACATCTTGTATATTTATTTGACGCAATTTGTTGAGATATTTAACTAAAATTCAGGAAGTCTCATTGCAAAAATGATATAAAAATAAAATAAAATAAAATAATCTTAAGAACTTTTAACTAAGCCGAGGCAAGTGATAACACGGTATTTCCGTTCCCGGTTGAAGAAATCCAGACTATCAAGTCTCAGAAAACCGGGATTTCAATTCCCAATAAAACCAAATCAGTCAACAGTCCTCTTTTCCCTCTCTCACAAATCTCCTGACTCCTCAATGAAGCCCGATTCCGTTCCTCCCCGCGCCGCCACTTTCCCTCCATCAAATCCGTCCAAATCTCAATTTTTTTTTATTTTGCTTTGTTTTTAGTTTTAATTTAACCCTTTCAGATCTCATATTTGTAAAATCTCAAATCTCTGCTTTTGTTTCTCAACGATGGCATTTTTTGTTTCCTAAGAACACAAGATTTCAAATCACGACTTAATAAGAATCCAGTATTTGTTTTTCTATGAAGCAGGCTCGTTTTGTTAAGTTAATAAGGCCCAACAATGTACATCTAGGCCCAGTATTCCGTACAATTTACAAGTTCAAGTTTTAGATTAATAATTGAGGGATTGTGGCGCGCTTTAAGCCACACAAGTTCAGGTTTACTTGTGGATTAATAGTTGAGGAATTGTGGCGCGCTTTCAGCATTTATTTCGCTTTCGATCTATCGCTAAACAGCATGCTACTTCAATTTCCACGAATCAAGTTTCAGTACAATTCTCCACTGGTGAATTCGAGCTTTCACCATGGAAAGAGAAGAAGAAAGACTGTACTTCAGTCTCCTAGAGCTTCTACAACTCCGTCTAGAACACAAGTAATCTCTATTTGCAAAATACTTCTTGCTGTTTAATTTTTAATGAATTTTATTGTTTTTAACGATTTAATTTTCCAATTATTGTGTTTGTATCACGCAAATACTGTCAGTAACTGAACGGGACTTCTAAATGCAGGAATTTCTTAACAAATTAGCCAAAATTTGTGCAATTTGTTCATAATTAATGTATTATTTTACAGAGAATAATGGAGAAAATATCGAGCAGTGAAGAAGTAGGTGGAGCTGGTGGCGCTTATTCTTACAATGCTTTAAAAAGATTGGATCAAATCTGGTCTAATCTCTCTTCTTCCCAAACCAGTACTTCCAAATTTCAAATTTCAAATTCCAAATTGCAAATTTCATTTTTAACCACTCAAAATTTCAAACACTGGTTTTTAATTTTCCATCGAGTACTCAAATGCAGATCCAGAAAAAGTTCCCCAAGTGGTTACTAAGATTGCAGGCTCATTCAACCAATCAGATTCAAGAGAAGCTTCTAGAACCTTGTATGATGTCATCATTTGTGGGGGCACTTTGGGCATTTTTGTCGCCACTGCTCTCAGTCTGAAAGGTCTTAAAGTCGGGATTGTAGAAAGAAACATCCTCAAAGGGGTATTTTTGTCATTTCATTAATTTCACTATTAAAAAACTTTATGAATTTGAGTTGATTATTATTAAATAGAGGGAACAAGAATGGAATATTTCGAAAAAAGAGCTGTTGGAGCTTGTTCAAATTGGAATTCTTTCTGAAGATGAAATTGATTATGTTATTGCATCTCAATTTAATCCTGTAATTTATTCATAATTTATTTGTTTCACAAATAATGAGCATATATATTGTTTCATTGGTTATGATATTTTATTATTTTGGTTGATTTTTTTCAGAATAGATGTGGATTTGAGAACAAAGACGAAATTTGGGTGGATAATATCCTAAATCTCGGAGTTTCGTGAGTTTATAAAACTTAATTAAATAATTAGTTAAATATAGTGCTACTATTATGTGATTCTTTTTTTTTTTTGAGGCGTACTATTATGTGATTAAAATATATATTAATTCAGGCCAGCTAGACTTTTGGAAGTGGTTAAGAAGCGTTTTATTTTATTAGGTGGAGCATTATTTGAAGGAAAAAGTTTATCTAACATATCCATCTATGATGACGTGGCAGTAATTAATCCAACTAATTAAAAAAAAATTCTACCTTTTTATTTATTTCATCATATTATTATTCTATTTTTCACTTTTTTACAT
This sequence comes from Juncus inflexus, assembly GCA_024447665.1. Classification (NCBI taxonomy): domain Eukaryota; kingdom Viridiplantae; phylum Streptophyta; class Magnoliopsida; order Poales; family Juncaceae; genus Juncus; species Juncus inflexus. The sequence continues at coordinate 11,302,737 of JAJHPC010000008.1, forward strand.
TTTTTGTATTTTTTGTATTTATTAGATTTTGGCATTAAATGACGGTGAGATTCTATCTTCTCGCTTGGTTATCGATTGCATGGGAAATTTCTCTCCAATTGTAAGACAGGTGCATTGATTCTATCTTTTTTTTAACTAAAATTAAATTTTATTTAACAAATAATAAATTATATTATTATATTATTTTAATATTTAAGATAAGAGGTGGGAGAAAACCCGACGGAATGTGTCTTATAGTGGGGACTTGTTGTAAAGGATTTGAAACGAATAAAAATAATACAAGTGATGTAACTTACAGCAGTGAATCTGCAAGAAATATCAGGAATTCACCTGTTCAATACTTTTGGGCGGTAATTATTCTCATTTTTGTAATAAATTAAAATATTGTGAATAATCTTTGTGTAATGTAAATTTTTTTATTTTTTATTTATTCTTTTTGTAATTTTGTAATTATTTTTTAGGCGTTTCCAGCTGGTTCAGGTATAAAAGATCGTACTACTTATATGTTTACTTATGTTGGTGTGAAAAAAGAGAGTCCTTTGTTAGAAGAGCTTCTAGAAGAATATTGGGATCTTATGCCAGCTTATCAGGTTAATTAAAATAATATTTTAATATTGGTGTTGTTAAATAATTTATTTTTATTTATAAAACAATGATTTTAGTATATGTGTTTGTGTTTGTGTGATCCTATAGGGTGTAGCTCTTGAGAAACTGGAAATATTAAGGGTTATGTATGGAATTTTCCCAACTTATCGCGATAGGTAATTAACTAACTTATAGAAATTAGAAATTTTCATATTAAAAAAAGATAATTAATTTCTTCTCATTTTTTACATTTTCTTCCTCTTTTTTGCAGCCCGTTGCCAGCAGCATTCGATTGTGTCTTTCAGGTACTTTGTTTATTAATAGTTGTTCCACTAATTGTTTATTTTTATAATTTATTTTTTATTTTAATTATTTTTTACCAATGGTTTTGCAGGTCGGTGATGCAAGTGGAATTCAATCCCCTCTTTCTTTTGGAGGATTTGGTAGCATGACTCGACACTTAAACCGCTTATCAAACGGTAAAAATATCATTAATTCACTAATTAATAAACTTTTAATTATCCCCTTAATTAGTTTATCATATGTTTTTTTTTTTTTTGAATGCGAGCTTGAGTAGTTTGTCATATGTTTTTTGAGGGAAAATAAGGTATATATGAAGCAGTATCAGGAGATTTCCTTGACAAAGATAGTTTGAGCTTGATTAATCTTAATTAACATGTGAATTAAAATTAAATTATTTTAATTACTTCAGCCGAATTTAAGCGCTTCATGGCTGTTTCATAGAGCGATGTCAGCCAGGTCTGATTCAGGCATTTCACCAACTTTTATAAACGAGCTTCTTTTTGTGAATTTCCAATCCATGCAGGTCATTGTTGTAAATTTTCAATTTTTTTTACTTTTCATGGACTTCAATTATATTCTCAAATATTTACAGAAATTGTAAATTTGTAGAAACTTGGTGATTCAGTGCTTCGGCCGTTTCTCCAGGTGAATATTTTACAAATTATTTATTTTCCTGTTTTTAATCTTAAAAATTTATATTATTGTGAAAATATTATTTTATATATTGATTTTATATGCCTGCGTAGGATGTTATACAATTCGGCCCTTTAGTTAAAACATTAGGCTTAGTTATGATCTCAAGACCTCAAATCTTGCCTTCAATATTTAAGCAGGTACTTTTATTTCTTTTTGTGTTTTCTTAATTTTATAACTATATTCATGCTTATATTAAAAAAGTATATATTTTTGAAAAAATACTACATTTTTCTGTTGCAATTTATGATCTTAGGTTGGAGTTGGAGTGATACTAAACTGGTCTGTGCATTTCTTTATGCTTGGTTACTATACTTTCCTATCAAGCTTTATCGATCCAATTATTACGTAATGTTTCTTTCCTTAAATTTAAAAACATATATAAAAATCTCCAACATTTTGATTATATTATAACTAAATTTTATTGACATAATATAGATTCTATTCATTCAAAAAAAAAAAAATTTCTTTTCTTTATATAAATCAAGTCAATGGGTTGAGGGTCTTCCAAAAAGAGACAAGTACATTTGGAGAAGGAACTTGGAAGCATGGAAATATGGAGCTGGTTTAGACTACCAACATGAAGACTAATTTACTAATATTTTTTGATATATTTTTTTTTTAAGTTTACTTTTTGGTACATTTTGTGAGCAATGTTTGGAATATACAGAGAAATCATCTCAGTTTGTATTTATTTGACTAAATTTGCTGACATTTAATTAAAATTCAGGTAGTCTCATTGCAAAAATGATATAAAAATGCATGGTTCATCATACGGCTTAGATTGAATTTTAAGTGGAACACTGTGGACTTTTTCTTTTCTTCAAATTAGATGAGGAGGGGGCAGAACTGGAATTTCCCGGCTGCCTACTCTATCCTCCCATTCGCTTCCTCTCCAGTTGTATGAGTTAATATTTCAATTAAATTGTAAATAAATATATGTTCAATCCATTACAGGTTAATTGGGTCTTAAACAAGGGACTTACTCTTCAGCTTTGTAATTTAGGGTTCATTGGGGCTTAGTTATTCTCTTCTCCTCTTCTCTCTTCGGTTTCATAATTATGCCTCAATTAAATCTAGAGTTATTGAAAGATTCTGTAGTGGATATCCTAAATAGAAAGCAACTTACTGATTGATCTAGTTCGAATACTGCTCATGTTGCAAAGAATGCTTTGAGATTCCAAGAAATCGCATGTCAGTTTTTTTCGAAGAATGTCTTCATCTTTTTCATTTGTGCTATCTAAAGTAGAAAATTTTGTTCATAAAACAGAACAAAAAATGACATTGATGTTTGATTCTGTAATTTTATATTATCATACCTCCATTTGGATATTTTCGAAATTATGTGCTATTAAAACAAAAATATGGCCATTGATGTTTGATTCTGTAATTTTATATTATCATAGCTCAGTTTGAATATTTTTGTATTGTTGGTTTGAATTGAATAGTTATAATATGGAGATGATATTGGTGCGTTGGGTAGATATTTATGCACAAGACTAAAACATGAAATCATCATGTTTTAATTTTCTCAAAGTAATACTTGTGTTGTACGGATGGAAGAGAAAAAGTATAATGGAGATCTTTTTAAATAAATCAAATGGAGAGGAAGTAAAGATGCATATGTTATGGAAAGAAATTAAGAGTAAATATGTATAATTAATATTGTATATACTAAAATATCCCTATTAATCATAACAATCCTGATTAGATCTATCATTAAATTTGAAAAAAAAATGAAGTACTGTAGACGAGCTCTAAAAATAAAATAAAATAAAATAATCTTAAGAACATTAACTAAACTGAGACAAGTTGATAACACGGTATTTCAGTTCCCGGTTGAAGAAATCAAGACTATCAAGTCTCAGAAAACCGGAATTTCAATTCCTAATATAACCAAATCAGTCAACAGTCCTCTTTCCCCTCACTCACAAATCTCCTGACTCTTCAATGAAACCCGATTCCGATCCTCACGCCCACCATGGCCGCCACCAGCTCCGCCTTGCCGTTCCTCCCCGCGCCGCCACTTTCCCTCCAACAAATCCCTCCCCTCTCCCAACTCCGTCCAAAACCCGGCGGCGCGCCGCCTCCCGCCCTCTCTCATCCCTCTTCGTCCTCCTCTTCTCGCTCCGGTCCTTCTACTCGCTGCTCCCCTTCGTCCGCTCCGCCCCCTCCTCGTTCTCCCTCTTCCCATTCTCCTTCCTCGTCTCCCTTCTCTCCTTCCTCTCCCTCCTCCCCTTCTCCCCTTCCCTCTCTCTCCCTCTCTCTCGCCCCCACCTCCTCGCCCTTTCCTCCAAATCTCTCCTTTTATCGCTAACCCTCCTCCTCCGCTTCCACTCCCTCCTCTACTGCTCCGCCGGCGCCTCCATTCTGGCTGACTTCGCCGGCTCTCTCCTCGCGAAATCCCTCTCTTCCAATTCCTCCCTGTTCAAACCGAAACGCATAATCGGTCTGATCTCACTCACCCTCACCATTATCCTTCTCTCTTTGAGCTGGGATCGGCTCGGCTGCTTCCCTCTCTCCAACTCATTTCCTTCTTCCTCTGAAGAATGCACCCGCATCTTCCCTATGCTCATGCCATTTCTCGCCGGATTTCTCGGATTCTTCGAGCAAAACACGGCCAGCTGGGCCCCTCTCCGTCAGCTCGGCAAGAGACGTGTAAGAGTCCTCTCTCTGGGTCTAACCACAGTCTTCCTCTTCATCCCTGCACTTGTCAGTTTCCTCTCCTCACAAGAATCCGATCCACTTTCCCTCTCTGATCTCGGTTGGCCATTGTTGAACACCGTTCTTTTCTGCGTCATTCTCAGCGAAAGCTTCAACGGAGAAGAAAAGAAGAACGACTCAAACTCGAACGAATCTCCCAAAACTTTTCTCATAACCTTCTTTTGCACGCTCGCTCTACAGCTCTTTTACTTCCCCAACCTCTCTCTACCCGGTTTCTCACTCTGCGGTTTCTCTCTCTACATTGCAGTTTTACAATTAACCTCCTCATCTTTAACCTATCCGCAACTAGGCCATCTTGACGACTCACCCTCCTTCTTCACCTCCATTTCCACCCCTCTCAAACACATCCTAAGTTCAAGAAAATCAAGAAAGATTCTTGCTTTCCTTTTAATCAACACGATCTACATGGTAATCGAGTTCATAGCAGGCTTCATGAGCAACAGTTTAGGCTTAATCTCTGACGCGTGCCACATGCTTTTCGACTGTGCAGCTTTAGCGATAGGCTTATATGCCTCGTATTATTCAAGATTGCCCTCCAATTTTCGGTTTAATTACGGACGGGCCCGCTTTGAGATTCTTTCTGGATATGTGAACGCTGTGTTTTTGGTTTTGGTTGGAGCGTTGATTGTGTTGGAGAGTTTTGAGAGGATTTTGGATCCGATGGAAATCTCGACCGAGAGTTTGTTGGCCGTTTCTGTTGGTGGATTGGTTGTTAATGTGATTGGATTGATATTTTTTCATGAGGAGCATCATCATGCTCATGGCGGTGTGACATCATGCGCGCATCATCATGATGATAGTGATAAACACAATCGTCATAAAAATGAAGAGAAATCTTCACATACTCATCATGAACATGACGAAAAATTGGCACATAATCATCATGATCATGATAAGCATCATCATGATAGTCATATTCATAATCATCATTGTAATCATAGTCATGATGATAATCATAATCATAATCATAATCATGATAATCATAAGCATGTGGATCATAACATGGAGGGAATATTCCTTCATGTATTGGCCGATACAATGGGGAGTGTAGGAGTAGTAATATCAACTTTATTAATTAAATACAAAGGTTGGTTAATATCCGATCCGATTTGCTCTGTTTTTATTTCCGTCATGATAATTTCCTCCGTTTTACCATTATTAAGAAACTCAGCCGAGATTTTATTACAAAGAGTGCCGAGAGGCAAGGAAAAGGAGATTAAGAAGGGCGTGAATGAGATTTTGAAAATTGAGGGGGTAAAAGGGGTAAATGATTTGCATGTTTGGAACTTTACTAATTCGGATATTGTTGGTACTTGTCATGTTTGTGTGAGTGAAAATGTGGATAGGGGTTTTGTGTTGAAAAGGGTTTTGGAGGTTTTTGGGGAATTTGGGGTTAAGGATTTGACTGTTCAGTTTGAGAGTGTGAGAAATTAAGGCTAGATTTATTTAGGGGGGATTTTGGTTTTGATTTTGAGGTTTTAGAATTTAGGGAAGTTGGCAGTTTTGATTTTAGATAATTATGTATGCAGTTTCGTAGATATGATATTTATGTGTTTAGTTACAATACTTATCACATATTTTATCGTAGGTGACTTGAATTTTTGCTTTAGAGTAGTTGTTTCTTTCATGATTATATATTTGTAGAGATTGGCCAATTGATGAATGAAATTGAAGGTTTACAGTTTCAGTTTCTGGTACCATACCGGTATTATTGGTATGGAACAACATTAGGAAAAATAAGCTAATGCTGGATTTATGAAGTAAACAAATCCTCTTAGTCAAGTCATGGAAGTTTCCATTTGACAGAACATCACATCTAGAATATCACATTTCATATTCGCTAATGAAATTGAACATGGAATGATTTTCTTCTTTCTAATAAAATATTAGGCCCTTACAAATTAATAGAAGCATCTACTACTCCAGTTGATTAAGTCATGGAAAGTTCGTGTTATTCTTTTCCACTTCTAGAATGCGTGGGAAATAATATAACGATAGCTTCAAATGACGGCTGTTAAGCTCAGGTCATTCCAATTTTATATGGCCTTACTTTGTGTTACTCTTCGTGTGTGCATCTTTGGATTAGGAAGATGGAATGATATACTGAGGTTGTTTTTTCCCTTTGTTTCTTGAATCGTTGTTGGTGAATAATAAGTTAAATTGATTTTTTGTATATAAATTGATTTATTATTAAGTGCAATTTCTGCTATCACACATCAAACATGTAATGAAAATTAGGCAGTGTTTGATATCTCCAAGTAAAATAATATGCAGATCGGTGTGTGAAAAAACTACTAATGAATTTTAATTAGACCGAGTTTCCTAAAGCAAACAAAAACTTCACAAAATCTCATCCTTAGGAATGGCATAAATTGTTTAATGTTTTTATATTTCTACTACATATAAAAATATTCATTGAGTAGTCACGAAAAATCTCTCACATTCTTTTTTCTCGTTCCCAAGCAAAAGGAAAGAAGAAGGCCGGTTCCAAATACCAAAACCATATGTTTGAAGATAAGATTTTTTTCAAAAAAGCAGCGCCAGCCATGATGCAATACCCACATTTATTTATATCCATAATTACTTAATCAAAATATATTCGCCATTAATTTATACTTAAAGTAACGCTTTCAACTTTCAAATTTTCAAACCCTGCCTCTTCTCGTCAAATCACGCGTCAATAAATCCTATTCTTTCTCCCTCTATAAGAAGACCCATCACTAATCTTCTCTTATTATTCCACGTTTTCCAATTTCCTAAATCAAATCTTACTTTCAGTTGATTTTCATCAATTCAAACGCCATTAATGGAGAAGAACAACTCATCTGGAGCATCATGGGCGGATCAGTGGGATTATTCAGGTGATAAGAACCTGTTTTCAAATTCAGACAGCAATAAGAAGAAGAACGGGAGAAATAATGGTGATAAGAAGAGTGGAATGGAGAAGACCAAAGATCTAGCTTCAAACGGAATGGAAAAGACGAAGGTGATTGCTTCAACTGGACTGAAGAAGGTGAAGGAAGGAACTGGCCATGGCTTTCAGTGGATCAAGGAGAAATACCAGCAGAAAACTCAAAAGAAATAGTTTCTTATTGTTTATTAAATTATTATCTTTCTTTCTTGTTATAATTTTCTTTGTTTTTTAGTTAGAATTTTTTTTTTTTTTTGTTTTGGGTTACTTGTACACATTATAGATTGATAGTTGTGCCTGATTTTGATTTAATTGTTGTTCTTGGATATATGAGATTTTTGTTTTGTTTTTTCTGACTCCACCATACTCCTTCAATCCCATATCCATTGATAAAATTAATATACTATAAATTGTTATCTTTTTTAATATAAAATAAATTATTATATCTTTTTTAATATAAAATAAACTATTATGCATTCATATATTGATATATAAATAATATATATAATTTGTTATCTTTTTTAATATAAAATAAATTATTATGCATTCATATATTGATTTGGGCCGGGCCTGTTGTCAAAATAAAATTGGACTTGTAAATGAGGCCTCTGTATGTTATATTCATCATTAAAAGATGGCCCCAGCCAGTGAGAAAAAGAGGTGACGTGAAATAAATATAATCCGATTGGATGTGCAGTGCAGACAGGCGTCCTTGCAATGTAAGAAATTCTTGTGTCATTATAGCATTCCACCTGCCCACTTTTTTCTTTTTTTAAGTTTATATTAAAAATGTAATGTAAAAAAGACAATAATCATACCGAGTCACACTCTCTCACTCTATCCTGTCGGCTCTGCCTCCTCTATTATCGCCCTTTGTACAATCTCACAACAATCTTTTTTTTTTCTATATAAATTTGTGTGTATATTAATAAGACAAAATATTCACAAAAATACTAACCTGCCTAAGTCTTGATTGTTTTGAAGTTGGATTTTACTTTTTCATTTTATAACTGTTACTTCTTTTCTTTTTTTAAATCACGGAGAGCTCGATGTCTACTCTTTAATCTATTGATTAAAAACCAATTATATTGTGATATAACTATTAAATTAAATATTATTTACATTGACATATCTTAATAGAAACTCAAAGGCACCATGACTTCAAAAAATTTCGATGAACAATATATATAATTAATTATTTAGGGTATTAATTATACGATAGGATAACATTAATATACATATGTTTGGCACCCTAAAATAATTCAGTACATCTAATATATGATGTACGAACCTCCCGAAAGTCCGATCAAAATTTGTCACTAATAATGTGCATACTTAATATATAATAATATATTTATGTAAAATGTGAATTGAGTTCTTTCATAATTACCGAAATTTTGTCCCACAATTTATATATTACTTAATACATATATCAGCATCACCTTTGAGTTTGGATGATAAACTTAACCTTTACTTACTGAACGGCTCTTTTTGATTTAGTGAATAGTAGAATTTCCTATTTATAATATCTTGGAAATTAAATTTCACATTTTAAAAAATTTAATAAATAATGAAAGTACTTAAAAACCTACTTGCACAACTTAATTTAAATATTTCCTACTTGCACAACTTAATTTAAATATTTCAAGTTAATTGTGAAGTCGATACGAAGTTGAACTCTTAAAACAAAACTCTAAAACATGTTTGAGACCCAAGATATCTTAATCTGCAATTAAAATGGTCTAGACATGAAATGAACCAAATCCAACCTAAATAATTTGAGCGACTAATATTAATCTTAATATGACAAAACAAAACATGGACCTGACGGTTTATCACAATCATGGCAGGGCAAAGTCACAAGTAAGATTTGCAAAAGATGCTACATGATGCATTTCCAAACAGGGTTCGGGGTTGGACCAACATATGTTTGACCATGCGTTATCCAACATAATAAACAAACGTTTGATTTTAATCACATCATTTTCTCTTTAAACGGATATTTTCATCCCGTTAATTTAAATTAGTAAATGCATTAATTGAATAAACGCTTTGAGAATCTCAAAGCAATCAGACGGTCATTATTATGTTGGATAAAGCATGGTCCAACAACCGTTGGACAATCCGCCACCTCTTCAAAACATCTCTCAAAACGAGTGCACACGGTAGCTTTGCCTTTTGGCAAAAAAACTACAAAAAAAAAACTGAGACTACTCCAAACCTAGAAAGAGGAAAAAAAACAACAAAAAAAAGAACAGGCTTTGTCTTTGGGATTTACACAGCCCATCATTAGACCAAGTGCCCTCTCTTCTCTCTCACCTCCTTTCAATGTCACTTCTCAAACCCTAGAACTTCTTAGAGAGAGAATAAAGAGAGACAATAGTACCCAAGTCCCTACCACTATTAGTACAAATAATACCTCTCTCTCTCTCTCTCAAGCTCTAATTCCAAACAGAAATGATGGCTTTGTTTCCCTTTCAACTTTCATCATTACCGTCGTACCGATCCTGCACTGGAGTCTTTGTTAGAAAGGGTTTGAAGAGAAAAAAGGAGATCTGATTATGATATAGAAAGAGGAGCATGCATGAAGAATCACATGATGATGGATTTGTGGAAATGAGTTTTATCTTTTGAGGTACTTTTAATAAGAGGGGCATGGAGAGGTCTAGGTATCTTTTTGATTCTTGGATCTTCTTCTGTGTTTTGCCTCTGGGGAATCAAGCATCTTGGTCCGATCTTTTATTTTGTTTGATCTGTTGGAGAAGAAGATTTAAAGACTCCATGATTGGGTAGCTTCTATCTTTTATCATGTAACAATATTTGGTTATTTTCTCAGTTTATTTCTCCATTTGTTTGTTTGTTTTCAATTTAGACTCTCGTTTTTGTCTATTGAATGTATTGCTTTTAGTTTAGTATTATGTGATGCCTTTAGGGCTTTCCACATTCTTGCTTTCGATTTGGAAGTATTTTGTGAAACTTATTTCTGCCTCAAATCGAGTATTTTTGTTATCATTTTTAGGGTTTCTCATGATGGCTTGAACTCCAATGGTTATCCTCTTAACTGACTTTGCTCAGATTAATATATCTTTTTGACTTATTAGCTCAATTTTTGCATGTTTATATCTCCTCAGAGAGGGCAGGAGATCTAATATTCTTTTGTTCCTATTAAATTCCCAAGAAAGAATTAATTTAATCGCATGCTCAAATAAGTCCATTAGAAATCCGTGAATATCTCTCAATAGATATCATAAGATCTCTTGGGCCTTGGGAAGACGAGTTGTACCATTTGTAACCTAAATCATGAAAATAATAAAGTAAAATAAAATAAAAGTTATACTTTTTGTAATGATAACTCAACTAGCTAGGTCTTTGAATCATTAATGGCGTCTTTTCAGTTTCTTTCACTCACTCTGTCACTCATGCTTACTCTCTTCATTTTCTTCTTTTCCAAGACAATCAACCCATGTGTCAAACTTGTTTTTCCGAGACAGATGGAATTTCTTACTGAAGAAATCTGACCAACTTTGGTGAAATTATAGATTATTATGATTATTATAACATACCGTACTATTTCTGTATTTGTCAATTTTGCATTTTTGGTACAGTATATTGTACCGTGTATTTTCAGTGATGTATTAATGTCTTCTTAAAGTAGGGTGTACTTTTGTACTTTATTTATACTTAGGGGTTTATATGATACCTAGATATGAGATACATATAGACAAGAGATATTCATGTTCTTAAATTGGTCAATGAAGAAATGCATTTGGTCAAAATGAAATGTATTTATGTTTCGTTGCTTATTTACCTTTTTGGGTGGATCTATTTGCTTTTCAGAAAAATTCAGAATAATCAGTTGGATTCAGTTTTATTCTTAATGAGGTTCCTGTAAAAGCTGGTTTCATGTTTATTATGTCCATTTTTGTACCATTCAAATTTCTATCCACTCAATCATACATTACCGCTTTAAGTTTCTCAAAAAAAAAAAGATCCATTTTGAAGTTTTTATTTTGCATGAGCTTCTTTATTTTTTCGTACTTTGTTTTCACAATGAACATACACTAATATGATTAAAATGTTTGTTTACTTTTTGAGAAAAAGACATTATTTCGTATTCCTTGCAGAGAACTTAATTTAGATGCATATATGTTGGGAGTTTATACTTGTGGCTCCCTTGCAAAAAAAATCACTTGGTTCTTATAAAATTTAGAAGGGTGTTAACTGTTAAGGCTTCAACTTAATAGCTAATTTGTAATGTAGTTACTAGTGTTTTGTTCATATTACTAGTACTTATTCATTTCCCTTATCTTCAAATTTTGATTATGAACTTTTTCCAATACTAATCTATTATAGATCAATTAATCTCAGTAGGCATCTACATAGAAAGTACATTTTTTATGGTTATTTTGTCTATAGAGAAATAAAATTATGTTTCTTTTGAAAAGATACATTTTCGTTACTTCAATGTCAACTCTTTTTTTAATGCGAGTTTCATGTCAACTCTTTCTTTATTAAATATTTCAGTGTCAACCTAGGCTTTTAGGAAAGTTTGTATCATACAAATTGTATGTACTAACTATTATTATTATTAGGGAAATTCTTCAAAAACCCCCTAACTTTTCTGCTATTTATCAAAAACCCCCTAACTTTTCAATATTTTTCAAAAATCCCTTATAAAGTGAATTCAATTTTTTTTTTGGCCCCTATGGTGTTAATCTCTACTTTTCCATCCAATTTTGATTTGTAAAAAGATTAAAATACCCCTCATATATTTATTTTCATATTTTATTATATTCAATAAAATAATAAATAAATATATTATTTTTTAATATAATATTTTACGATGTTAATTTTACGATATTTTATGATATATTAGTTTTTATTTTATGGTGTTATATTACAATTTTTTTATTATCCTATATTTAAATTATAATTTTATATTTCGTAAAATATTATTTTCGTCATTACTATTTATTGTGATTTTGTCTATATTGTAGTCATTAATTTAAATGTAGTGTAAAATATAATTTTTTTATTTAATGCAATAAAATAGACATGAAAATAAATATATGAGGGGTATTTTAGTCTTTTACAAATCAAAATGGGATGAAAAAGTTGAATTTAACACAATAGGGGGCTAAAAAAAATTGAATTCACTTTATAGGAGATTTTTGAAGAACATTGAAAAGTTATGGGGTTTTTGATAAATAGCAGAAAAGTTAGGGGGTTTTTGAAGAATTTCCCTTATTATTATTATATTTCAAAGTGAAACCTCGCTGTACTGAATAAAGATTTTCATGTAACCTGTTAGCTAGCTAGGTTTTGTTTCAAGGTTTCTGTAGAAGATATTGTAGGTTAAAAGCCTAGATCTCTTTGTTTCTCAGTAGCAGGTTATTTATCTAACTAGTAGTATGAACTTTTTTTTAAATAGAACTAGTAGCATAGTATTGAGTTTGTATTATAATTTGGGTTTCTTTTTTTGAAACTTTCCGGTGGAAGATAATAGTTTACTATAAAGGTTAAAACTTAAATAAAGGGTTTACAGGTTTCAATAGTGTTTTTTGTTAGGTGTAGTTCATTCCTCTCTTCTTTTTCCGCAGAAAACAACAGTATATTTTCATGACAAAATAGAACCACTTTTCCATCTTGTATTTATCTAGAGTTGGAGGAAACAAATACATCTTTTTTGAGTGCAGATTTTTTTGTAGATGGAAATAGAGTTTGAAAGAAGTAAACCTAAGATTGGAAAGATTTTCAATATTTTTTGGTCATGTATATAAACTCACTCCAAAATCCATTTTTATGAATTTTTAGCTCAATTTTTTTATTTATTTTTATTTTCATAGCTAGGCCAGAATATTGTAGTGGTAATAGGGTACATATTAGAAGTATCATGTGATACTATGTGGTCACAATCTTTTTGGTTCATATGAATTTTTAGCTCGATCTTTTTGGATCATGATTGTGTTCTTTTTAATTCAACCTAAACACTAGTTGGATACATTGTATTTCTCTTAGTAAATTGATTCAGATACATTGTCTTCATTTGATTCCTTTATTTTTGTCATCCATATTTTTATTACTGTGTATTTTATTCCTTTTAGGAGTAATTGTTGATCTTGCATTTAGTGTGATTATGAAGACTCATGGATTTTATTAGAATTATTTTACATGCTAGCATGGCTGCATGTGTTTCTCCATGCGATGTATGTCTTTCTGACCTATAGCTATAAATGTAGTTAACCATGGAGTTAAGTTCTTGTTCTACTTGGAAAGCTGTATAACATTAGCATATAGACGAGTATAATTAACCATACAGTTCAGTTAATTTCTTCATATCTTGTTTGAGGGAAATTTGTGTTGTGCTTGAAATGCGTAGAATTAGGATGTTAATTGCTGTACTTAGATATAATATTAAAAGGGATAATTCAAATTTTCTTTCCTAATGTGCACAATATGTTTGAATTCAACCTGTTTATTATTTTGGCTGAATTTGTTTCATTTAAACGCTCACAATGGTATAATAGACAACGACATGCAACTGCAATATACTCCCAACATTCAAAATATGACAAAAACACCAAATAGATTCCAGCTGAAAACTATATTACAAACTCATATATATAACAAACATCATGTAGTACATGTCATTTCTGACATTAAAAGAGCATGCATGTTTCCACTTCATATTCTTGTATTTTCTTGGTGCTCATTTACCCTACTTTATTTTCAAGCGAAAAGAATAATGAAAATAAAAATGGACCTACAAGTAAAAAACAAAAAAGGAGAAAGTAAACTGGGCCAATTAGACCAGGCCATTATTTTTCTACAGCCCAAAAATCCTGTTCGATCATTCTAGTGAGAATTGATCGGCATCAAATCAAATCCTGTCCAGTGAACTAAACTCTCTCTGGCTCTGTTTTGTCTCCTCCTCCCTCCGAATGAGTGGAGCGCGACTCCCTCTTCTCTCGCCCTACCAAAATATCTCTCTATCTTCCCAAACCCGACACGATAATCGAAATATCGCAAATCTAAATCCATTTCTCATCTCTTCCGTTGAACTCGCTCAACTCTTGCTTCTCCATGAGCATGGCGATCACTCAGGCGGCCTTCCTCGGACCCGTTAACACGAACCGCGCCTGCGCCCTCTTCGCCTCCTCTTCGCCGTCCCGTTCCTCCCGCTTTAAGATTCGCGCTGAAGGTTTGCCTATTTTTTCCTTTTTTTTTGGGTCGATTTGGAGCGGATCTAGTAGTCGGTTAGAGTTATGTTGGTTTTGATTCGAAATGCTTTTTTTTTTTTATTATTTTGTAGCTGTTGAGCCGACGGATAAATCGGTGGAGATAATGAGGAAATTCTCAGAGCAGTACGCCAGGAAATCAGGCACTTATTTTTGCGTTGATAAAGGAGTCACTGCTGTTGTTATTAAGGTAAATCTCAGTGAATCAAAGAAATTTAATTCTTCATACTACACTTATATATCTCTTTTTTGAGTGAAAACACTGCTATTTTTGTCAAAATTGTGGAAAACTGAATAGCTAAATTTCTAATTATGTCTTATTTTGAAAATTTCCTGAAATTTTGGATTGTTTTTTTTTTAATTTGGAAGGGGCTAGCTGATCATAAAGATTCACTTGGAGCACCACTATGCCCTTGCCGGTAACCAATCAAACCCCATTTTTTTTCATTTCTGTTAATATTACTACATATTAAAGCATAGTATAAGTATATTTGTTAATTACGTATTATTGCAGGCATTATGATGACAAGAAAGCTGAAGCAGGCCAAGGATTTTGGAATTGCCCTTGTGTTCCTATGCGCGAAAGGTTCAGTACATACATACATACATACATACATACATATATATATATATATATATATATATATATATATATATATATATATATATATATATAGAATATAAAATATTAAAATTTTGTGAATATTGCAGGAAAGAATGTCATTGCATGCTATTTCTCACACCTGACAATGATTTTGCTGGCAAAGAACAAGTATGTGATTTACTTCATTCCTTTGATTAATACATGTTTGTAGTTAAATCAAATTTGATTCTATAAATATATCTTGTTCATTAATTATATTTATATTTTGTCAGGTTATAACCTTGGACGAAATAAAGGAAGCAGCGTCAAAGATCTAAATAATGTCTTTTGCACCTGACTTGCATATGCAATATATTTTCAGTGAAAAATGCAAAATCGGAAGAATATTTTTATTCTGTTTGAAGAGATCTGTATATGCAGCGAAAATTCTTATGTAATAATAACTTTTGTGTTTGTAGTAACAGCTCTTTGTGACGATCTTAATATTTTTTTTATCATTCAACACAAATGTAACACCAAAGTTTACATAATATTTAATAACAGACATCAAAGATCAAACCAACAATCATTAATCTTTTAAACCACTCAAATTACACAAAATCACATTAAACAAAATAAATCAATATTAATACGCTTTAATAGCAACAGCTGATGATCTCAACTCTCCATTTCTTGCCGAAACCCTAATTCCACCATTACACGCATGATCCGTCGGAAATCTATGCTTCAGACAGACTTTCAAACTACAGTATTTGCAACTACTGCAGTTCGAGAAAGTCAGTACTTCCTTGCATCTCTTAACTGGACATTTGGGCTTATGTTTCTTTGCCGGATTACAATTCCCGGATTTCGCATGGATTTCAAATACCAGTTTTTCATCTTCACCGAATTTCTTTTCCATGGACATGGAGCAGGTCTCACATACTATTACTGTTCTACTGTGAAGCTCTGATTTGGGGCAGTTGTGTGATTTGTGTGTTCTGTGCTCCAAACATAATGTCTGAAATATAATTCATGAAATTAATAAAACAATTCAGAAAAAATATCAATAATTAAGCATGTATAGAGAATAAATGTATCTAATTAAGCATCAATTGAGTTAAGAGTTGAATCAATTATTCATCCTGATTTAAAGAAATTGAATTTGGAATTACCTTTTGGCAGCCATCACAAGTGAAGGGAAGAAAATCGAGCTGATTGCAATCGTCATGCTCGCAATGAGCTCCTAAATTCGGAAAAGCTTCAGTGCCTCCTCCCATCTTTCTTTTCTTCTCTCGCAAGCTTTGATAATGTTGTGTCTCTGTTTGTTTTCATTCTTCCCGTGTAGTATTTATAGACTGCTCTTTGAAACTTTCTTTCTCAGCAAGAAAAATGAAGGAAAGACGTAAAACGGGTTTACATGAAGGATCTGATTAAGAATCCGACTTGCTTACGTATGGTATGACGAGATTAGGAGCACATAATTCCAGGCCATAAAGATAGGCCCAATATATAATTGGAATTTTCTTTTTGCTCTCAATTTTATTTTTAAAATTAATTTTTCCTGATCAATCAGATAGGCCCATATTTAACTGGGTTTTAATTTTTCCTCTCAATTTTATTTTTGAAAATTATTTTTCCTGTTATGAAACTTCACTGCCAGAACGAAAAAATTTCGACTTTTTTTTTTAAATGGCACTGTTACGAAAAATAATTCATCAAATACAACTAAAATTCACTGCCAGAATGAAAGAATTAAATTTTTTTTTTAAATGGCACTATTAAGAAATAATTTATCAAACAGTACTGTTTTAAAAATAATTCATCAAACAGAAAGATCGGCACAAATGTTAGTTGCCGAATTATTTTTAAATTAGTATTATTTGATGAATTATTTAAAAAAAATGTTATTTAAAAAAAGGTCAAGAATTTCGCGCGAAGTTGATGGATTTAATTATATAAAATATGAATGGAAGTACAATGAACCTAAGATTTAATTACACAACGAATTTATAAAATATGAATGGAAGGACAATGAACCTATGAGTCTATCTATGGGCTTGAAGAGATGGTGGGAGAAAATTAACCCCACCATTATTAACCCCTTAAAAACTTCCAACGACCAACAAAACATGGATTACTTAAATTCTAGACCCTAAATTAAATAACTCAAACCACCCTTTGACTAACCACAAGTATATATATTTATATGTACAATTCTTTCAAAATATTACTAGCTTGTCTAGCCGCCCTACATACAAATCGCAATTACAGTAAAAATAGTTAATGTGAAACGAAAATACATAATGAAAATCTTATCTAGCTTCTGTTCCTTCAGTTAACTCTATCTTAATAAGGGTTGCAAGTTTAATTCGTGACTCGCAATTCGCTCCTGTTCGACTCAATATAAAACTCGGCCCATGCATTATGTTTTACTATATAAAGATTGCCAGTCAAGCCGGAGCTGAGAATCGAGCTATTTTTGGCAAGGAGTTATTTCGAGCATGTACTGAGTCGAGACGAACTGGCTCGAGCCAAAATCAAGTTAATTCTTATTATTTCGTTTAATTCTTAATTCAACACTGTAACGCACCCCTTGATGCTCCCACACATTACAACAAACAAAACCAACAATCAAAATAAAAAAACCATTCCAAATTTACACGCTAAATCACTATCCAAACCAAAACCCTAAATTTCAATTTCTCCAAACCGTCGTCTAAAACTACTCATCCCTTCCGAAACGACACTGACGCTCTGATCATAAACCTCCTCAATCTCATCGCTCTCAAACCAATCCATCCTCATACTCCCCATTCTCCCTCTCTCTCCTCCATCTCCACTCACCACCTTCAAAACCTTCCTCGCCATTTCCTTTCTCACTCCTTCCTCTCTCTCCACCACTCCTTCTAGAACCTTCTCTGCTCCAGCCGCCTTCGCTAAACCCCTAAACCTCATACTCCCTTTACTTAACTCGTATAAACACAGCAAGCTATGTTCTTCCTGGGATTTTTTCTCAATCAACCCTGTAATTGCGGAAATTGCGCCGGCGTCTAATAAAGAAGCTCTGCCTTCATTGCAGGACGATAAATTGCAGATTATCATCATCGAGAGCTTTCTAATTGCAGGGCTTTCGTCGGAAGAAATTGCAACTTGTAGAATTCGTCTGACGGCTCCTGCTGATCTGGCGATTTTGCTTCGGTTCGTGTTGGATAAGGAAAGGTGGTAAAGCGCACAGCCGGAATCTCGCCTGATTCGATCTGAGCCGTCCGTTTTATGACAGAAGAGAGAAACCAGCGGTGGGATCGCACAGAGCGCGCCAATGGCCGCACGGTTTTCCTCCTCCAAAGCGAGGCTGAACAAACAGCCAGCCGCATTTTCTCTCGCCTCGTAAGATCCCTTCTTGAGTATTTCAATTAATGGAGGGATTATGCCGGCTCGAACGATCGGGATCTTGTTTTGTGGTTCAGTCGAGAGGTTGGCGAGCGAAGCTGAGGCGTGGGCAACAATGGTGGAGTCTTGAGAGAAGAGGATCTGATGGAGAGCTGAGAGGAGACGGGGAGTACAGAGAGAAAGACGCCGGTGTTGGCTCTCTCTCGTGGCTTGATGGAGAGAAACCATGGATTGGAGAAGAACTTCGTCTTGATCATCAGAAAGGTCGAAATCTCTGAGTTTGAGGAGAATCTCGTCTTCCAACCAGTCGGTTGAGGATTCGGTTGGAGAAGAAGGAGAGCTGAGCTGCTTGTTGCGGGGTTCTTCTTCTTTGGAAAATTCTGTTTTGGGAGTTTCGCATGGCGGGTAGAAGGAAGAGGTCGAAGCAGAAGAAGAAGATGATAAGTGCGAGTTTGAGCTCAAACTGGAATTCGAAATGCAACTGAAACTTGAAATTCCCTTTGGAGTACGGACTGACAAGCTCTTCTTCTGATTCTGATCTTTCATTTCTACGTGCTGATCGGACGGCATGAGGCTCTTCACAATCTCATGGGCGGATTCCGGCGAGAGAGGCACCGGCCGCGGCAGCCCAGCCCGGTCGCACCAGTTCACAATCGCCGCTTTCAAAGCGACATTAGGTATCAGCACAGCCGGAGACGAGTCGAATTCCAGTGGAGGGGAGACTGAGGGAGGCGAGAAGGACAGCTCAGAGCAAGCCTCGATGCAAGCCCGCTCGAAGGTGTGTCCGGTAGAGAGGATCACCGGATCCGCCATTAGAGAGTTGGAAACGGGGCAGAGGAACTCGGGAGGAGTGACTGCGAAGGACTCGGACTTGACGGAGCTCGCCGGAGAGGAGGAAGAACTGTTTGAGGCGGCGGAGGAGCCGGAGCGGCGGAACGAGAGCTTCCACCTCGGCCTTCCGCTTCCCATGGCGGATTGGGGAATTCAGGGGCAGATTTTAAACAGTGGAATAAATAAAGGGGGGGAGAGAAAAAGAGACGGTGAGAAGAGAGGTTCGCGTTCGATGGAGAGGCAAAGGATAAAAATTAAAGAGAAATAAAAGGGAAGATGTGAGAAAAGCTCTTTTGTAAGGGCCCGATTGATAGTCTTGTGAGTTTGATCTTTGTGGAGTTTCGTGGTGCGGGTTGAGAAAGAATGAGGAAATGAATTGTTGTATGTAGAGTGATGGTTGGAATTGAGTGAGTGGAGAGAGGAGACTTAGTGAGGAAGTGTTTGGTGTATTTTGGCGTCGTTTTGAGAGGAAAAAGCATTGAAAGCAGTACTTTACGGCTTTACTTTATACCGGATTTGTGTTGAGGAATTATTGCAATTTGCATTATTGATAGGAACGGTGCATAGGATGCAACGAAATAGAATGCGTAGTCTAAATGAAATTGGTGTATTGTATTCAAATTTGAGAAGGTAATAAGGGAGTTAAAATACAGGAACTTAGTTAAGGAGTTACCTATTTGATTGTTGATTGGTATTAATACGAAGAAAGTTCTTTTTTTTTTAAATAATAGGTAAGAATCTACTAGAAATTTTATTAATAATAATAAAAAAAACGGTTATACGATTCTTGTTATATTATATTCGATACAAATTCAAGTATGTACTTGCAAAATAAAACATGGAAAGAAAAAAACATACCCTAAATTTTTATCTCTATTATCGTAATGCGGATTAAACCGGTGAGATATTGTCGGCTTTTTTGCCGATCTTCGGAAAGTTAAAGAAAGACTTGACGATAATAATAAAGTTGTGGATGGAGAGTTTAATAGGTCAAAATCGCCATCATCGATTGTTACAATGTTGTTGGGTGCAAAGATGCTTCGTAATATTATAAAATTGAGCTATTAGTCTAATGAGAATTATTTTTTTTCAAATGATTACGACAGGATGTTAATAGATCCTAATTCTTAATTAATATATAGGGCTGAGGGTATCGTAATCTCATTTTGTCATCGCATATATCTTCGCAGTAATTTACACATTTTTGTTATGTAGTTCTAATTTATCAAAAGACTACTGTAAATTTTAACGTATTTTTTATTGCATTCACAATGGACTACAATAAAAATAAAATCACAAGATAGTAACAGATCTAATTTTTTATGAAAATAAATTTATATTTGCCTGTTGATTTTGCTAGTTAAAACATACGAGTAAAACAGTATATTGTACCCATTTCGCTTTCAAAAAAATGCTAGAATTATATAATTTTAAAGGAAACAATTACTCGGTATACCAAAGTAACAAATACTCGGTAAGCTTGAATATTTCAAGAGTGTCGTCTTCAAACTATTTACTGTCTTTATATTGGAAAAAAAAATTCAAAACTCACCATTTTTGGTTGAAATATTTCAGAATTTCAACAACCCACAAATAGATATGATTGACTAACTAGAGAGAAAGAGTTTCAAAGGCGATTCTTGTTAGATAACAAAATAATTGACCACATATGTTTGTCTCGACTTCGGTTTTTCTTGTCATAGTTGTTTTTCAAACCTTGTTTGATTTGTAAAATAAATTGATTTTATTTATAAAAATATTTTCGATGCTCATTTTATTGGCGTTAGTACAAAACTTCTCTCTCATTAGATGAGAGATAACATAAGATTAATATTTTTTTTGAGAAAAATCACAAATACCATCTCTCATCTAATGAGGGAGTTTGCATTATAGCGAGGTAACAAAATGAAATAAATATTATCTTTAGAAACACAATCAATCTTATATTACGAATTAAGAAAAATGTTTTCAAATTAATAAGGGTCGCAATAAAGAAGTACGCTTTTTCTTGCTTTAAGCAAACCATGTGTTGTTAGGGTGTCTTATATTTGTGAACCTATCAAAATTTAAGATTTGTAATGCTTGACTTTGAATTAAAGATAGAAACGCCAAACAAGAAAGACACAACACAATTTTCAGAACCAACTTAATTTAATGATGCGTGTTACCCCATGAGAATCAGAGATTTCAACCAATGCAATCCTTCAGCATTTCCTCTTTGTTTTATCCCATATAGAAACCAGCATTTAATTTTTGAGGCAACTTGGAACTTTCAAGCATACAAGATATTTTATTTTATTAACTAGATCAGAGATTTAGGATATTTATTGATGATTTAGTATATTTTTTCGTGGCATTATTTTGGGTCGAATTTGAGTGAGAAAGGGTTGAATAATAGTTGACTATAGGTGACCCCAGATAGGACCACATTATGCCAAAATTTAATAATTTGACCAAAACAGACACCAAAGTAAAAGATTCTCTAATCCACTTTAGTATTCTGATCAGTAGTCAGTATACATTCATCTGTTACGTGTCGTATACATCATATAAGTCTAGTATAGTCTTAGCTGTGGGTCACAAAATTATATTTTGATATTTTGGCGGTTGAAAAATAAACAGTTCAATTAAGAAGACATAGATCCATGTGCTTTAAATGCATGTCTATCTGTGTTTTTGTTGTTACGTAGAACCTCATAATTATATATTTTGTTAAGTATCTTTGTATTATGCGGAATTATAATAAACCAACTTTATAATGTGCATTGTGTGAAGTATCGTTCAATTATATTTATACGGAATATAGATCAACTTTATAATATTATCATTGTATTATGTGATGATTAACAATCTTTGGTATTGGCACTGGAGTACTGGACCAACAGCACATAGAAAAAGTTCATAAAAAGTAAAAAGCTGCATCTCAAACTTTATTACAATTTAAAAGCTAACATCTTTACAGAGAGCTTGCACCCTGGACCTTACTTTTTTAAAATGGGCACAATAATTAATCATCTTAGTTTTGTCCTACAATTGATGTTACCTGAAACTCTTTCTTTTTTTTTTTTTCTTTAGTTTCAACTCATATTTAATAGACTGAGAGATTTACTAAATATGTGTTCAATAAAATTGTATTTACCGAAACTTGAATCCATGACTTCTTAGCACATATACAATATATTTTATCAACTACACTATAAAGTCATTTCTTTGAAACTCTACTTTTAAGAAAAGAAAATCTCAGCGAATACATATATTTTGTGCACTACACAATGTATAGTATCATTTTTTTATCTTCTAAACTGATTAAGACCAGAAACAGAGATTTGTAATAATCAATTAAATTTGTAATCTATAATATTTAATAGGATATATATGATAGTAGTCGAATAAGTAATACTATATACACATGTAGCTTTATCATTAGCATTTCAATTGATTAATCAGTGTGAAACCAATAAAGAAACAGATGTAGTAAGCAATTATGATTTAACATTATAGGCCCCATTCATGCATTTAATGTCTCATTTATAGGCCTTTGAGGTTCTTTTGACAAAAGTTAGATCGCCACCAAGCAAAAAGTTTGAAGCATTTCTTGAGGAGGGTTAATACCACACTCTTGACTCTACTTTGAAGTCTTTAACACTTGTTACTTTTTTAGTTTTTTCCTCTAGCTAGGCTAATTAATCTGCCTCGTGGCAGCTTTTGATAAAATATTGAAAAAGAAAGTCATTACCTCATATTGTCAAATATATAAATGGACTGATAGTACTTCTATAAAATGGACTGGTCCGGCCCATGTATATTAGTAATCCAATATAATGCTTATTAACAACACCAGGCTACTGAGTGCATACTAAGCTGGCCCATCCAATAAATTTCACCATTTTTCTAATACTTGCTCGAGATAAGTTTCTCTCTTTAATTAGGCTTAATTAAAGTGCAAAAAAATTAAAATAGAATATTTTCTGCATTAAACCAGACTCAGGGCCTCATCAAATTCCCCCCAAATATAAACAAGCCAACAACTCAGACCATAAATATCAATCAACGATCTTACAAACTAGGCAGCAGCATGCTGGTTGATCTGGACGGAAAGAAATAAGAGGATCTTCACTGGCAAAAGTAGGCCTCAACAACTTCTCGTGAAAGAAATCATTCATCTACGTGACCTATGGCTTCAACACCGCTAACAGAGCCTCTTATGTAGACAGTTTAGTTGTTATATGTTTCTTACTTTCAAATCATTCAATTGTAATTGTATTAAAGTTTGCAGGTTGCAAACTAGATGTAAGAACTTTTATTATTTAAATGAAAATCGTAGCGTTCGTTTGCAGATTTCCTCGAAAAAGAAAAACAATCTTACAAACTACCAAATTTCACTTCTGTCCTAACCAGACATAAAAATAATGTACTTAAGGTAAGTGTTCAAATGATAAATCTGGGGCATTTGGCCTTTAAATTGACTAACATACAAAATCCAAAACGTAATTATTCTTTTCATTACACTACTAAACTCCACATCACTTCCCAAATACAAAATTCAGCAACTAAGAGACATTATAGCAACCAACCAACCAAACAAACTTACAACGAACAACCAGATTTCCAACACATTATATAATCAAGGACAAAACAAACGATTAGCTAGGTAATAAAACTAATAACATTATAAATTGAAGTTCAAGGGCATTTGGTCTTGTTGCCATGAGTGGTCCACTCGGTGTAGCACCTGCCGCACGTCTCCTTGTTTCCGACGGTTCCTCCCGGCACGCATTTGCAAACGCTGCAACACGTGTTGCACGCTCTTTTGCACACGTTCTTTCTCGAGTGCAAGCTGCATCGCTCCTCGCACGCCCCTATGCATTCTACATAATATAATTATTTTATAATTCAATCAGTGATCTAAAATGTTTAAATCAAGTGTACTGACAGTAAAGAAATTAGAATATAGTATTTTAGTAAAATTGAGAGGGTGCCTTTGGTGTCAATGATTTTGTGAGGGGCAGGAGCTGGAGCAGGAGTTACAGCAATTGGAGGCGAACCATAAGCAGCCTATTAAATAAATAAAATGATCAAATAAGTTTATTAATGAGCTATGTCTAAACATCCGTCATTTGGTGAGTATAATTTCAATGTATAAATTAAATCCATGACACGATCCCTTACCTGCAGTAAAGCTTCATCTTCATTTGATGTCACCTATAGATTACAGAAAAATTACACAGATTAATGATAGTACAATTGTAATGTTCTTGAATGAGTATAGAAAATCGAGTGTCAGCTTACTCTCGTGCTCAGTAGGAGAAAAGAAGCTAGAAGAAACACTGCCACCTTCATCGCCATGACTGAGTAGCTATCTAGTAAGTGTTTTTGTTTATGTGGAGA
Organism: Juncus inflexus; assembly: GCA_024447665.1. Taxonomy (NCBI): domain Eukaryota; kingdom Viridiplantae; phylum Streptophyta; class Magnoliopsida; order Poales; family Juncaceae; genus Juncus; species Juncus inflexus. The sequence continues at coordinate 11,327,386 of JAJHPC010000008.1, forward strand.
TGTGAACAACTAATTTATGAAGAAGTGAGAGGTGAAATTAAATGGTTTATATAGGAAAGGAAGATAAGGCCATAGCTAGCCAGGCTGGCACATGAACATGTGAAAAAACACAATTACTGTGCATCAGAAGCTAGACCTAATCCCACTCGTTTCTGTCTCCTTTCTAGCTCGATCTATTTTTCATGCTAACCCCTCCATTGATAATATTTTATATTATGACATTTTTACACTGATACTTGATGAAATTTTTTTTATCATAATCATTTATCAAAATTTACCTTACTTTATTGTGTCATGATATGACCAATAACAATATGCAATTTCATTTAGTATTGACCAACTTATCCACGATGTTAATAGTTACATTACAACAAATGAATTTTTTCAGTGAGGGCTGAAACGAGAAAATATCTCTGAAACTGAAACTCTCTTTTAAATTGTCCAGTGACAAATGTAGGGAGCCTCGTGCAGTGTGTTTGAAAAGACATAACTGTTTAAGATGCTCTAGTATCTTCTGTTTCTTAATTAAGTAAAAAAATGATTATGTATCATATTTGCCAATAATAACATTCTAATATAAACTCATCAATCGGTAATTATTACATCATGAGCTGTAAATTACGGAAATGAACAGTAAATAGCATGAATATAAATCAGTACAATTTTATAATGAGCTGTAAATTACATGTGCAAGAGAAAACGACAAGAGGAACCCTGCCCAAGATAAAGTTCCTGTCAGAATTGCAGAAAATATGATTAAACCCATCTTTCTTCAGACTCCAGCCAGTAGCATTTATTCTTCGCAAAAAATGAAACAAAAAAAGAAAAACTATTTTGTTTTTCCTTGGACGTCTCACTCGATTCAAGAGAATCAAAGTGATCCATGTTCCAAAATGTTATATCGTTTTTTAATTTTTTTTTATCACATGTAACCAGAAAATACAAGCAAAACACAATCGTTCTACCAAAATCATATTATTAAAATACTACCATGATACAATTATAACGAGATTACAAAATAATAAATTTAAAAATACAAAAATAAAACAACACATCTAATAATTTAAACTATTATGCCAACACATTAGGCTTCTCTGACATTCTAGCCCGACCTACAACAAACAAAACAATATATCAGAAATCAGAAATAATCTTAAAAAGAAATCATACTAACATAGCATAGTAAGATATAACAATAACATACCTCTCTTCTTCAACTTATTCCTAAAACTCCTCTTCCTACTAAACGCATCCTCCTGAAAAAAAAAATTAATATGATATTTTTGTGTCTTTACATAAAATAATATAATTAACACCGTAAAAAATAAAAAATAATTACCACAGGTAGATTACTCTCCTCAGCTCTCCTAACCGCCTTGACAAGATCTCGGCTAGACCTGGTGTACAAACTCAAACACATCAGCCTCCTCAAACAAGAATCAACTAATAAATTAATTAATAAATATATATATTTTTTGTTATATTTTGGTTAGACCTGGTGTACAGATTAGTGACTACACCAAACTTCCCGGCTCTTCCCGTCCTTCCCACTCTATGCAAAAAATCCACCGCACTACTCGCAAATTCCGCCTATTCAAAAAATAAAAAAGATTAAAAATATAAAAAATAATAACTTTTTTTAACAAATTAATAAAATGAATAAAAACTAAATAAACAATGAAAATAGAAAATAGAAAATAAATAAAAATAATAAAATAATAATAAGAATTTAAAAAATAAAAATAATTTATTATTTTTTAAATAACTATAATTTTCAAAAACTAAAATCATTTGATATTTCAAATTTTTACAAGGGTACATATATACTATATATGTAATTCTAGGAAAAATTAAAGACCTGAATAACGTGAGAAATGTCAGGAATATCCAAACCGCGAGCCGCCGCGTCAGTACAAACAAACACGCCACCATTATTTTTAAATTCAATAATATTTTCTGCTTTTTCTTCTGCCGAGGTCTCGCTGTGGTACAGCAAGCATTTAATGCCGGCTCGCTCTAGGATTTCACAGATCGCGTTGGCTGAATCTACAGTATTTGCAAATACCGTAGTTCTAGTTATGTCGTTATTGTTGTTAATATATTTTACGGCTTCTAGAAGATCGTCGACCTGTGTGTCTGTTGTAACCTCAATCCACCTTTGTTCCAACCTAATAAAAATAAATAAATAAGGGACCAAAAAGAAATAGTTAATAGCATTATAGCAATATAAAATATAATTAAATAAATAAAGATATTTATGTCTAAATTGCAAAAAGACCCCAAGCTACCCCAATGGACTATTTTTTAGATTTCTTACAAATTAGGAGTATTTTTGTAATTTAGACATAAGACAGGGTCTTTTTGCAATTTACACATAGAGGCCAGTCCAAACGAGCTTTTTCGCAAATATAGACATAAGAAGGGTCTTTTTGCAAATTTCCTAAACAAATTAGTTGATGAAGCTAAGGATCCTTTGACCTGGGATTGTGGCGGTGGAGGTGGGCCCCGCTGACCCAAAAAGCTTCCGGAAACATCCGTTTCAAAACCCCGCCAGCTGTCTTCTTCCCGCTCTGCGGCAGAGTCGCGGCCACAAACACGTACTGCTTGCTCCTCTGGTACACCTTCCTCACCCTCCTCCAATCCCTCCTCCTGCTCCTTCCGGAACCTTCCGGAACAACCTCTTCCCCCTCCTGTTGTTCATCCTCTTCTTCGTCTTCTTCTGCTTGTTGGAGTTCGTCTGTTAGGGAAGCTTCTAGAAGATCCTCATAAGATTCTGTTGAAGATTCTGTTTGGGACTCCTGGAGTGGATGGTGGGGCCCGTTTAGTTTGGAGAGGAGTTTTTCGTCGAAACGGAGCATGTGGATGAGACGGATCACTTGGTTCTGGAAGCTGCCGCACAGAAGCATGTCCGCTTCGTCAAACACCTATTTAATTAATTAATTAATTAATATGTTTTGTTGAGTTTGAGAATGAATTTTTGTAATTTTATTATTGATGATAAGATATAGTGAAAAATGAAAAGAAAAATAATACCACAAATTTGACGTGGCGTAAGAATCTCTCTCTCCTTCTCCTTTCTGGATCATATTCACAGAGGTAATTTAATAGAGCGGCTGGAGTTGAAACAATTACATCTGGTTGAACAATCGGCCACCCCTTTAAGAAATCAATCAACATTTATTTAATATAAATATTTATATCATGAAGTGAATTTGTGTAATTAAGTATTCAATATACCTTTTGACCACAAACAGCAGAAACTTTGAGTATCGGTTCGCCAGATTGATTAACTAAAGAATTGGCCATGTTGACTACTTGTTCAGAAAGCATCACATTCGGGCACAAAACTAAAATTAGACTGTTACTTTTTGAAACATTATCATTTGAATTATCTTCTTCTGAAGCGTCTTGATTTGAAATTGCGCAAAGCTTGTCTATCAATGGAGCTAAGTAACCGTGCGTTTTGCCGCTTCCTGTTTCTGCTGCTATAACCACATCCTTCCCTTCCAAAATATGCGGTATACACGCAGCCTGTGATAAAAATCAATGTAAGTTTGAGTTAGGCATTCCATCGAGCAGTTGGTGCGCAATGTACAAAGAGTGGAAACAGACCTGAACAAGTGAGGGTTTATAAAGGCCGGAGTTACAAAGTGATTGAGAGAGACGATCTGAGATGCCGAGTGATTTCCACGAGACCTCGTCTGGCGCGAAGAAGTAACTTTCTGCATCGCCATTAATGTCCGACTGTTCATTCACAGAGGTGGAAAGAGCTCTCGCTCTGAATCTAAGTTGGAAGGAAAGAGTAAAGGAAGTAGGAATAGAGAGAAGAGGTTTTGAGGGGGAGAGCTTGGGGCGGAGGTGGTGGAGGAGAGGCGCTGAGCGCAAGTGTTGAAGAAGCATATCGAATTGTGTCGGGCAGGAAGAAATGGAGGGAAGGAAACCTGAGATGTTAGGACTGGAGAGTATTCTGATTTATATCATTTTCTTTGGCCCATCTTGATGAGCAGCCTTAATGGGCTGATAATAACTTATTTAATAGGCTAAAAATAATTTATAGTTATTGAAAAAGATGTTTATTTTCTTTGAGAATTTAGTTTTTTTTTTTTTTTTACTGAAGGAGAAGTAGATGGTTTGTTGGTTTTGTTATACTTTTACATGTTGTTGGATTTAAAACTGGAATGTTTTACAAGATAATTAATATCAACACTTGATGTTTGTATTAATTTGGCTGATGAATATATAACTATTTGAGGTTTTTAAAGATAGAGACACCACATAAATAATATTGGTACAGAAATAGCTGCATAATAAAAACAAGAGATGCCACATAAGATCCTTGCAGGCTCGTATAACAGAAATTAGTTATTCTGTTACGGATTTCAACGATACTTGTTTTAACTTCATCTGTATTTATGCATCTAATTATCTAGAATATAATGAATCACACTTTTGCAAGATCAAAATAAGAACGTATAACAAAAATTCAATTTCATTCTCAGAATAAGGACGTATAAAATGAATTGAAATATCAAAACTACACTCTCAATGAGAAAACAAACCTCTTTCAATTTTAATTTATAAAACACCATTAACAAACAAAACAACACAGTCCATTAAAAAAAAACAAAACAAAACAACACATTCAATGTTATTTCACAAAAACAAACGAAAGGCCATTACCAAAGTTCTGAACCAAGCATGCACTTATTCCTTCCTGCTCAGCTCTGTCCCTCTTAAACCCTTCCATGGCTATCAGCGCATTCCATATCTGCCCCTTGGATTTACACATCAGTACCGCCACAGCATAATCATACGGAATCTTCATTCTCACAAGGTGGCAGTACATCTCCTCGTTAGTTACCTTCTTCAGAGAGGTCGTCGCTGCTGCAGATTCGAGCCTTGCGGGCTCTTCAAGAACCGGCTTGGATTCGTCAAACTTGAACTCTGACACTCGCCAAAACGGATCAGCAAAGCGGGTGTGACCCATGTAGGATCTCTCCAAGGCGAGCCATAGATCTTTGGAGGTGGAGTGGTGAGAGAAGATGTCGAAGAGACGATCTGAGAGAGTGTGAAGGATGTGGCCACGACATAAGAGATCGTCTCTCTCCCATTGAGATCCGGCTGCCACGTCATCAGATTCAGAGCTAGGAGGAGGGGAGTTGAAGAGAACGTGGTCGAGATTGAGGGTGCGGAGGCGGAGGAGGATGGATTCCTTCCACCGCCGATAGCCTGACTCGCCGTCCAGTGACTTGATTGGAAGAGACGCCATGACTGAAATGAAGGTTTTTGATTCTTGATTGAAGAATTTAAGCGAGCAGCTTGTGAGGAAGGAGAGTGTTAGAGTGGTGCGTGTGGCCTTGTATTTATAGTCCAGATAGATTACATAGATTTAAATTACAATAATAAGGCTCAACATGTAGGCCCATATTCAATATGGCTGCTGGTATTCAAAGAAGGCCCACTGATGCAAATGCATTATGATTAATATAGATTCATTTCTATTCATCAGAGCACATTGAATAATAAGATAAGAAACTATAGGTACATATAATAATTTCAATTAGCAACTAAGAAGAAAGAACGATCTAATTGATCCCTTCAAATCTATGAACCATACAAGATTTGTGTGTGTCTGATGAATTACAACTATGATTAATATAGAAATATTTCTACTACCAACTTGGAAGAACTTGCATCAAATCAAACACTGAAATAAAAAGCAACAAATAAATTCTCAAAGACACAAAAAGAAACATCCTTTTTAAATTTCGAACCTCCACAAAGCAAACAAAAAGCCCATTAACTAATTTACCAAAGAAATCTAGCTCTAGTACTTGGGAAGCAGGCAATTCCTTGCAATATGCCCTTTTTGCCCACATTTGAAGCACGCTACCCTTTTCACCCTACTTTCTTCTTCTTCTCTTTCTCTATCTAGCTCATCCTTCTCTACTTCATCCTTATTCGCCTCCTCCATTGATCTAAGAAGTCTCCATACTTGATCCTTCGACTTAAAAGACAGCATCATGCTAGCATACTCCGGCGGAATCGGAAGCTTCGGAATCACTAACTGGAGGTACATATCATCATTCTTCTCGTGCCTCAGACACACGGACGCTACAGAATCGAATCTGGTGAGCTCTTCAAGAATCGGCTTAGATTCATCAAACTTAAAACTGGAAATTCGCCAAGAGGCGATTTTGTTAGGATTGTCAATCACGTAGGTTTTCTCTAAAGCCAGCCATAGTTCTTTGGAAGTGGAGTGGTGAGAGAAGAGATCAAAGAGGCGATCTGAGAGGGTGTGAAGGATGTGGCCACGACATAATGAGTCGTCTCTCGACCATTGAGATCCGGGTGCCACGTCATCGACAGAGAAAGGAGGCGAGGAGAAGAGCACGTGGTCGAGATTTAGTGAGCGGAGGCGGAGGAGGACGGATTCCTTCCACCGGAGATAGCCTGAATCGCCGTCCAGAGGCTTGATCGGAAGAGACGCCATGGCTATAGAGAAGCTTTTTGACAGAGGAATTCAAAAAAAGCGGCTTGTGAGCAGAGGAGGAAAGGAACCGCCAATTTATGTGCTCTCCGTGACTACGTGGCGGTTGGAGGAGGGAATAAAAGGAAACTCAAAAACAATTGGGCCGAATTTTGGTCCGTCAAAGATTTGTTTGATAAGGCCCATGTAAATATAGGCCTTTTTCAATTACGTCTTAATCTTAATTAATTGGTCGAAAATTGTATTAGTTGAATCTTGTCTTGTTAATCTAATGTAATTCTAAACCCTAAAATACTTTGTAATACATCCTTGTTGCCCACGCTTGAAGGACGTCCCCCTTAACCATTTTCACTTTCCTTTCTTCTTATTCTTCCCCTCACACCTCTCACCGCTCCGCACATTGCCTCTTAGCATACTCCACTGCTCTAACCTTCCTCCAAATCTTATCTCTCGTCTTACACATCTCCACATGCATCGCATACTCTTGTGGAAGCTTCTGACACAATATCTGGCAGTACATATCTTCACCAACGTGACTCAGATAAGTCGTGGCGGCCATGGAATCAAACCTTGCTAATTCTTCAAGGATGGGTTCATATTTATCAAACTCAAAAGCTTCCACTCGCCAAGGGGCGGTTTTATACCTTGGCACGTCATCAACCGTGTAGGTTCTCTCTAAGGCGAACCATAGTTCTTTGGCGGTGGTTTTGTGAGAGAAGAGGTTGAAAACGCGATCTGAGAGGGTGTGAAGTATGTGGCCACGACACAAAGCGTCGTCGTTAGCCCACTTGGTGGCGTATGATGATTTGGGATCGGCCGGAGATTCATCAGAAAGGACATGAGAGAGGCGGACGGTGCGGAGGCGGAGAAGGATACCTTCCTTCCAACGGCGATAGCCGGATTCGCCTTCCAGGGCCTCGATCGGAAGAAGGTCCATGGCAAAATGAGAAACTTTTTAATGAGGAATCTAAACAAACGGCTTATGACTTCTGACCATGGAGATGAACCATCAATTTATATGCTCTACATTGCGGTTAGGGGAAGAAAAGGAAACCGAGAAAAACAAACAAAAAAGGAACAAAGAATAAAAGGAAACTCTGATAACAGGGTTACTAAAGGCACAATTGATCATTTGTGAATCAAGGAGCCAATGGTTTAATATGCAGTTCCATCTTCATAACTCATCAGAAGTTATCGGATCCTCTCTCCACCGTCCGATACATAATTAGTTAGGCTAGTTGAGTTTTGTCTCTTGTATAGATCCGTTAGAGTAGAATAGGATCCGCTATTAGTAGCTATATAAATAAGACTGTACATCTCTCTGTAAAATCATCCAATCAATAATGAAATTAGTCGATCATCAAACTCAAAAACATATAATTTTGCCAATTTTGGTCCCTCCAAGATTCGTTAGTATGGCCCATATGATTATAGGCCCATATTTAAATTATTGAAAAGCTCTAAAAGATCTTGGTACGAACGAGTTTGAAATTTTGAGTCTTGCATGTTGCATCTCGTGTAAGTGATAATCTAACGTATGGAGAATGATTTCATAGTATAACAAACAATATGTATATCCATCCAAACGTGCTATCTATGAACTGATCTTGGAGCCGCATCATAGAAAAGGCTTTTGGCATACCAGTATAAGAACATCAGAAACAAATAGGATCAACAACTGATGCAAATGCATTCTAATAAACATAAAAAATATTTACATTCATCATGAAACTACAGATATATATATTTCAACTAGCTAGTAAATCAGAAGAACAAACTACAAGTCTCCTTCACAAATCACAACTAAAATCACCAAAAAAACAAAACAAACATCCTGCTAATTCTTCCATGGAACAAACTAAACTAAAGCATGTTCTCATTCTTCTGAACCCTACAAAGCCTTGCAATATGCCCTGCTTGCCCACACTTATAACACGGCCCACTTTTCACTTTCTTCTTCATTTTCATCTTCGTCTTCTCCTTCTCTTCTTCTTCTGCCTCTCGCCTCTCCGCAAATTGCCTCTTGAACCACACTGCCATTCTAACATTCCTCCAAATCTCATCTCTCGTTTCACACATCGTCACATGCATCGCATACTCTTCTCACACAATATATGGCAGTACATATCTTCACCAAAGTAACTAAGATAAGTCGTGGCGGCCATGGAATCAAACCTCGCGAGTTCTTCAAGGATGGACTTCGATTTATCAAACTCAAAAGCCTCCACTCGCCAAGGGGCGAGTTTATGCCCTGGCACGTCATCAAACCAGTACTCACAAAAATTACAATATCTCCTAATCTGTCTTAACAAATACTATTTTAAAATTCATATTTGAATTCTAAACTTCAAATTACTTCAAATAGGACTATTTTTGGATTTTTATTATTTGTTTTTATATTTTTCAAAATTCAGAAGAAAAGAAACAGTAAATTGGACAAAAGTTTAAAAAAAGCAGAAAAACTATAATTTTGGAAAATTAATATCTCACAGATTACAGATCGGAATTGGGCAAACTTTGGGTTGAAAGTTATCTACTATATGCGAACTAAATTGTAAAAATATTTATTTAATTTTTCAGATCTGAATTAGACACGAAATTAAGGGAAAAAGACTGAAAAAAAAGAGAAAAACAGCAGCAAGACAGAAACTGGATTATGGTTTGATTTTTGGTTTAGAAATAGGGATTTAAAGGTAATTTGTGATGTGTAGTAAACATTAATCACTTAGGATATAATTTTTCAAATTTAAATGATGGATTTGAGCGATCTAAGCTAAGATTTACTCAAGAAATTGATTGAAAAACTCGTTTAATTCAAAACAGCCATTTTAAACAAAACTTGAATTCAATCAATCACAACTCCAAATTAACCACACAAAATACTAAGCTAAATATTTCAAATGATTAACAAGTCAATAAACTTCTGATTTAATAGATCAATTGATGAAAAATACCAAGCTAAGCAATTTTTCCTAATTTATTCAAAATTGTGTGTGTTCATGACTATTCATTCAAATTCAGCAAAATTACACGAAATTAAAGCAAGATTTCATGCCTACAAATCACAAATCCCCTTCCCTATCTAGATTTACTCACACATATTCACAAGAACAAGAATTTGACAAGATTTCTTCATGATTATTACAAAATTGAGTTCTTGAGATCTAAAATTCAAATCGAGTAATTAAAAGAGAATTAGGCTAAACCGAGAGTTGGAAGACTAGCCAGTTGCTTCCTTGAGTTGATTTGAAGCTCCAATTGCACCTCAATTCAAGCTAGAATTGACCGATTCGAAATTTCCCCAAATCAGCCCCAAATTGTACGATTTCACTTAAAAATGAAAATTAGAGGTCAAGAAAGCTTGAAACTCATTAATGGAGGTTCTAGAGGTTAGAGAAGATGATTGAAGAGTGGTGTATAAGTTAAGGAGAGTGGGAGAATGAGTGATTTGAGAGAATGGATGAAAGAGCGTGTTTTGATGGATTGAAATACGGTTCTTTATATAGAGAGTTGAGGGATATTTTGGGGCTTGTGATTGGCTTACGAGGATCAGGGAACTGTACTGAAGATCTGGACCGAATTTCGTTCTATTCCGTTAAAAATGAGGGAGAATTTCGAATTTTAGTATTTGGCGGTTATTTTGAAATCTGGAATTTCGTCGAACGGTTTAGTGGCATCATTTCAAACTCAAATATCTCTCTCATTTCTTCATCATTTTCGGTGTTCTTCATATCCATGGAAAGAGGAAAGAGAGAAGAAGAGAATGAAATTGGTTTTACGTGAAACGGAGCTCTGTGTAGTGAGTTATGGACTTGAGAAGTTTCAGCTCGAATTGAGTTATTTCAGCAAAAACAGAATTCAATTTCATCGAATACTTATTTCAAACTCGATTATCTCACTCAATTCTTCATCATTTTATGAGTTCTTTATATGGTTGGAAAGAGGGGAATGAGTAGAAGAGAATGACGTTGGAATTTTTTCAAACAAAGATCTGTAGAGGAAACGGCAAGCTTGAGAACACTGTAGCTCGAAATTGATTATTTTTGGGCTGACAGGAGGTTTTTCGCGTTTTGCGGCCAACTCTGGCCATTCCAGCGATGATGAATGATACGGTTGTGCTTGTCTTGTCAAGACGAGTCAAATGGTGGTGAGTTTGTTCAATTCCGAGCATTTCGGAAAATCAGCGCTTTTGAGAGAGAAAGAGTTGACTGCGACTGCGACGGTTGACCAGAATTTTGATGCGTCATTTTTTTTTTTTCGCTATTCTTTTGCTGCTAGGTTTATTTTGAGGTGTACAATGATGGTTAGGATCCATTTGATCGGAACATTACATTCCGATATGAAACGTCATGAAAAACATGGACGTTTCTTCTCTGTTTTGGGACCCAACGTGGTCGGTTTACGTGTCGGTTCGGCTGAAGAACGTCATGAGACAGTTGACGTTTTCATAACGTTTTGTGGTCGTTTCTTACTCGTTCCAATGTTTGGTCTTTTCCACCGACGTTGTTTATCGTTTAAGGTTAGAGAAGTATGTGTATGGGAAATGTGAGAGTTTTAGGGATAATTTGGCCATCGTTGGCCCATTAGAGTCGATCTGTGAGGGTATGAAGGATGTGGCCACGACACAGAGCATCGTCGTCGGCCCAAGTAGCGGCGTCTGGGGATTCAGAGTCGGTCGGAGGTTCGTCGGAGAGGACTTGAGAGAGGCGGAGAGTGCGGAGCGGAGGAGGATGGATTCCTTCCAACGGAGATAGCCGGACTCGCAGTCTAAGGGCTTGATCGGAAGAGACGCCATGAGAGAAGAGAAGCTTTTTGGTTGAGGAATATAATCAAACGCTTTTGTGCGCAAGGAAAGTGGTGAAAGCGAAACCGCTTGAAAGATTTATAACAGGGAGAGACGTCGTTTCAAAGACGGGAACTTAACTTCTGGTTTTTGATACAATCGGGAATTTGTTTCCTGGTTATGAAAAGAATGTTATTAATGTAAGGCCCATGCACTATATAATATAGTTTTAGGCCGGTTGATTATAATATAGATTTAAGACCTACGGATTGGATTCTAAAATAGCTTAAGGCCGATTTATAGTTATATAGATTTAAGGCCTATGGATTAGAATATATATTTTTAAGGCCTTTAGATTATAATATAAAGTTAAGGCTTATGGATTATGGATTATAATATATATCTAAGACCCATACTTATAATATATAAGGCCTATATGCCCATGCATTATAATATAGATTTAAGTACTACGATTATTATATATTTAAAGTTTTTGGATTATAATACAGATTGAAAGCCTATGGATTATAATATATTTGTAAGGCCTTTAGATTATAATGTAGATTTAAGGCCTATGGATTATAATAATGTTTGTAAGGCCTATAGATTATTATATAGATTAAGGCCCATGGGCTAAAAACTCGTGAAACAAAAATACGGAGGAATCAGAAAGATTCTTATCCAGAAAAGAAAAGATACACTCAACTCAAGCTATAGAGCTCGACTGAACTGAAGCTCGAGCAACAATGGCGGCACCAGCTCACCTCTTCCCTTTCTCCTCCTCCAAAACCTCTCTTTCTCTCTCTCCTCCTCAAATCTCAACTCTCCGCCCTTCAATTAAAAAATTCGTTCCCAATTCTTCCGTCGCGTTTCCTTCTTCCTCTCGGTCCGCTCTTTCGTTTCGATCCACCACTGAAACCCGACCCGATAAACGTTCTTTCATCTGTCGGATGGCGGAGTACCAGTTTCCTAGACCGATTCCAGCTTTCGCTGAACAAGTGAGTTTTTTTTACGATTTTTCATGTAATTTGTGTTTTATTTCTATTTTCGATTAAATAAAACATCTAGTGGAATATAAATAGCATATTTGATGTAAATAGAAAAGAGAGGATGTAAATAGCATATAGGATTGTAAATAAAATGATCTTAGAAAAAAGAATATTTCTATTTTCAATTTATTTTCTTACTGGTATGGCTAAATTGCGTGTGTAGGAGACTGGGAAGTTTAGGGAACATATGATTTGGAGGCTGAACGATAAAAAACAATATTTCGGCAATTCGGTCAATACAATCGTTAAGATTTGCACTTCGGTACATTTCTCATCTTTTTCTTTTGATTATTTTCCATTTATCAATTAATTTGATAAATTCAACTACTAATGACATAAAAACAACTTTTCACACCAATTATCGTACAATATTTCTGCCCAAAATATATTCGGTCATATTATTCACCAAATTCAAATATTTCTTCGCCAACTTACTAATATATATCTCGAGTAAACTTCCAACAACAAAAAAAACTACGAATATATCTACAAAACTATCTTCATATTATAATTGCAAGTTGTAACAATTTAACGTGACAGATATTGAGAAAATTCTTACACTTGCAATACGGCGGGCCGGGCACTTTAATGGTCGTCCCGTTTATTGACATGGCTGATACGATTCGGGCAAGGAATCTGCCCGGCGGTGACCGAGCTGCCCGAGCGGCTGTTGTGTGGGCACAGAATAATCTTGATAAGGACTGGAAAAAATGGACAGGAACTGGAGACGATGATCAAGAGGCTTAAAATTGATTGGTTATATTTTTGTAGTATTTTAGTGGCTTTTTGTAGGACGGTGAGAATTATATAAGTTTTGTAATATTTTGTTGTGTTTTATCATTTATGGGTGCTTTATGTTGCTGGATGTCTAAACTGTCAATGCAATTTTGTAGAAATATTTTGATTTGCTTTTTTTTTTTAATATCGATAGGCTGAAAGTCATGCTGGAAGAACGTAACCTAATAGAAAGAAGTGTTAGAATGGTTATAATAATATCGGTTACAATTTGTAACCTAAGAAAAGAAAAGAAAAGAAAAGAAACATGTCGATAAAACAAATGAAAAAGAAAATAGACAAAAACAAACCCACCTATTCAAAATAAGATTGTGTTATAATGAACCATGTTCATTGATCTAATTGTTGATTTGCTTTTTTAAATTAATGAAATATTTTGAATGTTGATTGATCTAATTGTTGATCTGCTTTTTTAAATTAATTAAATATTTTGAATTGTTGATTGATCTAATTGATTGTATTGGTGAATAGAAAGAGCCTGAAGTTGATCTCTCCGTACATATAATTAAGATTCTTATTGACAAAAATGTTGTTTTTATGTTCTTTTGAGAGAAAAGAACAAGATTGTGTTATAATGGACCATGTACTGTTTATTTAACAACGTATGATCTAAATCTCGGTGTGCCAGAAATGAAATGGTCCCTTTTGTGTATGCCCATTATACTTGCCACTTTTTTAGTAAAATTCTATTGATTTCTTATCTAAAATAAATTACACGAAATGAAACTGGACGAATGGTTTCAAGTCTACAAATCTACTATTACACAAATAATTTTTTTATTAAATACACATTACACATTAACAATTCAAACCTTCACTTTAATAATCTCACCATAACTGAGAGTGGCATATCGAGCTGTAAAACAAAGATGATAAAAGGTAAAAATGGAACAGAGATATTTAGTCTGCCTGACACACTGCATCAAATTTACTCAATTACTAGGTTAAGACAGAGTTGACTAGTCAACGTCTCAGTCTGTCACGTGACAAGTTATGTATCCAGAGTCGTAACAAATGGATTTAAATGTTACCAGACCTGTTGTAATTGGTCTGGGTCCAGCCAATTTAGATCAAATAATGGTACTCTGTCCCAAAACATTTCAGCAATATTTGTATGAAATGGTCTTGGCCCGTGATTTTATCTGAACGTACCAGTCTGGATTGGTTCCATGCATATAAATGTTTCTTTTTTTCATACTACCATAAATAAATATATGTTTCTTCATCATATTTTTAATGTTAGCTCTTTAAAAGAGCTTACTTTTGCTCGATTATTGTTGTAATTCTGAACTCTGTAAATTTTTTGTTTTTTTAATGGTATCTCAGAAGGCTATCGCGACTGACGCTCAAAAAAAAAAAAAAAAAAATGGGGGACTCCATTTGAACAATCATCTCTCCATTTCAAACAATTTTCTTAAAGTCAGGATTCAGCAGTCAAAATTTTGAGTTTATATTTCTTTTTTCCAGCAAAGACAGCTGGATGGTTGTGAAAGGTTTCAGTAGAGATTTGTCTTTGAGCTTTGAATCATTATTATTATTATTACTTTCACTGCACTCATATGGAATTTTTATATACATAATTGAATTGCCAGATTTAACATGTCTCCCTCTCTTTTGTATCTTTCTGCACTCGGAGGTTATTTAGTTAATGATAAACAGGATAGTTAGAAAGTGCTTTTACAGTAATTAAGATTTTTTTATGTTCGAATTGTGGTATTTGCTTGAACTACGGAAGTTTTAGTTTCCACACCACAACCACACGTGATATCTTGATTTTTTCTTAAAATTACGAGCTTCCGACTTACAGAGAAAATGCAAGACTAAAAAAAAAGTTGTTAAGTTAATTGTTAAATTAAATATGATATTTTAGATTTAATTATATCAATTCAAACATAAAATTTGTAATTATATTAGTTTCAACTTCTTCAATTTAAACGCTAAAATTATAGATATAACTGTAAAAAGTTTAGATACACAAAGTCTAATTTTTCTAGTGATTTCTAACATGACCATCCAAACAGTCCCTCATAGTGTAATCTTAGCCCACTAAAATGTTACAGTTGGTATATGAATGATGTATCATGCCAGGTGTGCGAAATGTAATTTTCTTATTTTCCACTCATGTACAATTTACAATGTATTTGCCTCAAAATTAAATATATACTATATACTTCATATAATAAATTTAAAGAATGATTCACGCCATATGTGTTGCAATCTTCCGCATTTTCTTACTAAAAATTGACCCTTTGATTACAACTACTAGATATGAAATATCATATATATGTTCACACCATTGGTCCTTGGTGAAACAAGTGTACCCAACACATCATTTGTTAAATTATATCACATGTATAAATTCTTTCACCATGTCTAGCCTCTTCTTTGCTCCTCTCTCCCCTCTCTCTCTCTCTCTCTCTCTCTCTCATATGGACTAGAACTGAAATGACCATCTCAATCGGGTTACCGGATCTTTTTTGCGGAGAGGATGCAGAATCCTTCGAGCTCGGCCAATCGGATTTGGATTCGGACTTAAACCAAGATCCGAAGTCCATTAACCATTCAACAGTTCTCAGTCCACAAGATAACTCGGACTTAGAATCCATTACCAAGTTCATTGACGGGGAATCGGACTGTAAAACCCAGCTTCGGTCTAACTCAATCGACCCATTTGTCAGAGCTGAGTCGGTCTCATGGATTATTAAGGTGATAGGAACAAAAATTAAAGAATGTTTTTTTGATTATTTGGGGATATTGGATATTTTGATTGCTGATTGTATGTGTTATGATATTTGAGGAAATGTTTTGATGATATTTCAGGCACAATCATATCATGGTTTCCTTCCATTAACAGCATATCTTGCCGTTAATTACATGGATCAGTTTCTCTCTCTTCACAAATTACCTGTAAGATGTTAATTTTAGTTTGAGATTATATTGTATCATTATATGTTTCTTTGTGTGTTTTGTTTCTTATTTCCTTTGATAATTTTTTTTTTGTAACTACTGAGAATATGTATATAAATTATTTTACTAAATATTGAGCATTCATAATTTCATATTGGAAGCGCGGAAAATAAGGATGATAGATATAGTAATTTATGAAAATCATACTTCTAAGTTGGTATTCTGTTCTTTATTAATGTTTATATATAAAAGTTAGTGTTAGGCAGTCCGATCAAAATCATAACAATTAACAATCGAATATTTTCATGGAGACCCACCATTAAAATGCTAAGTGCTGTCCCCATTTCTCATCAGACTCATCTACCAGCATACCACACAACAACAAAATAAAAAAATATTTTCAAATAGTGTATTCTTTAGGATATATATATATACACACACACTATAAATACTATATTATTATTGATAATTTAGGACTTAATACTATGTTAATTATATATCTGATTAATATTTAATAATACTAAAGCGTTAATGTGTTAATGGTAGGACAGAAAGAAAATGAATGGGCAATGCATCTCTTAGCAGTGACATGTCTCTCTCTCGCCTCAAAAATGGAGGAAACCCTAGTTCCATCCCTTCTTGACCTACAAGTATATATACAACAATTTATTAATCATATAGAATCATGAAAATATAAGTTTTTATATGTTGACCAAGTCAAATGTAACTATTAATGAAGGTTGAGGGGTCTAGATTCATGTTCGAACCAAAAACAATTCGAAGGATGGAGCTACTTGTATTAACTTCATTGAATTGGAGGCTCAAGTTGGTGACACCATTCACATTCATTGATTTCTTTGCACACAAGGCTGATCCGTCCGGAAAATACGGGAGATTTATCATTTCTAGAGCTACTCAAATTATTTTATCTGCCCTTCACGGTACGTAATGTATATACAAACAAAATATACGCATAACTTATTAGTTTATCATATTGTTAAATAAAATATACAAAGTTGAGAGGTATATGTGTATTATATTATGTATATAATATGTGTGCATATATGACAGATGTTGATATATTGGACCACAATGCATGGTCGATTGGAGCAGGGGCCATAATTTGTGCAAGTGACGAGACTCTTAATATGGCATTTTGTAATCCTGTCACGGCAGTTAAATGGTGCACTGGACTTACTGAGGTAATTATATATAGATCAAAATATATAATTTTAGTCCATTATTTTGGAATAAATTTGTTAGTATATAAAATTATAAATTATGATGAAACTAATAAATTGTTGTGTATATGTATTTTATTTTCAGGAAGGGATAAGTACATGTTATCAATTGCTGAAGCAGAAAATAATCAGTGATAATCACAGGAAATATCCATTGATTTTGTCACAACAAAGAGTTACATCGCGAGTTAACATGATTTCAGAGCTCTCACCTGTTTCCTTACTTACACCACTGTCGAAAAGAAGAAAGCTAAACCTAAATGAAGAAATTCAATAAGTGTTTACAATTTTTTGGTTTGCAGATTCCTCATTATATTTTTCTTAGGAGGAGTTTTTTGTTAATTAAATTGTGAGTAGATTGGTGTTTTTTATTTTTATTTCTTTTTTTCATTCTTTTTAGGGTTCTTTGATGAACTCATGAGTGTGGGGGCATGCATGGCAGCCTTGCCTTTCTCTCACTCTTTCTTCTCTCTCTATAAAGGTTAGGAATGAAGAAAGAGAGGTGTGTGTGTTGTGTGTTGTGTGTGAGAATCAAAAGAGGCATTGATTGTAGGAAATGCTTTTGAGACTCCATTGGGAAAGGAGGTGGCATTTAATCAATGAATAATATTATTGAATAGTATTGGGTTGATTAATTTCTCATGTGTTGGTAAAGATTGTCAGAATGTCAGGGTTTAGTTAATTGTCAAATTCATTTATTTCATTTATATTTCTCTTGTTTTAAGACTGGTCAGTCTATAACCCTATTGTTAGGTCAACATTGTGGGGGAAACTGTGAATAGTAAAACTATTGCATCTCTTGTTGATGTAAAAAGCTTTTTTTGATGATATTGTTGATGTAAAAAGTTGATTATATAGTTCAACAGTTTCGTCAATTTTAGAGGATAATGATTACATTCCTGTAGCAAATTGGTCCATTAACTAAAGATTCACTTCTCAAAATTATGTCTTAAGTCTTAACATCTTATATATGTTGTAATAAAATTAAAAGGATTTCAATACAGTTTTATATGATCTTATATCACGATTTTGATAGAAATATATATGATCTTATATCATGATTTTGATAAATGTTTATACAAAATATTGTGCCAAGAAGATATAAAACTAAAATGCATTGTTTTTGCAAAATACAAATAGTTTCTTAGCATCAAACCTTAATAATTTGATCTCCTTGCTGGTTGAACATGAACGACAAACATGTCAATTCAGTGCTTCCCAAATAGTAGAAGGATACAAACAATGAGTTTCCGGAAGAAGAAACAAAAGTAGCTCAAATTTTGTGTTCGATCGCCGGAAACGAAACGATATAATGTTATGACAGGATTCATATGCTCTATGTCATTTTTTCGGTCTCTTGAAAAGGTTTCATGTGAACTAACTTTATCCCATTTCAGATTCCACTAGTATATAATATATGTTAAAATAAGAAAAAGTATATTGATCTTGAATAGAGTATATTTTTTTTTAATAAATTTGAATATAGTATATTGATCTTTAATATGGACCATTTCGAGCATGCGTATATTATACATATAGCTTCTTTTGTTATTTATCTAGGCTTGGCCTAACCTTGTTTTCCTAGGTATGACAGATCATCTTGGATTTAATTATATGAATCATATTTTATCATATCCTACTATTTCGAGTTCATCTTGACTTGATTGTTGTTTTTAACTAGATGAAGGACCAAATGTTGTAAATATCTTTATAGAATTATATTTTTATTTAATATATATTAATATATACTTGTAGGCAATTGCCTACATATTCCTCAAAAAAATGATCATATATTTTCCTAGACACAATTGGTTTTCGATGTGATCAAATATTTTAATCAAGGTTGCAAATAGTGTTTAGCGGTGTGTTACGTTCAGGATTTTCATATAGTGAATTATGTATAGCGCAAATATTACGGAGACACATTTTTATAACGGATAATATGTGTAAATATTTTTTTCCTATATATCACTATGAAATATATGCACTACAAAATCTAAAAGAAAAAATATGCAACACTAAAATATGATTGATATTAAAATATTAACAATAAAAGTTTGAAATATTCTTGCCAAAAGTTACATATCCAAAATCAAAATATGATTAATATTAATATACAACATACATATCCATTAAAAAAATTCATTAAAAAAATCCATCAAAAACGCTATTCAGACCGCTACACCGCAACTGACACACGCAACACCGCTATTGCGGACCGTTTCACTGCTAAATCATCGAAAAACGCTACACCACAACAAAACGGCTGATCACAGCGTTTAGCTTCCAGAAACCGCTATTGCGCTGCTACATACCTCTATTTGCAACACTGATTTTAATCAATTTTATCAGTAATAAATATATACACCTAAGTACAACTAAATGTGGATAGAGAATATGCTTTGTATAAAAAAAAATTAATTATGCAATATATAGTCTTATCTAGTAATGCTACTTAAAAGTTTAAACTAGTTATAATGCTTAATCATCATCATAAGCATTTTGATTTGTTGTTTGGATTGCAATAGTTTTACAGATTAAATTTTTTGTTTTAATTTCAATATTGCAGGTTCAGATTGATTTTAACCGAACCCTATTTTATTTTAAAAACCAAATCCAATGTGACAACTATTGAACAAATGATTATAAATCTAAGATTGACAAAAAGAAATATGTAGCCTAGGTGTCTTTACTAAGAAAGATTTGTTCGTTTATTTGAACTTTTGTTTTTCAATTGAAATATGTAACAAAGTATTTTATTTCAATGAAACAAAAATTTTAGTCTTTTTGTAACAAAAGTTAAATAACACGGGCAGTAATCCAATCAATATGTGAATGAGAGGAATCCTATGAAAAATCAAAAGTCCAAGGAGAAAAAAGAGACTGATCAGGCTGAGAGAGAGGACCCCTCTTAAGCACTACACAATTCTTTCAAAATTAATTAAAGCCCTTTTTTCTTGATAAAAGATGAAATTCAGCTTTTGCATTAGCAGTCTTTTTAATACGTTTTTACAACCATGAAATCTCATGGTGCTCCTCTTGTATAGGTCCCAGCTGGTTATTTACAAGTCAAAAGGTTTAATTATGACTTTGTGTCTAGTTTTTTTTATTGCAAATGGTTTATTGTTATGGATTGAAAATGTTTTAACGACATGAAATTTTTATGTTAAAGCATGTCTTGCTCTCACTACAAAAAAATAGTTAAATACAAAAATTTCATGTCTTCGTTAAAATATTTCATGTTAATATCATCACCCTTTTAAACGTGAAATGTTGTCTTAAATACATAAGTCTAGTACGATAATTATTAAACCCTAATAGTATAGTAATTTGTATATAGATTGTATATATACATTCGTACATGTGTATGTATGTATTTACTTACGCTAATTATAACGTAGAACTAATGTTATGATTGTGAAATAGGAATGAAGTCTCATTTCAATGATGAGGAGTCATGAGTAATTCATCGGAAACAGAATGAATGACACGCTCATGTTCATTCCAATGCAAATGATAAGCTGACAAAAGGCACTATACATTCATGAAAAGATTCATCTTCAGATTACGATCATTATCATCATCATGATGCATAGATAGACATGAATACTTTATAACATGCTTTCTTCCAACAAGATAGCAAGTTTAAATTAAATATTCCCAAAATATATAAATACGTAGAACATTTAATTAAGACAAATATCTTCAACATATAGTTGGATGGTGACAGAAGGATAATGTCAGCTAGAAGACATCAGTGAAATTAAATTAATCAATTGATCCCCTTTTAATTAAACAAAATTTTGTAAACCTCACCTCACAAAAAATAAAGTGAAATGTGCAAACACAATGGCACTATAGCAGAACGGCATTGTAGACATACTGTTTTTTGCATTTTATATATTATTTTCTCATTTTATATACAGTTTTGTCATTTAATATACTGTTGTTTATTTTTTGTATATTTTTTTTTTTTTTTGCTTTTATATACTGTTTTTAATTTTTATGTATATACTGTTATTAGAAAATAGAAAATAAATTATATATATATATATATATATATATTGTTATTTAACTCCTCGTGAACAATTTCTGCTGCAGTGGCATCGTGGTCCAAAAAATAAATAACACTCAGGTTAATCTTACAATATATTATATCGCCACCGAAGATCTGCATTAATTGTGACCTTGACATTTTGAAGCTAAACTATGATCAAATCTAACAAGTCATGTGAAAATCTGGACTCTTGAAGAAAGGCTGTCAAATAATAAGATTGACTATTTGGCTATCCAAAGGTTTATGCTTATCCAATATTTCCCTATTATCTTTTTTCTTTGATGATGTTTTTTTTAACTTTAATCAGACACTAACTCAATTTTAGATCTTACTTAATAGGCCTACATTTTTTGGATTAAAGAATGAAAAAAAATCTAAAATTTTAGTTGCTATCTAGGCTCGGTCCATTATGTCTGGACCGAGATCAAATTAATGGGCCAACATTATCTGTAGAAATATAGTAGACCGAGTCTATATACAATTTATTCAAAGAACTGGCCCAAATAGAAATTTCTTTAAAGTAGGCATTAGAATGTGGTTTCAAGATCATTGAGGTGTCTTAATATTTTAGGACATAGGAGAAACGTTCGATTGGAACTAAAAGTAAAATCCTTTTTTGAGGGCAGGAACTAAAAGTAAAATCTTACAATCTATAGACTCAAGAAATTTATTCTGAACGGAATACACAATGCTTATATTATATTTAGTTTATTCAGCTTCAAAAACATTTTACTGATTACATTTCATATTTCTTTTAAATAATCTCAAACCAGTGAGGGAAGAATCCAAGTGGGCGGCAAATCTCGCCACCTGCCGGTTCGACGCGAAACTCACTCAACGCACTTTCGATTCATCCTACTTTCTTGGTTCCCACGTCAAATACAGATACAAAATACATTCTACACAAACTCCTCGAACGACCAGCTTTCTTTAATTGGGCTGTATGTACACAGTTCCTTCTCAAATTGTCTTTCTCGTCTACTTCAACAGAGAAGCAATGAAAGTCGTCAAGAAATATCGCTCGGTCTCCAATGTCGTTGATCTCTGTCCATTCTTCAACCTCCTTGTTCAGATCCATCTGGTAAATTGTGTAGTGTAGTCAGAGCTGTTCATTCAGCCGTCTGATCTCACTAGATGTTCTTCAGAAGAAGATGTGAACACTAGAAGTTTTTCCATGTCAGAAAATTCAAAAAAGGGTTTATTGAGTGGATTGCTTGCAGCGTATTTCCTTCTAAGACGAATGTTTGTAAAGATTAAGCATCCAGAATGTAAAATTTACTTTTGTGAAACATGATGTTTCTTGCCGCAATATAATGGAGCGTTTCTATTGGTTTCCAAGACTGATTGCCTACGTGGCAGTAAATCATGCGGCACGCCTCTTCTTGAGCTGCAGGCAGCCACAACAATGGATTCCAATCGGTCCCAAACGAGGATGTTAGCCGCCACTTCGGCAACAGAGGAGCATGGATTTGGACAGGGATGGCAGACTGTTGCGCCGGTGAAAGGGTTGATTAGTGATAAGGTGAAGTTACGGTTTTGCCCCTTGTGGGCCCTTGAAGTTACGATTTTGCAGATCCGAACAGGTGGGAGATTCTGGAATCAGAGAGATGGAGGGAGTAGATGCGATCTTCTGAGAAAGAGTAGAAATGGCGGGAGGAGTTTGAGAAGAGGAGGAGGCAGGGGAGCTGAGGCAGCAGAGATCTCCAGCTGGAACAGACGGAACTGAATCGGATCTTGTCGATGAGTTCCGTCATCAATCCGGTGATGGTGATGAGCGACTCTAACAGCAGGTCTGACCACTCCATTTTCATCAATCTTTCGCGGTAGCTTCATAACATCGCACCAGATAAAAAGCTTTTGATGATCGGTTTGAGAAAAAGCTCAGGAAAGGTGAGAACTAAGAAGGCGGGAGAGAGAGAGGGGGAAAAACATACAAGTTTTTCTGAGATATGGGCTCCTTTTTTATTGGGGGGTCTCACTGGATACCCATAATCCGATAATCCGAATGAATGAATTCGCACGTGGACCGAAAAAATGTGTCCAATAATAAAATGAATTCACATTTGATTTTTACAAAAAAAATCCGCTAATTTAATGGATTTGCATTTGGATCTTGGAAGATCCGAATCCGAAACACGATATGAATCTGACAATTAATATATAGTAAATATGTATATGTAACAATAAAATAATAAATGCAAAAAATGGGCAAAAAATTAATAAGGGTGAATATTTGGTAAGAAAAAATGGGTAAGAAATCACGTATTTTTTATGGTGTTTACATGTTTATTATTTTCTTTTAAACTTGATGACATGACCCAAAATTCAATCCGAAATCCGTTTCGTTAATGGATTTGACTTTGTATATGGATCTTTATCTTCTTAATGAATTTGGATTTGTATTTGGATCTTTTAAATTTTCTTCCCTTATTGAGAGTGAAACTAGCTGCCCCTAGACAGAAAATGATCCGCATATGGATACTACGTGGATCCGACCTAAAACCAATCCATTAACACCCCTACTTCTTATTTAAAAAAAAAGAAAAGAGTAACAAAAGTCGTTAGTCTAGTCAACAAGTCATACATTAACTTATCCGAGGCCACACTTGTTTCTGTTACAAGAAACGAAGAAAAGTTTGTTGGACTGATTTTAATTTATTGGCCCATGTAAAAAAATATTCAATATAGGCGTCTTTGGGTGTGTAGTTTCAGCCCAAATTATCCCAAATGTTTAGATTTCTGAGTGTGTTTTGACTAGAATAATACTCCTGCTTCAATATGAATATTTCAATTTTATTATTCATTTCAATTTATGTATAAATTATAATTACGAAAATTTAAAATAAAAGTTTGAAATAAATTCATAGTACATAAACAATATATAATAATTATGTTAAGTAAGTTGTCTATGATTAAAATTATTTTGAATTACATCATAAAATATTCTATCCATTTATTATGCGTTCAAAAATATTTTCTATATCACATCTAATTTTTAAGGATGGATAACTCTATAAACCAATAAATTTACATATAAGAAATAAAATAACATAAATAATAAATTCATAAAATAAAATAAAAATAACCAACTAAATAATTTCGATAATAATTTATGATCTCAATTTATGTTTGCATTAAGATTTCTAAGATTAAAATATCATTTTTTTTAAATTCTCGTTTGTTTCTTAACTCATCATCTCTTGACATATTATATTAGAAATAAATCAAGTATTAATCGGGTAAAATAATTTATTTCATAGATTTTAGTTGAAACCACATAAGATTTAATAATAGATGATTGATTTTTAAAAAGATAAAAATAATAGTTATATTTAACATGATTTATAAAAAATAAATATGATATTTCGTATATGGAAAAAGTATGTATAGTGTATATAAGAAAATTTAACATGACTAATTTTCTTAAAAAAATTATCACCACTATTTTTCTTATTTATTTTTTAGTTGTTAAAATGATACGGATTATGTATAAATTGATCACATATATTTTTTTAATTCATAATGCATTAAGTAATATAATTATAGTTCTTAGTACTCGAAATTTTATTTAATATGATAGTTCTCACGTAATTGGAGATATAACACGAAATATTAATCTAACCGATCATGTGATATTGTGGTAGTAATTTAAATGAAAAACTAAGATTTGGAAATTTTTTGATCTAACGCCCGAGATAAAATTGAAAATAAGTTTTTTGAGAATGCTCGAGATAGAGATAAAAAATAAGGTATGAGTTTATGAGCATATTATTTTGTACATATTATCTTATATATTTTATACTCACATATTTTAGCAAAATAATAAATAAATTAGAACCATAATAATATGGAACTCAAAGATAAAATTTCAACAAATTTATGTTTGATAATTTTAAAATGAGAAAATAAAATATTCATTAAGAATTATATTTTTTTTAAAAAGAAAAAAAAATTATTTATATTTTATTGAGTGAACTCCTCATTAACTATGGTATTAATAATTAAACATAAGTTTGAATTATGATTCATCGAAATCATCCGATTAAAATATGATGATCAGAAACAAGTTCAACAGTTCTCATCAAATCGAGGATAAACACAAAATATTAATTCAATCAATTATATGATTATGTTTTAATAACTACATAAATATTTATTGCTATAATATATCAATAAATTTGAGAAAATAAATAATTAAAATTTGATAAATAATTTGAGCCAACCATCGTTCAGATAGAAGTGATTATGTGGATTTATGAGAAGGCTTGAAAGTAAAAAATAGAAGAAAAATGTGAGGTTGGAGTTAATTCTTTGTCCTCCGTTAATTAACTATTTATTTTTTCTAAGAAAAAGGTCTTATTCAAACAATAAGAAATTTGTCTTGTTGAAATAAGTACAATTAATGTTTGAAAGAACTAGGACTAGAGCAGCCCTATTTAATTCCAACGGTTAGAATAGAAATTGCACCGCATATAATGTCATGTGCATTTAATGAAAATAATTGCCTAAATAAATTCATAACTATATGATTTTATCGCTTATCTATTTATCTCCCGTCTTCATTTATTTTGATTGATGTTTCATGATAATGACCCTATATGAAATGATTGATGTCAGTTGAGTTCATACCAAGTTGCACAAACTATTCAAAGGAAATTAAATGCACAAGGTTCATAAATTTCAAAGCGACCATATATTTTGGGATCTGAAAGTACTGTCCTTCACTGAAAAATATAACTTAATTTGATTTGGCATTTCATAAAGTCAAAAATATTTCATATCCTATTTTGAAAAAAATAAATGAACATTTAATATCATTAATGGGAGGTTCAATCACTCACGTCTTCATGTCATGTCATCATTAGTATTTGTCATACTTTTATTTCCATTTTGTTGTTTTTTGTCATTACGACAAACTGATTTACTCTCCAAAACACTAAATTTTCTAATTAACCACACTAAAATTTGGAGATTATGTAAAATGTACATCAAACAAAGTTCCAACACTTCTTTCTTTCTTCATCTTCTTGGTCAAATGCATTTAATCCTCATTGACATGAGCTTTCATCAATTTCAGATTTGGATCGCAATTAGCTTTCTATATCATTAATTGATCAATTGAAGGATTCTGAGATGCTATTCAAAGACGGTCGCCATTGTCGACCTTTACTTGACTGTTGTGTACCAGCACTGGTACTGGTACTGGTACTGGTACTGCTCTTTCTGTACCGGTCCTCTCTCTCTTGTTTAATCACCTGAATCATTGAAAAATAATTCATATTTAATATTAGTAATATAAATTATTATTTCTGCGACAGATCTAGACTCTGTTTCAACGCTGGATCTTAAAATTTTCTTTTTTAGAGGAAGTGTTTTGTTTATTCATTTTAAAATGAAGTTAGTGAAGTACAACAATGATCGATACTGTACAGATAATAACCTGCTCTGGATCTGGCCAACCATATATTACAGGATTTTGCTTAAAAGCATATTTTGTACTTCGATTCTCAAGTAGTAAGAGATTAAATCTTTTTCAAATAAATTCAAAATTCAAAGTATTTGAAAAACTCTCCAATGTAAAATCAGAAAACAATTCAGAAATAGAGTGAAAGAACGAAATGAATACCTGATTGCTCTGTTTTGAATCGTTATGTTTTCTTTGAACTGTATATACTTTTCCACTGTGATCTCTCTGTTTCTCTCTTTGATCCTGTTTCTCACTCGTCAAATCGCGCTCCATTGTCTTCATCTTTTCGTATTTCCTCGCCTGAAGTGCCTTCGTCACCTCTACAAAATCAAACCAAACAAAAAAAATAACAAATTAAACAAAATAATTTACAATGCACGTCCAAACCCAATCATCACCAGAGAAAATTCAAGCGAAAATTCATGATCTAACTTCAAAAATCCGAAAATCAATCACCAACCTTGAGAAGTAATGAGTCTATAGACTTGGCCGAGCAAGAGCAGCTCCTTCGGCTTCAGCAACTTCACTCTCGTCACTCTCGCTCCCCCCTCCCGTTTCCTCTCCTTGTCTTTGCCATCACCAACGCAAAGTATCACGAGCGCCACGTAATGCCCCGGGTTATTCTTCATCACCTCCTCCGCCGTGGCGCTCCAGTACAGCCTCTCCACCTTCCCGCCCGGGTGCTGTATGATCACCGTCGCCGCCTCCGCCGCCTGACAATTCCCCATTATTTCCCTTCTACCTTGAATCTTCTTCTCTTTCTCTTGAGGTTTTTAATGGTGCGAGTAAAAATGAACTGAGCGAAATAAGAGAGAGTGAGGACGTTTTAATAGAGGGAAGAATATAGACTGCATGCCACGTGGCGAGATATCATTGGACAGGGTGTTGGTAATATATTTCTGACTGGACATGGTTTAAGAACTACAAATCATATGCGGTTAATAGTGTCGAATTCAAGTGTAGCGAGTTATGCATGAATTGAGAATGACTTGTTATGTGGATGGCTATTGTTTTGAAGGGGATTGGAGTTAGAACTGTAGAGGAAGCGTGAGATTCTTCGAAAGGGGCCTACGTAATGGGTGAGTTCCTTTTCTTTCCTATCTTTTCCTTTCCTTGATTTTACCACCCGCATGGAAATCCGGAATGGATGAATTTGTTACTGATCTTCTGGGTATGAATTTATTTACTAAAATATAGTTTTGGGTATGTATTTTTGTTTTATTATTGTGAAATGATTTGTTACAGGACTTGATATGTTTGAGAGGGTTATAGAGGGATGTTAGTCTGGATCGCACGCTCAACTGATGTGAGTTGTAGTTTTTGATGTTCTGGAGTGGGAACTGAAATAGAAATGGCGTGGCTTGTGAGAAAAGCTGCTCTGAATTTGAGTTGGATTTGATTTCTATTTCTGCCACTTGATTTTGTATATTGATCTTCGGCCCCTTGTATTATTAATCCTCTGATTTGGTTTGAATTTTGTCAGCTCAAAAGAGTGTGTGACAGAAGATTAATAGTACGAGTATCTAATCATTTTTAAGGTAGAAAAACCATGGTTTTGTTTGAATTTATGCTTCTTTTGTTGGAATTTTACTTTTTATTATGTTCATTTTTAGGATCAAATTCTGTCCCTGCCTAACTTCACTTCATTGTGATGCATAAAAATGTTGCACAAAGTATTGATGCCGTTCAAAAGATTAGTTCAAGAAATAGTTCTAATTTGTTTACATCAATAATAAAATATTATTTGTTAAATTCTTTAGATATAAGATTTGCCTAAAAAAATCTTTTAATTATATTGTAACTTAGCTTTTCCAGCATGTAAACAGATCCGCACTTTACTTAAATTAATAGTTCATTCTGCATGTAATCCAAATATTCATGCCAAACTGCAGAAACCAATAAATTAGTTAATACCAATAAATTAGTTAATCGAAATTAGGTTGTTAAAAAGTTAACCATGTTTATGACAGATAGAAACCAGCTGGTTATGTGAAAGGGTGCAAGTGTAACTCCTAAAAAGACAAGATTAACGATTAATTAACAAATTAATTAATGCAGTTTCAGCTAAATAACAATACTCATAGGGAAAACAACTTGTCACTTTAATCGATATAACACGGTGGGTGTAGTTAAAGTAATTAAG
Source organism: Juncus inflexus (assembly GCA_024447665.1). NCBI lineage: Eukaryota > Viridiplantae > Streptophyta > Magnoliopsida > Poales > Juncaceae > Juncus > Juncus inflexus. The sequence continues at coordinate 11,356,318 of JAJHPC010000008.1, forward strand.
AAGGTTGATTAACTAAGATTTATATCTCATTATACTGTCATGATTTTGATGCCTATCCATTTAATTATAGCCACATGCTCTTCTCCTTTGATCTCTGTCATTTTCATTAATTACATCTGTTAATCTCCGTAGTTTAATTAATTACATCATAAGTTTTCTATATACAACCCAATAAAACAAGAAAAATGGCACCATACACTCATTCCAAATTCCAAAAAATTTCATTGATGTTGTTAATTTGTTTTATCAAAATTCATATACATTACAATTCCTATATATTTAATTATCAATTCCCATTTCATAATTTTGATGGAAGAGAGATTAAAAATATAAGAACTTTTTAAAATATTCAGAAAAGTTAGGAGATTTTCCTGATATTCAAAGTTAGATAAATAAATTTATACTAGTTATTTCACTATATAATAATAATCATCAATTTGATATTATGATAATTTATTGACCAATTTGTTTGATATTAGGTTTTAATGCAATCAAATCATGATTTAATTTAATGTAAGTGTAATTTAATTAAACGAAGGGTTGTGCATGTGGGGACATGATTTCACTAGCGTGGGCGCACGCAGTCAAGTAATAATAAGCTTACACATGACATGATTCAGCCGAGTATTTGTTACTTAGTGCACCACTTGAGTTTTTTGCAACTATATAATTATCATTTATCAGAGAATCTATATAGTTTAATCATAATACCCCCATTAATTTAAATTTTGGGGTATTTAATAATGCAATCAGAGCCGCCCAAGACCCAAGTGGCATTGGCTTTATTTTTTGTTTTTTATTAGAAATTTAAACCTAGTAGTGTGTTATATGTAGTCAACAAACTTATTTTGATATAACTATTATAATAGATTTTGCATAATCACCCCTAGATGTTGAAATAATCCGGAAACATATTTAATGCGAGGGTGTGCTTTAGAAAATATGAAACAATATGGAAAAAAGAGGGCATTGAGGTTAGTTTCTGAATTAGTATGGTATTAAACTGCAAATGAAAGTAACATTCTTTCTATAAATGGGTCTATTATATTTAGTTACACTATAGCCTATAGACTATTTGTGGAAATTAAAGATATACTATATTTTGTTTTTGAGGCAAACTTAAGGGAAATTAAAGATATACTATAGGCTATTTATTATATAATAATAAGTAGATGCAAAAGATTAATATCCCTAAATTTTAGGAGCACATTTTGTGCCCTAAATTTTAGGTTTTATCATTTTTGAACTCTAAATTTCTCAATTATAGCGCGGTTTGGCTGATGAGCCTAGTTAAGTAACTGAAAGCCTATATAATATAATGTCTCTTTAATCAAAGTAGTCTATTTTGAGGTCAAATATGCCTTTATTATATCTATAAATGCACATATTCTCACATTAATGGCTTTAATGAGACCATGTGAAGTCTTGATGAACTTTAGGTCACGTTTGCCCAAATTCTCTCGCTTTTCTAGTGATCAAATTTCCAAATATATGGTCCAAAGTCCAAATAGCCATGAACCCATGATAAGTTGATAACCATAAAAGTATGTCTAAATTCACATGGGCAAATTTTCCTATGGACTATGTTGTGATTTCTAACATCATATATTTGACAAAAACAAACTTTTGGATTTAGTTTCTAATTTTATGAAGTTCATTATTTTTTAAACTGTGATATAATAGTACTTTTCTAACTAGTTCTAGTCCTAGATAGCTTCGTTTGGATGTAATCAGCTCTAGATGTCATTTTTTGTTATCCTTTTATTTCTTTTTTTTTTGCCCTTATAATTTTATGGTATAAAAGCAATGTTTAAAACATCGGAAGTCCACCAGGTGAGAAACCGTGCCAGTTAGCAACATGATAACTAGACGGAGATTAGTCGATAGCAAGTAGGTTAACATCGCATTTGACTTTCGGACATTCTTTCCTCAAATATTATATTGATGATACCACTACACTAGCCTATGAGACTATTTTTGCAACAATTTTTAATTTTCCATAAGCTAACAAAAATAAAACATAAACATATAAAAAATGAAATAGGTTGCTCTTGACTGTTGTTGAATTTTTCTCTAGTTGGGACAGAAAAAAAATTAAATGAAAAGAAATTGGATTAAGTTGGCTCAAAATCAGGTCAAAGCTGATCAAATGCCGGGCTAAGTCGTTAAAGCCGGGCTGACTGACTTTTGTTATTGACATGAGCTAATCGAAACGATGGAGAATCGACATCCACGGTGACATAACATTTATAAAACTGGATAAAACCTGACATCTTAAAGACCAACTTTTGATCATAAACATCCCTTCAGCAATATTTGTCATAATCTGGACAATTTCCATACCACCTCATTTATTTTTAATATAAAAATACACCATCATTGAGTGCTGCCAATCCTTATGGACATTTTACTCATACTTAGCTTTGTTTGTAAGTCGCATACTAGCTATAATTTATACCCATGAGTTAATTCCCTCGTGGATTGATGAAATTCATCTCATGCCTCTTGACAAGACATAATATAATATAATATATATGCATAAACCATCTCAATGGAGAACCATAGAGATTTTACCAAAGAGTTGGGACCTTTTAAGTGATACGTGTCAATAATCATGTGGGTTTAAGTATATAATATCTTGTTGGTAGCCTTGAAACACACTTTTTCCACTCAACTAATCAATTATTTGGGCTACAAAACCTGGTGCAAATGTCTATTTGTACTCTATAAATTCCAAGAAAGAACAACTTCCTGTCTGTTCATAGAATTAATCCATTTAAACGGCTCTCTCTTCTATTTCTAGACCGTATTTTTAAGTAGAATACAAGGTTTTTGTTGGCCTAATTATTCGCCTAATTATTGACAAATGACTAGTGTCTTGTAACAAGCTAATCTGATTAAGTAATGTTATTACAAGATCATTAAAATCATAAATCATTATTTTTTAATTTTATCACAGCTTTAATACAAACTTTATAAATTCCTACAATGTGAACATCATCTATACAAGATACTCAAGTCAGTCAAAATTTATGGATTTGCAACTGCCATCTCTCTACATTTCTTGGATTATAATTTTCATAATTGAATTAATTAGTGCAAGTACACAAACCAGAAAACCAACCAAAAGAGTTTAGATATGTTTATAAAACTCAATATTTTGTCTGATTAGAAGACATTCATTGTGGTTAGAGTGTGGTCTGTCCCTTAATTGTGATTTGGTCTAAAGAACAAAAATAGCCCAAATGCCCGACAGAGAGACATTTTCTGACGGAAGAAAAAGTTTATGAACAAGTGACCACATATGAAAGTTGATAAAATAAAAGGTTGGTTTGATATGTAGACCAAAGTTTGATTTTGCTTTTGATTTTCAATATGTTTTGATATGCTTTTAGTGGTATATTGAATAGATGGCAAGTGTTCATAATTGATGGATCTGACAATGCTCTTTTAATCTCTTTTGCGTTGTGTTGTTTTATTAGTGGTGGTGGTCCAAATTATTGCCCAATTTTTCCAACTCATCACCCAAATGATTTTCATTGCTCTTAAAATCAAATAATATATATAACAAATATTGCATTATTGATTAATCTGTGTTACCATTTGAAATAGTTTTATTATCTTTTTTGACCAACAAAATGTAAGAATTGGAATGATGGTTCTAAGGAATAAATAGAAAAGTTAGGAAAGGGCTGCCCCACAATGTGCATCTCGCATCTTCTCTTTGACCAACATGATATCAGAAACGGTATTTTCAATGCTAAATTTTTTGGTTATTTCATTACACATCACCCCTTGAAAAGTTATGGTCACTCCACTATGCCCCTTCTTCTTTATGCCATGTGGTCTGTTAACTTATTATTTCTTTAAAGCAAGATCAAACAAGTCATGTGCATGAAATCCCTTTGAACATAAAAAGACAACACTTGATAAAAGCAGAGGTTGGTCTTATTTAGATGTGGAATGAAAAATTCGATCTTTCATATTATTAGAAATATAATTTGATTTAAGCATTTTGATCTTATTGAATGATTCTGAATAATATATTGCCCTGAATAATTTAATAAACCATATGGCAAACACACAAATAATCTCTTCTTTTAAGGCTGAAAGTCATGTTTGAACTACAACAATAAAAGGCACAATAAATAAGCCCATTATAGCTTAGTATTATAAGCTGAATAAATACCAGGCTCAATTATATGATGGGCTTAATTACGATTTAAAGATGATTTCACCAAATTGACTAGACATTCACAAAATGGCCGGAAAGAAAATATTCAAGAAATGATTTAACAAAAGATACTATGAGCCCAAAATATTCAAGAAATAATCTAGAAATATTTTAGCAGAGAAATAAATAAAGCCCAAAAAAATTCAAGAAATAATCAAAATTAACAAAGAAAATAGGAGCCCAAAATATTCAAGAAATAATCCAGAAATACTTTACCAAACCAAACAAAATCAGAGCCCAAATATATATTTCCCTCTTCTTCTCAAAAACCCTTTCAAAGCTCTCAAAAATGGCGTGGTCAGATCTGCCGCCGGACTTGCTCCTCACCATCGCCGGAACCCTAACGGGATTCACCGACCACATCCGCCTCCGCTCTGTCTGCTTCCTGTGGCGATTTTCCCTCCGATCTCTCCCTCTGCCGCCGCAGCTCCCGTTCCTCCTCCTCCCCTCCAACTCCCGCAGCAAGTTCTACTCCTTCTCCGAAGATCGGATCTACCCCGTCCGTACCTCCGACGATGCCACAATCTCCTTCCTCATCGGATCTACTTCCGGCTGGCTGCTCGCCCTCAAGGGGAAAAGGCTTTACTACTCTGTTGCAATGGTCAATCCTTTTAAGGGCGCTTTAATCGACCTCCCTGAGTCAAATATGCTCCACTGTACGTACCCTGTGTCAGCTGATACCTTCGTTTGGGACCGATCGACCTCCATTGTTGTGGTTGGATGCAACTTGAGAGGCGGCGTTTTTTACTGCCGCATAGGCAAGCGACGTGATTGGAAGGCAATCGAGTCGTTGCGAGCTATCTATGCAGCAAGCATCACGTTCCATAGAAGTAAGCTTTACGTTCTGGAAAAATATTACCACGACAGAACATTCATCTTGGATGGAAAGACACTGGAAAAACTCCTCGTGATAAAGGCTCCCCTTTTTGAGTCTCTGTCTTACATGCCAACACACTTGTTCGTCTCTTCTGAAGAATCTATCTTTTTGCTGAAACCTGATGAGGTGTCTCAAAACACCGGTTCGCCTGTGTATAAGGTTTATCATATGGATCTCAAAAAGGAGGAGAAGAAATGGAGAAAGTTGAAGGACATTGGAGACCGAGCGATATTTCTTGACGAGATTCGTTGTTTTTCGATTGAAGTAAAAGATGAGAGAAGCAAGGTGAGAAGGAATTGCATTTATACGGCCATAAAAGGAAATGATCGGATTTATTCCATGCTCGTGTTTGATTTGGGGAAGAGGGAACCTGCAATATTGGATGGGGAAGTGAGTAAGTTTCGCGTTGAAGGAGAAATTGAAAATGGTGAGGTCTGTCCCACTTGGATTATGCCCTCTTTCCATTGAGATGTTAGAAAGGGGTAGAGAGAATTTAGGGTTTAGGGTTTAGTTTAAACTCTAAACCCCATTTTTGCCAAGCAAAGTATTTCTTAAGAATGTTGTCTGCTGTGTTTTGTTTTCCCTTTGTGTTGTTCCTTGATCTAAAGTGGAAGTTATGTTCAGTTCTGATTTTTTTTTTTGCTGGTTAGCAATGAATTTACTTCTCATTTTTTTTGTATCAAATCCAATGTATCAAGAGATATCATATTTTTTGCTGTTTTCTTTTCTAGGCTTCCATGGACATAAAATTGAGGAAAAAATATTTCTTGATATATTCACATGAGAAATGTAACCATATAATATATTATACATTACTATTACTAGTAGCAACACAAATACTAAATTATAAAGTCTATCAAATACTAGTAATAGCAACACAAAAGTGCCACTAAATTGATATGAACAGCCAAATTGAGAACAAAAAAATCTATTATTATCATACATTATAAAATAAAATTGATCCATTTAACTACAAGCATAGGGAAAAAGCATAAAATTTTTCTCCCCAAACCGCATTCAAACACAAATTCAAACTGAAGGAAAGAATTTGTTCAGATTAAACGGCAATATACTTGTTTTATCAAATTATTAATAATAAAGACATAATTAAGTACTGCAAGCACCAAAATAATCTGTTTATCAAAGGCTGAATAAAGTTGTTTACATTAGAATGATAAATGCCAGAATAAGCCCGCAAGGTTAATAAATATTCGGTCCAATTCCAATCCAATTATACATATGTGTTAATATAACTCAAATCACTTTTCTTCTCAAAGAATCGCAAAATGGGGTGGTCGGATCTGCCGCCGGAGCTTCTGATCACCATCGCCGGAACCCTAACGGAATTCATCCATCAGATCGGGTTCCGCTGCGTCTGTTCCGGTTGGCGATCTGCCCTCCGATCTGCTCCTCTGCCGCCGCAGCTCCCCTGGCTCGTCCTCCCCTCAAACTCCTCCCACCATTTGTACTCCTTGTCAGAAGATTGCGTCTGTCCCATGCGTCTCTCCGGTGATGCTAGAAACACCTCCTATCTTTTCGGATCTGCCAGTGGCTGGCTGCTCGCCCTCAAGAAGACAAATCGTTACAAATTCGCCTTTTCAGTAATCAATCCTTTCACCGGTTCTTCAGTCGGCCTCCCCAATCCAAAGCCCCGGTCCTCTTTGTACTCCGTGGAAGCTTCTACCCTTGTTTGGGACCGATCTGCCTCCGTTGTTGTGGTTGGATCCACCCTTAGCAGGGGAGTTTTTTACTGCCGCAAAGGCAAAGGAAATAATTGGAAGCAGATCGAGTCGTTGCGAGCTATCTGTGCAGCAAGCATCATTTTCCACAAAAGTAAGCTTTACGTTCTGGAAAACTTTTGCCACGACCAAACATTAATCTTGGACGGAAAGACGCTTGGAAAACTCCTTGTGATAAAAACTCCCTTTTTTCGGTCTCTCTCTTACACGACAACAAACTTGTTCGTCTCTTCTGAAGAATCCCTCTTTTTGCTGAAACCTGACGAGGCGTCTCAAAACTCGGGTTCGCCTGTGTATAAAGTTTATCATATGGATCTCAAAAAGGAGGAGAAGAAATGGAGAAAGGTGAAGGACATTGGAGACCGCGCGATATTTCTTGACGAGATTCGTTGTTTTTCAATTGAAGTAAAAGATGAGAGAAGCAAGGTGAGAAGGAATTGCATTTATACTGCCATAAAAGGAAATAATCGGATTTATTCTGTGTCTGTGTTTGATTTGGGAAAAAGGGAAGCTGCACAATTGGAGGGGGAAGTAAGTTTGAAATTGAAAATGGTGAGGTTAGCCCCACTTGGATTTTGCCCTCTTTTGGTTGAGATATTACTATATTAGACAAGGGTAGAGAGAATTTAGGGTCTATTTAAACCCTAAAGTCCATTTTTTTTTGCCAAGGAAAGTATTTCTTAAGAATGTCTTTTAAGAATGTTGCTTACTGTATTTTGCCCTTTCTCATTTTGCCTTAATCTGGATTCTGAAGTTGAAGTTATCTTCCATTGTGATTTTTTTTAATGTTAGTATTAAATTCACTTTTTTGTAACAAATCCAATGGATCAAAATATCATATGCTAAATTTTTGGGGCTTTCATGGACATAAAATTGAAGAATTTTATATACATATGATCAGTTGTGAATTATTTTTGCTGGTTAGTATAAAATTACTTTACACCTTTTTTTATCAAATCCAATGGATGGAAAGATATCATATGCTAAATGTTTTGATTCATCGACATAAAATTGAAGAAAGAATATCTATTTGGGAGGCGCTATTGCAAGAGCTCATGTGGCTGAACTAAGAACAATTTAAAATTTTCAGCAATAGATAAAAGTTATACCCTTAATTATGATATTTCCTTTTTATTGTTCTCATTTATTTACTATATTATGTTTCCTAATATTGAGTGCAATTAAAACATCTTAATATTACTGGTAATTTTTTTTTGTAATCGGTCTTGTCTCTCTAATTGTGCCTATTTGTATTATTATTGGTACAAGAGTTTTCTCTCTCAAAAAAAGATTTTTTTAGAAATTTATAGTTAGATCATTAACCTTACATAGATGTGGCGGCTATATTTCTTATCTCTACTACTTGGATAAAATTCAATCTTATATCCCTACAATCAATAAGGCTATATGAATATACAGAAACGTGAAACCAATTACAAACACTAGTTCAAACTTCAAAACATTAAGGTGTAAAATAAAAGAAAAAGAAAGAGGTAAAAAAATTGCTAACATTTTTATGTAAAACATGAAACATGTTTAATTTTCCTTATCCAGCAAAAAGAGGAACTGATAAAAACAATCTACTAATTATTGTGTTTCTATATTTAGAAGATTTATTTTCTCAAAAAAAAAAAAAAAAAAAAAAAAAAAAAAAAAATATATATATATATATATATATATATATATATATATATATATATATATATATGAGGAGAGTTCTTTTGACAACGGGCTTATTCGGCCAACGTGTGACAACATTGGTTATAAAAGCGAAAATTCAAATTTCAACCGTACGGATGAAATATATATGTTTTGAATATGTTGTGGATCAATTTTTCATAGAAATCAGAATATTATATCATTGCCATCATGTTTCTCAAAATAAGAAGCAGAATTTGTAATAACTATGTATACATATTTTTGATAATACATGATGTTTAAATATATTATTGTCAAATTTTCAAAAGAATCAAAAATATTTATCATTACCATCATGCATTATCAAAAAAAATAAAAAATATTTATCATTACCATCATGCATTATCAAAAATTATCAAAATATGTATACATAGTTATTATAAATTCTGCTTCTTATTTTGATGATATATGGTGGCAATGATATATTATTTCGATTCCTGTGAAAATTGATCCACAACATATTCAAAACATATATATTACATCCGTACGGTTGAAATTTGAATTTTCATTTTTTATAACCAATGTATGCATATGTAAGCAAAATAAGACCTGTACTTACATATGTATTTTAGTCCCCAATATATATTTAATAAAATGAAAACAATAAATGTGAACTATCCTAAATAAGGGCATAATCAGTATTTACTATTTAGTATAAAAAATTCTTAGTTCAGTAACAAGAGATAGTCTTGTGAACTTCGCTCAGTTAACCATATATTATATATCATATATTAATACAATAAAGCTAGACAAGCAAATTAATTTGACTGACCAAAAACAAACAACTGATTTAAAAGAGAAAAAAACATCTATTTATTTTCATATTTGGCGATTTGTTTGTAATCAGTGGTTGGTTAAAGTGGTTTGTTTGTAATTTGTATAACTTATTGTTGGACTTGGAAATGATTATTTGTTGTCCCCTCAGACTCCTCCCGCCATTTCTATTCCTTCTCCGAAGATCGCGTCTACCCCATCCGTTTCTCCGATGATTTTAGAGCCTCTTCCTTCCTTTTCGGATCTGCCAGCGGCTGGCTGCTCGCCATCATGCGGCAAAATACTAAATTTAGCCTTTCAATAGTCAATCCTTTCATTGGCGCTTCCATCGGCCTACCTAGTCCAGACCCGCGCTCCGCTTTATCCTGCACCACAGCTGATAGCCTTGTCTGGGACCGGTCCGGCTCTGTTGTTGCGTATGGATGCAACTTTCAAACTGGCATGTTTTACGCCACCTAGGCAGCCAACAGTCTTGGAAGCCAATCAAATCAACGCAAAACAGCGTAGCAAGATGCATCACATTTCACAAAAGTAAGTTTTTCATTCTGAATACTCGGATTGATCGAGTAATCATCTTGGAAGGATATGGGCTTGAAAAAGTCCCGGTGATAAGGCTTTTTGATTCGATGATGCCTTATTATACGAGAACACACTTAGTCGTGCCGTCTGAAGAATCTCTCCTCCTGCTGAAGAATTATGCATCTTCTGGATCTAACGATCGGCCACTCTATTGGAGGCCGTGCGATGCGCTTCGTTGTTTTTCAGTTGCAGTAGATGATAGAAGCAAGTTAAGAAGGAATTGCATATACACAACCTGTGCTGTTGTAAGTAGGAATTTGCCTGTATCTATATTTGGTTTAGGAAGTATCGAGTGGCCAGCTTCTCCCTACTCAAACTCCTCCCACTTGGATTATGCCTTCTCTCCATTGAGATACAAGAAAGAGGATGGTGAAGTATTTCTCATGTATCTCCTCTGCAAATCTTTTTCATTTTTTGTACGCCAGAATTGAAAGTTTTTTTTGCTGCTTTGTATTAATCTGTTTTTCGTTATTGTACACGAGAATTGAAGTTCCTTTCGTAACAAAAGATTCAACACATTTGAAGAAGCAAAATCTAATGCCTAAAATTGCCCCTTATTATGTCTGAGGAAAATATCATATGTGATAGAATTTTTACTGCTTCATAGAATCTATAATTAAAGAAATTAATATTTATTCACTTATCCACATTTAGGAAATGTAAAGCAGGCTTGAGATCTTCACTCGCAAAAACATATATATAATAGAAAAGTAGCTGCAACACAATTACAAAAATTACTACTCAATAGATCTCAAAATATAACAAAAAAAGTAGCAACCTATCCTAATACATTATATAATCCATCCATCCATTTAACTACAAATTTAACCAAAACAAAAAAACTTTTCACCCGCAAACATAAATCCACAAATTCAAACAGAAGGGAAGAATTTGTTCAGATTAAATGGCAAACAGTAAAACTCTTCGCTTCTTGGATCGGTCCTGAACGACCTGAACTTATCCCACCAATGATACCCTCTATCTTTCCTTGTCGTATTATCCCCTTCATTCAGGGTCAAATCCAGAAAATATGCCACAATACCCCCAACAAACGCCTTTGATGAAAACGGCACGTTTATCATGTCATTAAACTGTCAAAAAAATGTTACAGAAATAAAAATCATCATTATTTTCCAAAAGTACAGAAAAAATGTATATATTTAGGAAATAAATGGCATGTTGATCATGTCATTAAACTATCAAAAAGAAGTCACCAGAATAAAAAAACACTATTATTTTTGTGGAAGTATTAGAATATGTATATATTTATTTAGGAAACAATGAAAGAATAAATGATATATATTACTTACCCATCTGGCTTTAGTATGAACAGGGCCGTATCCAGCTACAGAAGTATATTCATTAAAATATTGTGGAATAGATAACCCCATGAAAATTGAGAACCCTAAAATGAATTTCGTTCTGAAACTGTTCAAATTGCAGAATTGTAGAAAACTTAGCCCAACTGAACCTGTTTATATGTAAATTAATAATGTTAAATGAGAAAAAAGAAATATAATTTGATATTGTATAATTAAATTTGAGAATTAATGTTGTTTAATCGACTTACCAACATATGCAAAGAAGAGACAATAGAGAGCCGCAAATATAGTCGGTGGAATTGATGCAAATACTGCTCCGAATTTTCCTAATTTAAAAAAAAAGAATGATGAGAAATTAATCTTCTTTTGATTATTTTTGATAAATTATTATTTTAGAGAGAATAAATATTATACCAAGGACAGAGAAAAATATCATAAATCCAGCAGATATTTGCACCACTCTTCTGCTTCCAACTCGTGTCAATGCAAGCAACCCTCCATTTTCACTAATAAAAAAATTAAAAATATACATAAATATAAATAAAACATACAATCATTTATAAAAATAATACAACGATTAAATACAAAACATAATTTCTTACACAGAAACAGAAGATCCAATTCCAGTCCCGAAAAACCCATCCAACAAAACTGCAATACCCTATTACCAAAAACAAAAAATAAACCCATCACATTAATGATCCAATTAACTAATAACTAATTCAACCCAACTTAAAATTCCAACATTTTTCCAAAAATATATTAAAAACATTAAACAATTTACCTGCCAGCCAATCCCACGTCCCAAAACCGACGCCGGAATCATTGTAGCACTCGCGTATCTCGATATCGCAATATACGCTCCACTCGACTAAATTAAAAAAATAACAAATAAACAAACTCATCCCATTAAAAAATGAAAAATAAAAAATAATGAAAAATAAATAAAATAAATAAATAAAATAAAATTATGAAAATACCTCGACAATGACGACAAAAGACGCCATCATCATAGCAAACGCCTCCCCCGCATCGAACGTCGGCGGCCCCCACTGAAACGGATACGGCACTCTTATCCTGAAAAATGTTTTCCACAAGAATGATTTTCTACAAAAAACAAAAATCTTAATTTATTTTACTAAAGCTGTTTTTAAAAGCCGCAAAACAATTCTGCTTTAAAAACTGTTTTTGGTCCTTACCATGGGGCGGAGGCGACGAGGCCGGAGCTGTCGGTGCGGCAGTGCAGCTGCGTTTTTGCCCTGACGTGCTTGTAGGCCCCGCCTACTGTTAGAAGGAACGCGTACAGCCAGATTATTGTCACCGAGAATAGTACGGCAAATCGGTCGAAGACTGGCTTGTCTGTGTTCACCACGTGCGGAATGTACTGTGAAAATATAAAAATATTTATTATTTAGTTGAGATTAAACTTCGGTATTTTTGTAATTTTGTTGAGTTTTATTTCCTTTTTAGGAGGGAGAATATTTAATGTTAAATATTATGTGGAATATTTAATGTTAAATATTATGTGGAATATTAGATATTAAATATTATGTGAAATATTTAATATTAAATATTATGTGAAATATTTAATATTATGTAAAATATTTAATGTTAAATATTATGTAAAATATTTAGTATTTAGTATTTAGTACGGTGGTTGTAATAGTTAATGTTTGATTAAGTTTGTAATTGGATAAGTATAGGATTTACTTGAGAGAATAATAGGAGGAGGATAATTTCTGGGAGGCCGATTTCGACGCATTTTGCCACCTGGAAATATTGAGATGTTTTATTTTAGTCAAGTATTGGAATATAATGTGTAATGATTGTGATTTATTTAGAGTTTGGAAATGAAATGAATGTAATATGTTTATTTTGAAATATAGATGTTTACACCAGGAAAGCCGAGTTCATAAAGACCGAATCCGGCTAGAGCGACAAGTGGAACTGCTGATAATGGACTCAAATATCTATAAAAGAATAAAAGTATAAAAATAAAATAAAATTATAGTATAGTATGTATCAATGAAATTGATAGGTTTTTTAATGGTGTAATCAGGAAGAAAGAATCAATGCTTCGCTAGATTATTCCAGTAGATTAGATATGCTTTAGCATTTCAATTACTTTGATAAAGCTACTTTTTAGCTAACTATTCCAAGTACTTATTATTAATTTATTAAGTAATTGTTAATTATTTTTATTTATACCTGGCAACATTTCTCCAAAGTCCACTAAAACCAAGCACAATTTGAAGTGTAGACGCAACAATTAATGCTCCTTGTGTCCCTCTCATTATTCTCAAAAATTTCTACACACAACAAAATCATCAAATTCAACCAAAATAAAATCACCAAAAAATAATTCAACCGAATTAGACAAACAATTTACCTCATGAGGGTCAGTTTCGTCATTATACCGTCCAGCCAATATAATAGAAATAGTGGGGGCCACAAACGTGTAGGACCCACCAATGACAGCTGGCAAGCGGGTCCCGAAAAATGTCTGGAATAAAGTGTTTATTCCAGAAACGAATAGAATTGTCTGAATGACCTTCGCCTTTTCCTCCTGAAGAACAAATTGAGAAATTAATTAATTAGGAAGTAATTCAGGGGTGAGTAGGGAAAGTTGGATGAGGAAATTTACGTTTCCGCCCCCCATTTGAGGAACGAGTGCGGTTGGGATGATTACAGTCGTGCCCAGCATTACGAGATAGTGTTGGAAACCTAGTAGAATTGCCTCAGCTGAATGAGAAAAATGTAAAATAGAAGTTTAGTACTTGTATAATTGTGAGTAGTGATATAAGTTTGTGTGTTATGTTTGATTTTGTTGATATTTTGGACAAATTTCTAATATTAAATTGTGTTTTTTAAACGATTTCATATAAAAGAAGATCAATAGAAGTGCACAATTGCAATATAAATATCATGAAGTTTCGAAGAAGAAAAAATATTACTATAATATCGTCTTGTATTCCTGCTTGAATTTTATCTTTTTAGTTTAGACAGATTCACCATTTATTTTTCCGATTATTTTAAATCAAGCAGCGGCTAAACGATTTCATATAAACAAAATCATAACAAAATATCACTACAAGCAGTACAGAACTCAAATAATCCACAAGAAAAATATCAAAAGCAGAGAAAAAAGGGCGAAAAGGAGAAACTCACGCCAAGGCGGAGGACTAGTGATACAGTACGAGACATTAGGCAGCTGATCCCTGACCGGATGCGGTTGTAACTCATCTTGCTTCGGGGGCGGCGCCGCTCCTCCTCCGGCCATCTTTCTCTCCCTCAAAAGTTATCGATCTTTTCTCTTAAACCCCAAAATCTCAAACCAGAAAACAAGTAATACTAAATCACTCTCTCTCACTCTCTCTGGAAAGTATCAAGCAGCTTTTACTCGCTTTCTTCTCAACCTCGCAAAAAGATGGCTTCACAAAGACGGAAAGAATGGACGTCTTAGCTAGAAAGAGAAAGAGAAAGAGAAAGAGAAAGATGCATTGTGGTGAGGTAAAAGATTGCTGCCACCTTTTTATTTATTTCTCTACTTGTCTTTTTTTACGAACACGAAGGCCAAGGAGAAAAGGAAAGGCTTGTGCTTTTCCTCTGTAGCCGATTCAGTTATACAGAAACAGAGCAGGCCCTGTTCTGAACAGAAAGAGATTCGCTCTGTTTCTCAAAACAGCACAGAGCAGAGCAGGAGGGATGATTGTGTAGCAGATATTAATGCAGGATGGGCTTATAAATGGATGTTTGTGAACTTTTGATTTTGTGAAATTTATGAAGGGCAATTTGATGCATTATTTGTACAGTTGTTTGGGGATTTGTGACAGGTGAAATTGTTCCCATAACAGAGAATATTTTTTGATGGTGAAAAAGGAAATGATGGGTGGGAAAAGGAATTCATTCCAAAGTTACTGTATTAATTTAATTATGGAAGCTTTTACTTGGGATTCTCCCCTTGATTTTATATATGGAACTTTTTTTATTTCTATATTAATTGCTTCTATTACATGTTTCAAAAAACTGAAAAAAGTAGATTGAATATTTATATTAAGAAGTTTGATATAGATATATGAAAAAAAAAGGAAAAATAATGAAGAAATTCGACATCATTACATTGTTGTGTTGATGGGTCAATAATGAAATTAATGTTGATTATAAAGTAGGAATGCGACTTGACCGATCATTGCTTGTACTATTACCAATCAAAATGCGAAATAGATGTGCACAAATTTATTTCTCATGTTGACTGTTATGATTAGCCACTAATTAAATTACGCGCCTCTTTTCTTTTCCCTTTCATTTATTGGAATTGGAAATCTACAAAATATACTTCGTTCAAACGATATTAATGCTTTTTACTTTTAAATAACACAATAAAAAGATGGCTTAATTCTTGTAGTTGTGAACTATTTTTTCCTACTTTTTATGATTTGTAATGTCCACAAATAACAAAATTATCTAGTAAAAGGAACATCATAATTCACCAAAAATATGCTTTTGAAATTTGAATACAATAAACAATTCTTAAGTAGAAAGAGAGTGTATGATTGCACTCCAAATCCGTACACCTCACTGAAAATTGCACCAAGAACAATACAGTTCATTACAGCATAGCATAACAATCATAGCCTTTATAGCGAGTCTTTAAACCTATTAACAGATAAGACGATATTTGAAAGGCCACAGATGATCTGGTTAATTACCTTTGCTAAAGCCGAAGAAAGTCCCGCGCACGTCTTTTAAAGCAAAAGAGCGCCATAAAAGAGAACTCCTGATTTTTTAAGAGAAACCTCTACCGTGTAATTTATATGTAGTGGATCATTTACATTATATAGAGCATTTAACTTTGTTAGCTTGTATGTAAAATAAGGTTTTTCTCCACATGAAATGATTTGGATCTCCTAGAAAACAGAACAAATTCTTATAGGTCTTCACAATCTCGTGCATTATTTAATTTTTATTCTTTCCACAAGAGTATAGTATTTCCACCTTTGTTATGTTATATTATGAAAAGAAATATTTGTTATCACTCAATTCCTTCAAAGGTATTGTTATGATGTATATTGTTATATGTTATGATTAGTTATACTTTAAAAATTAAAATTTTGACCAAATCGTATAAAATTGACAAAAAATATGATGAAACATTTGTTTGGATAGAAGGAATGTCATGATTGAATTACATAGGAATGGAAATATGTTATTTTCCTTTAGCTTATCTTTGTCTCACTTTTTCACAAAATTGGAAGTTGCAAAATTGAATTATGAAATGCATGATGTGATGCCAAACTAACAAAAAAATGAAAGATGTCTGGGATATATTGAGGTATAATCCAATCCAATTATTTTAATAAGGGCCCTCTCTATGTTCTGGGACAAACCGAAATTTCTGGCTAATTTTGAGGATCACACATTATTTCAACAACACTTTCCCTTAAATAGGAATTATAATCATTGCCTCCAAAAAATATTGAAAATAAAAGAAATAAGGCCCCCAAAATATTATTGAAAGAAAATGCTAGACTGCTAGGTAATGCAATAAATAACAAATTTCTCTCAGCCAACACAATCCAAAACGCAACATAACTACTTCAAAAAAGAAACATGATTCTCAAGCACCCTAAAAAAAATGATTTACAACAATAAATAGCCCAGTCATGTTTTCAGTATGTAAGCAAAGGATGAACATATATTGTTTTAGTCGTCGCATCTCTGTTTTCAAATCTCAGCAGCCAGCTTTATCCCGTCGTGCTGCCGTCATCGCTTGCGCAGGTGGAACTCACCGGTTGGAGATCCATAGCGTAACTGTCGCGATGCCATGTCAGCCGCCGTGCACGGGTCGTTGCCAAACCTGCCGCGCAATATCACATCCCCAAAATCAATAGGCTTATTCCTCTGTCCAAGTCGTTTACGGCTGGCTAGCTCAAGATCAACATCATTATATTGTTCTGACGTAGGTAAAGTTTCGAGGGCAGGTTTAAGATGATAATCAGAGCATGGCCTTGGAGGCGTTGGCGCAGATGTATTTTCTATCATCAGATACACCGGACCTGATGAATTTTAAGACCAGAAAAAGTATAAGGTAACATGATAAACTTTGAGGGAGAAAAGAAAGTATAATGTAACGCGAATAAACAAACAGAAATTTCATAATACGATAATGATATTATGTTACACATACTGAGAATTTACGCGACATACACAACTATGATATCTTGGCATAAAATAGGATTAATATAACCCCCAATCCTTCCTGTTAAATAGCCCGTAACCAAAAAAGGGATATAGATCTTTATCTTTGATTCAAAAGAGGAATTTACCTTTGAGATCTTTCATCAACATATTCCTCCGGCTTTCAATTTTGCTTACGATCTCTTCAATCGATAGACATGTCTCGTTATGTTGGTCTCATGACGGTTCATGGATTATTGCAGGTGATGTCTTCAAAAATTCTTCAGCGTCGTTTATCTGTTTTATTGAAGGATCCATGTGGTCCAAATTTTGATGATCCACGCTTTCTTGTTTTTTCATAGTTGCTCTTTTTCTTTTCTTTTAGGAAAATTTCTTGCTCTTTCTTCTCAGCGTTTAATTGCTCTTACTTTTGTTTGTTTATTTAATTTCTTGTTCTTTTTACTTTCTTAATGTTTGCTCTTATTATTGTTATGTCTGCTCTTATTATTGTTATATTTGGTTGATTTCTTGTGTTTTTCAACACGCTCTCTTCAACAATCTTTTTCCTCATTTAGGCATCTAAAAATAAAGAAATGGTTCGTGATAATTGACAGGTGGTAACAAGGTGTGCAGGATTTTACTAAACTGCTGATTCATTGTATATGGACAAGGCTAGCTCACGCCCAAAATCACACAACCAAAACCACCGCTGATACATTGTATATTGGACAAGGCTGAATGAGGAAAATGCAAAAAGAAGTTTAATGACTGTATACTTGTGAGTAATTATGTCAGTTTGTGTTTCTGTTTGATTTTGTAGATATTTTAGACAAATTTCTAACATTAAATTGTGCTCGATTACATATAAAAGAAGATCAATAAAAGTACACAATTGCAATCAATGTTACAGAATGCGCTAGGCGCTAGTCGGACGGTCGAGACCATCGAGGATTAATCGGGGATTAATCGGAGATTAATTGGATCTAGGCGGATTTATATTTTTTAAGTATTTTTATATATTATATATAATTTTTGTGACGACTGACGGTGGTGGCGGCCAGTATTTTTCATGACAGAGAGAGGAAGGAAGAACATAATGGACTTGTGGTGGCGGCCAGTATTTCTCTGAGAGATGGTGGTGGTCTTTGGCGGGAAAAAGAAGAAAGAAGGAAAGGGGGAAAAAAAGAAGAAAGGAAAATTTGGGCCAGGTCAAAAAGAAAAAGAAAAAGAATAAAAAAGAAAAGAAGGTGGGCCGGGCCGGGGCCAAGAAGGAAAAAAATAAAATAGGCCGCTGGGCGGTCCTGGGCGGATTTAGACGGTTGCTGGGCGGTTTCTGAGCGGATAAAACGCACAGACTGCCGACTTGCACAATTTCTAGGCGGTTAGCTCCTGCCTAGCGCCTAGGCGGCGCCTAAGCGGCCACCTAAACCGCATTTTAGAACACTGATTGCAATAGAAATATCATGAAATTTTGAAGGAAAAATTATTATTATAAATCATAATGTATTTCTGTTTGAATATAATATGTTTTAGACAAATTTAACACTTACTATTAAGATTATTTCAAACCAAACAGCAGTTGAACAACTTCACATAAACAAAATCTTTGCCATCACTAAAAACAGTTGAGAACTCAAAAAATCCACAAAAAAAGATCAGAATCAAAATCTTTACGAGACATTAGGCAGCTGATCCTCGACGGCATGCAGTTGCAACTCATCCTGCTTCTGCGGTGGCGCCGCTCCACCGCCGGTCATCTTTCTCTTCCCTCAAAACCCCACAAAAGTACTCTGTCTTTTCTCTTAAACCCCACAAAAGTAAAAACAAATCACTCTCTCTTCTCCTTCTCGGTTTAGAACAATATGGAAAGTATCAAGCAGTTTTTACTCGCTTTCTCAACTTCCCAAAAACAAAAGGGTGGCTTCACAAAGAAGAAAATAATGGACAATGGACGTGTTAGTGTTAGCTAGAAACAGAGAGAGATGCATTGTGAAGGGGCGAAGTAAAAGATTGCCATCTTTTTATTTCCTTGTTTTTGTTCAAGGAGAAAAGGGAACGTTTGTGCTTTTCCACTGTAGTGTATTCGGTTATACAGAAACAGAGCAGGCCCTGTTCTGAACAGAAAGAGATTCACTCTGGGACCGTTTGATGTGGAAGACATGGAAGGATATACCAGGACATAGGAAGAATGTAAGATGAGGGTTAGATGAATGATGGATGTATGTATTTTTATGTACTGTTTGATATGGAAGAATCTTAGACGAGGGATATTGAAAATTAGTGTTTGATGAGAAGGAAACTTGAAGGTAGTTAAAAATGAATTGATTGAATTAAGTATTTATTTAGATGAAATAAATATGAGTTACTTATGATTATTTTTCCAAATTAAAATTCTCAAACGTAAATCAAAACAATATTTTCAAACATAAATCATAAGTGTACATTTTTTTTTCAAAATAACAAAGTAAAACCAAATATTTATCAATCACATATATTACTACTAAAACCATCTCACAAAATTTATATTAAATCCAACCCACATAAAATTTACATTACAAATTCTTCTTCCATTCATTATAGCATCTTGGGACTGTTAAACCGTCTATAATTCTATGATCAGCTCCTATCGTTACCTAAGATAATTAGCACCAATAACATAAGTCATATATTCTAAATTTGCTAATTTTATAAACATATTATATTTTAAAAAATAACAAATAGTCATAATATTGCAATTTCGCATCCAATAACAGGTACAAAAACTCCAAATGTTTGCTCACAAATCCATTAGCAAATAAGCAACTTTGTCCCTCTAAATGTGGTATGAACCTGATCCTAATTTCATGACAAAAGTTGAATCTTGATATTGTGAAACTGGAAATTCTCAAGCTACATTTTCCTTGAATTTCAAGAATCGAAGGTCAATTGACCTTTCTAATTGAATAGAAGAGCTAATCAGTCAAGTGTATATCAATATACAAACAATACAATCAAATTCATCTCTACCCTCCCATTATCCAAATAATTCTAATCTCTCCTTCCCCTTTCTGCGTTCCTCACTATTTAACAATAAAATTAAAAAGAATCTTGAAATAAAGCAAGAAGTGAAAAATAATCCCCAAAATAAGTCATCTATTCAATCAATTAATCACAAATAAGTAATAAAAAAGAAGAAGAATTGGGTCTACTCAATTTAACCTTGTCACACAACAAGAGGCTTGTCTTCATCGCCAAATCAAAGAAATCATGGACCAAATCACTAGTTACTTCAAGTTGTGAGAGAGAGAGAGAGAGAGGAGAGAGAAGAGAGAGGAA
This sequence comes from Juncus inflexus, assembly GCA_024447665.1. Lineage (NCBI taxonomy): Eukaryota > Viridiplantae > Streptophyta > Magnoliopsida > Poales > Juncaceae > Juncus > Juncus inflexus. Next base: position 11,377,033 of record JAJHPC010000008.1, read on the forward strand.
CCAGAAATAGATGAGATTGCAATTTAGGGAGGCGAATCAGAGCTTGGAGAGACAAATTTATGACTAGACGCGACGAACGGACGGAGGCAAGAAGGAGCTTGGCGTCAAGAGATGAGAACAAAGAGGGAAAAGAGCGTTGTCCCGCTTCTCATTAGGGACAGCAGATAAGGGATATAATGGGGAGACAGGACCTGACAATCATGTTGTGTTCCTCAAATCAAACAAGAGAAAATAGCACATATCTGATATCCTCATGTCATGTCTCGTAAGATCTTTAAGATCAAACAGACCCTCTGTTTCTGAAAATAGGACAGAGCAGGAGAGATAATTGTATAGTGATATTAATATTAATATTAATATTATTGAGTATTAATGCAGTACAGTATGGGCTTATGAAAGGATATTTATGATATTTGATTTTGTAAAGTTTATAAAGGGCAATTTGGTGCATTATTTGTACAGTTATTCGGCGACTTGCGTGCAAGTTGTTCCGATAAATAGAATATTTTTGGCGAGGTGTTATTGGAAGAGCTAAGTTGGCTTAAGTAACAATAAATTCAAATTTTTGTTGACAAATATCAGAATTATTCTTATTTAATGATAATTCTTAAATTAATATTTTTATTCATTTATTATTCTTTTTAGTAATGGCTAATTAAATCTTGCAAAAATAGAAACATCGTTATTCAATATTCCAGTAATTTCTTTTGTGATGACAACAGATTTGAATTTTTTTTTTAATCTTTGATGTGGCTTTTATTTTATTAGTATTATTAGTATAAAATAATTTCTTATTCGTGCATGAATTTTAATATTATATTACTAATACTCATATATAAAAAAAATTCAAACAACACTTCATCTAAATATAGAGAAAGATACTACTAGCACATAACAACACATATATATATAAATTCGCGGTCAAATAAAATAACATATTCATTTGCGGTCAAATAAAATAAAATAATATATTCGTTGAGTCATTTATTAATAGATAGCAAAAATAACATAGAAAATCATACTAACATAAACGAACAACATAATATGACAAATAATACGTAAATATTTCATGAACCATCAATTGCATAATATGACAGAAAAGAGGTAATAAATCTATTTAATCTCTTTCCATAATTGCATGATTTATTTGCTAAATTTTACGAGAAGAATAATATCAATAGATAAAATCAATAATTTAAGAATCGTCATTAAGAAGGGCAATTTTGGTATTTATCAAACAAAATTTGAGTTTACTTTTGGTTAAGCTAACTTAGCTCTTTGAATAGCACCTCCCTATTTTTTGAGAGTGAAAAAGGAAATAATGGGTGGTAAAAGGAAATAAGGAATTCATTCCAAAGTTATTGTATTAATTTAATTATGGAAGCTTTTACTTGGGATTCTCTTCTTGATTTTTTTTTATATTTCACCCATCTGGACCAAAAAACTTTGCTAAATATCTGCTATATTACTACGATTACCGAGAATTAAACTTATGACATCTTGTTACATATATAAATGATTTAACTAATTAGAGTACAAATCATTTGCCCACCCTTTAATTTTATATATATAACTTTTCATTTCTATATTAATTGCTTCTATTATGGGTGTGTTTGATTTGGTGTATTTTAGGGGATTGTAAAGTGAAATGAAGTATTTAGGACAAAATTTTTTTGTTTGATTTATATCAAATAAAGTATATTGGTATAGCTTTGAAGTATTTTGTAATACATCACAAAATGCAGGATAACGCTCAAGCCAAAATGCAGTATTTATCCAGTTCAAATTTAATTATTTTTGAAGTATCAATTATTAAATAAATTAAAAAAAATATCAAATAAAAATATTAAATTAATTAAATTAAAGTATATTAAATAAATTAAATGAAAATTAATATTAAACAAAATTAAAAAAATAAAAATAATATAATTTAAAATATTAATAAATTAAATAAATATTAAATATTAATTAAATTAAATAATTTAAAATAAAAAATATTAAATCAAAATAAAATAAATTATATAAAATTAAATCTTAAATAATTTAACATAAGAGCATTAAATTAAAATAAAATAAATTATATAAAGTAAAATATTAATTGAATTAAATATTAAATAATTTAACATAAAAAATATTAAATTAAAATAAAAAATTATATAAAATAAAATATTAATTAAATTAAATATTAAATAATTTAACATAAAAACATTAAATTAAAATAAAATTAATTATATAAAAAAAATTAATTAACTTAAATATTAAATAATTTAACATAAAAAAACATTAAATTAAAATTAAATATTAAATAATTTAACATAAAAACATTAAATTAAAATAAAATTAACTATATAAAATTAAATATTAATTAAATTAAATATTAAATAATTTAAGATAAAAATATTAAATTAAAATAAAATTAAATATATAAAAATAAATATTAATTAAATAAAATATTAAATAATTTAACATAATAAACATTAAATTAAAATAAAATATTAAATAATTTAACATAAAATATATAAAATTAAAATAAAATAAAATATATAAAATAAAATATTAATTAATAAAATATTGAATTAAAATAAAAAATATTTAAAATATTTAACGCACGGAATAATTTTGAAAAATTGATACACTATTTTATGTATATACTCTACAATTATCAAACAATTAACTTGAATCAAAATTATAATCCCGGGTTTACATCAAAAATCAAATAATTGATTCATTCTTTACATTATTTAAAATACACCATATCAAATAACTAATATGTATTCTCAAAATCATATATAATCATAATGATATATTTGAAATATACATCAAACATGAATTACCTCAAATCAAACATGCCCTACATGTTTCAAAAAACTGAGAAAAGTAAATTGAATATCTATATTAAGAAGTTTGATATATGAAAAAAGGAAAAATAATGAAGAAATTTGTCGTCATTACATTGTTGTGTTGACGGGTCAATAATGAAATTAATGTTGATTACAAAGTAGGAATGCGACTTGACCGATCATTGCTTGTACTGTTGCCAATCAAAATGCGAAATAGATGTGCCCAAATTTATTTCTCATGTTGACTGTTATGATTCCCTTTAATTGACTGGAATTGGTATTCTACAAAATATACTTCGTTCAAACGATCTTAATGTTTTTTACTTTTAAATAACACAATTAAAAAGTTGGCTTAATTTCTTTTAGATATTATTCTTTATCCTGGTTGAATTGTTCATGATTTGTAGATCTTTACAGACTATAAATAACAAATTATATAGTAAAAGAAATATCATAAGAAGGGAAATGAGAATTACGACGGGATACTACAGTGACGGATTAAAATTATATATTATTTCTTCGCGTTTTTATATACGCTATATACTGTTTTTATTTTTTTAAATATATACTATTTATCCAATGAATTTTTATATATTATTTATTTTCAAATTATATATTTTTATATACTGTTTTTATTTTTTAAAATATATATTTTTTTATCGAATAAATTTTTTATATATTATTTATTTTCGGTATATATTTATTTTCAGTTTTTATATACGTCGGTACAAAATTGATACAGTATTCACCGGGCATTATCAACTCCTATCTCATAATTCACCAAAACTGTGCTTTTGAAATTTGAATCTCAAGTCGAAAGAGAATGTGTCATGATTGCACCCCCAAATCCGTACAGTCACTGAAAATTGCACCAAGAACAATACAGTACATTACAGCATAGCATAACAATCCTCTGTATCGTTCAGAAAATTATGGCGTTTATGGAAAGTCAATAAATATTACAACATTTTGATTCGTTACAAATAATACAACATTTTAATGCCACAGATGATTTGGTTAATTACCTTTGCTAAAGCCGAAGAAAGTCCTGCGCACGTCTTTTAAAGCAAAAGAGCGCCATAAAAGAGAAACTCCTGCTTTTCTAAGAGAAACAGCTACTGTGTTTTTTATATGTAGTGCATTTATATTATATAGAGAATTTAACTAGGTTCAACTTGCTTGTAAAATAAAGTTTTTTTTTTCCACGTGAAATGATTTGGATCTCCTAGAAACAGAACAAATTCTCCACCGAATCTCGTGCATTTATTTAACTTTTGTTTCACGAGCCTCTTTCAACTATAGTATTTTCATATTTGTATGTTATAATATTAAAGAAACTTGTTGCTACTCAATCCCTGGGTCTTGTAACTTGTTATGATGTATACATTTTATATGGCGTGATTAGTTAACTTTAATATTAAAATTTTGAGCAAATCTTATAAAATTGAAAAAAGAATTCAAAAATATGCTGAAACATTTGTCTGGGTGCAGAGAATGTCATGATTGCATTACATAGGAATGGACAGAGGTTATTTTTCTTACCTTGTCTTTGCCTCACCTTTTCACAAAATTAGAAGTTGCAAAATTGAATTATAGATGCATGATATGATATAAAACAAACCAAGAAATTGAAAGTTGTCTGCGCTATATTGAGGTCTAATCCAATCCAATAATTTAAGGGCCCCTCTCTATGTTCTAGAACAAACCAAAATTTCTGACTAATTTTGAAGATCACACATTTGTCAACAACACTTTCCCTTAAATATGAATTCTAATCATTGCCTCAAAAAAAAAAAAAAAAAAAAAGGAAATAAGGTCCTGAAAATATTATTGGAAAAAAGCTAGACTACTAGATAATGCAATAAGTAAGAAATTTCTCTCAGCCAACAATCCAAAACGCAACACCTACTTCAAAAAAGAAACATGATTCTCAAGCACCCTTAAAAAAAGAAAAATGATTTACAGCAATAAATAACCCATTCATGTTTTTCAGTATGTAAGCAAAAGATGAAAATATCTGTCAGTATTAGCTTCTAATAGTGCAAGTTTAATGGACCAACTTTGATAGAATAATAGTAATTGATTAAAGAAATGAAAATTATGAGAAGAGGTGACAAAAGTTAAAGAGAGAGAGAAGTCAACTATATAATAATTTTCATTCAATAGCATTCAACATCCTAAGTCTCCGAATTACATTTGCTACGATTTATACTTGCCAAATACTAAAAACGGAACATATTTTCTACTCTCTCACTAATAAAAAATAAACGTCAAAAATCAAAATAAGAGATAAAACCAACAAAACTCGGCAGAAACGTCCCCAGTTCATCTACACGACTCACCATATTAAAATGCTCTTCTCGTATAACCAACTCCCGAATCATTTGATAATGGCCCGCTTAATTTTTAGCACACACTCCTTTACTAATTTAATTATAAGTGATGATAGTCTTCTCCTTATTCTTCCCCCCAAATTCTTGATGACGTGGAAAATTGTAATTATGGGCCGGTGATAAACGGTGGGCTAAAATTTCATGCTATTATATATATGATATTGGGTTTAGATTTATCAGGCTGATTTCTTTGTTTCATTTATAGAGACATGGGCTTTAGGTTTAACACATTAAACATTAAGTTAATCACGTGGGCTTTAGATTTACCACTTGGTGGCCAAATTTCGAATAGACTTAGGTCAGATTCAAAATTAGATTTACCCCTCGGGACAAGGCGGGGTTTGAGCCAGAAAATATTATTTACGAGCAAAAACTTCCCTTTCGCCTCTCCCATCTTGCCTAGATGAGAAACCCTAAACGATGTGCAAGCAAGCACCCTCCCCTGGATCACCACCGTGACCGACCAACGGCACCAACCACCACGCCACAACCCCCGACCACTCGGCAACGCCACATCTGCTGACAAGCTGATTCTACGAAGGGATCTACGCGCGATGTGATTCTCACGTTCTTTTTTAAAGTCTGGTAAATTGTGGGTGGTGCTCACATTGTTCATTTGATATGTGAAAAAATAGATATACAAGTTCAGAAATCATTTTGCATGATGACTTTTCATTTTCATTTTCATGAAAAAGGATTATTATTTGTATAAATTTGATATATCATTTTGTGTCTGGTTTACAATTTGTGTTTGATTTACCATATGTTTCCTTGTGATTTAGATTTTAGAAAATGTTTTTAATAAAATAATTACTGTTAAATTTGAGAAAAGCTGGTAACAAATATTCAGTGTTAAGTATTGTCGACTAGTGGATGTTAAGTAATGAGAAATATTTGTTGCTTATTTTGGTGCTACATATGCCAAAAGGTAATGATGTTAATCATGGTCACTTTTTAATGTATAGATAAATTATAACTTTTCAAGAATAAAAGAATTAGTACAAAAAAAAAAAATACTAATGAACATCCCAATTTTGCTATTAATCTGTTACTGTACTAATAAATCAGCCGGCTACAAATATACAAATTACCCTTACCAAAATTATATATTACAAATTTACAATTACATTCCATTTTATCACATTCTGATCAAATATACAATTAAGCACATTCCCAAAGATATCAAATATTTCATTAAGCACATTCCATATTTAATTCACATTTGCCTACAAAAGCAATTTGAATCAAATTAGTAAAGGAATATCATGTTAAACAACTCATTAACACCCCATTAACTTCCCATTTACCACTAAATGAATAAGCAATAAAATTAATTAAAAATCTATCCTATCAAATTAGTAAAGGGAAAAAAGGAAGCAAATCTGAGGAAAAAAAAAAAACTGAAAACGAGAAAAATGGAGAATTTTTTTTTTACCATTCTCTCAATCATTTTATTTCTAATCTAAAAAAAGGAAAACAAATCTCTAATTTTATTTACTAATTGATCAAGTCATCAAATTCAAATTAATACCTACAAAAAAATAATTAATGCACTAAATAAGACATTTATTTTCATAAATATCAAATTTTTTAACTGAAATTAGAAAAATTCTGAATATTATGAAAATATTCAAAATACTAAAGTAACTCTTTTTAATTCACTAAAATTCTAGCATGCTGGTAGGATAACAAACTGAAAATATTCCAAAACCAAAATATTCCAAAACATGTGAAAAACTGAAAATATTTTTCGCCCATATATTTGATCTGGGCATTTTTATCGAACAGATAGCATGCATGGTTTCAAGACCGTAACATCATGAAACATTTTCACAACCACCATTCATGCAAAAATCACAAAAAATAAAAGAAAGGAAATAAGCTCCAAAAAATAACAGAAAAATCTAAAAAACAGAAGATAAAAAACAATGATTACCAACACTACATGTATTGGCAAAGAGAAGCTGCCAGATTTATCAGATCTGGAAAATCTCAGAAAAAAAAAAAAACAGAATATCCTGATAACACTAAAAAATTAGAAAACCGTGCTTTGAAGTTCGTCGCCACCATTAAAAACCTCACGAAGAAAAGCAGCATCCAGATCTACCACCACCACTGACGAAGATGTCTGTGGGAGATCTACCATCGTGCAGAAGCTTGAGGGTTTGAGCGTGATTGAGCTTCTGCAGTCGCCGTAAAGAGAAGAGAATGAAATATTACTGGCGATCTCGAGTTAACCTAGAAAGTAAGTGGGGGAGTTGAACCGTTGGGTGACAAACTTTAGGGAAAATCCGGTTTACCACCACCACGTAGAGAGACAAAAATGATGAAGGTTCCGGTTCACCACGTCGTGTGTTTAGGTTCACCACGTGGTGCCAGGTCATCAAGGATATGGGGGGAAGAGCGAGGGGAAGAGTATAATTTTCCTTTAATTATTAATATTTTTACTAGGCCTAAGCCCACATTCCATTTCTCCTTTCGTTTCTCCTGGCAACTGATAAGTAAATCAAGACAAGATATGCCTAATTCACAAAATAGCCAACATTCATTAATGTTCTTGTGTTTCTCCTTCTGCTCCAAACTTAAGTAGTTTCTTGTTTGTCTTGCCATTGTAAACATAACAAATGATACGACAAAGATCCGGTCGTAAAAAAGGCAACAAATGCGACCCCGCATAACAAGTTCAAAGACCAAGAATGCGCGAACGCTATAACATCATTAGATGTAAATCCGGATAAATACTGTACCCAATCACGACGGTAAAACTGAAAAAGGTGAACATCATTAAATAACACAGAACACCTACGGCGCGGGTTTCTTCTTCTTCTTTCTTCATCCTTTCTGCTCTGTTAGTTTCAGATAGGGAAAGACGACTTACCAACGAAGAATCATTTTCAAGATCCTTAAGCCCTGAAAATTTGAAAGAACATTCAAATACTCATCTTTAGTTAAGTGATAAAATATTCTAATTAACTAGTTCATTGAAGAGCAATAAAAAAGAGATACATAGACTTACAAGAAAATTTCAGTTCTCTCTTCTTTTCCATTTGAGTATTAATTAATTGTGAAACATATACTAAGAGGATCATAAGGAGAAACCACAAGAAACCATACCAAATCCTTTCAAAGGTGGTTTCGGCGAATGTTATCACAACGAAAACACCTTGGGCAGTTATATTGACCAAAAATACGGATGCCTAGCTCAAGATCGACATCATTGTATTGTTCCGAAATAGGTAAAGTTTGGAGGGCATGTTTAAGACGATAATCGGAGTAGTATGGTCTCGGAGGCAATGGCGCAGAAATATTTTGGAGGAGAAGTTCAAGACTCAAGTCAGATTGTGGTGTCGGATACATCGGCTCTGATGAATTTTAAGACAAAAAAAAAGTATAACATAACGTGATAAACTTTAAGGGAAAACACAAAGTATAACGTAACGTTAGTAAATAAACAAAAGTTTCATAATACGCGAATGATATTATGTCATACGTACTGAGAATTCACGTGACATACACTACTATGATATCTGGGCATAAAGTAGGATTAATATAGACCTAACCCTAATCCTCCCTGGTTAATTATCCCGCAACTGAAAAAAGGGCTATAGATCTTTGAATCAAAAGAGGAATTACCTTTGAGATCTTTAACCAACATACTCATTTCAATTTTGTATAGGAGCTCTTCAATCAATAGACTTAACTCGTTATTTTGGTCTTGTGACAGTTCATGCATTATTAGAGGTGATGTCTTCAAAAATCCTTCGGAGTCGATGATCTGTTTTATTGAAGGATCCATGTTGTCACAATTTTGATGATCCAGCCTATCTTTCTCTTTTCTTAGCGTTTGCTTTTATTTTTCTTTGTTTAAGTAGATGTTTGCTCTTATTTTTCTTTGTTTAAGTAAATTTTTGTTCTTTTTATCGGAATTTTGCTCTTTTGTTTGATTTAACTGATTTCGCGTTCTTTTTCTCAGCGTTTGTTTGATTGTCGTGTTCTTGGTTTTTTTTTTCTTTTTTTCAACATGATGTCTTCAACTAACTTTTCCTTCATTGAGTATCTAATCAAAAATAAATTGTTACATGACAGGTGATACAAGATGTATCATCAAACTTCTACTTCTCCATTATCCAGTATAAAAAAAAAACCTTTTTCTTTCCTCTCCAAATCCGTCTCTCTTCATATCTTCCTCTTTAATTATTCTCCCAAAAGAAACTCAACCTTTTTGAACTGAAAAAAATGAGGATCTCCTTTGAAGAATTCACCAAGTTTATAGGTATTTTGATTAATTGTTACTTTTGTATTTTGATTAATGAGATTCCATTATTTTTGTTGTATTTTCTTGAATTTACTAAAAGATTTATGATTTTAAAATTGTGTAGAAAATGAATAGGTATGATCTTTCAATGAAATCTATTAGCTAAAACGTTGATCAATGAGATTTTTATTTTTACGTTCTCTCATTTTCCTCTTTGAAATCGATTGTGTAAATTAATGTTTCTCATTACCTTGTACCATATTAAAATATTTGGGCCAACTCTACTTTTGGGCCGACTCTTTAATCTTGTACTTTCGGGCCCACTCCTAGTCTCTAACCCGACAACAACAAACCCGTCCGGGCCTAATCCTAGGAGGAGACACTAGTCCGTTCAATTCAAACCCTAGGAGGAGATCCTAGCCCGTTGAAACTCTAGCCGGCAGCGACGCGTACCTGAACAAAACCCTAAATGGCGTAGCGAAAGCTGAGCCCTTTCGTACACTAAACCCTCAACCGTAGCTGATGCTACTCGAGTTAACCTAGGCTGATAGGAGTGAATTGTTTCAAAACCCTAATCCCTCCATTTTCTGCCTAAATTAAGTTAAGATACCGACACGCATTGAGGCTAGTCATATCAAAACCAACCTAAGATGTGACGCAAAAAAACTCTTGAAATGTATAATTCATATTTAAGTTGAAAAGTATTTTTCTAATGACTGTTTAACATGTGATTTTCAGGTTATGCAGCAACTGTACTCACGTACATTGGAGTTCTGTAAGTTAACTCCTTTTATTTAAGGCCTTCTCTTTACAATTTTTGTGTTATTCATTTTTGTTTTTGTCTAATTGTTCAGATGTTAGGCAATTTATAACAATGAATTCCTAGGCCTTTCACAAATTAAAATCAACTTTTTCATTAACGGTGTGGCCTTCGTCGCGGTTTACACCTCACTTGTCGGAGTTAAATTCAGTAATCTAGGAGTCGAAGAATGCATCAACATTCTTGGCATTGTGATGTACGGCTTGTACTTTGCTTTCTCTTCCAGACCCTTAAAGGAATGGAAGAACATGGTACTTGTTTAATCTAGTTGCAATTTAAAATGGTTTATTAATCTTTTTATCTTGATTTGATCGGAATTGAAATCTTTTTGTGTTGTACTTTACAGCTTATAAATGTGTTTCTTCACGTATTAATGCTAACGTCAGCAATCTACATCACAGTAGCAAGGGAACCCATGATCGCCTTCTCAAATATAGGCTCAATTGTTCTTCCCATAGTATCTTTCTTACTAGCACCTAGGTGGAAATTGTCAAAGTTCGAACTAGTATTGTCAATATGCAACATTATTACAACGGTGACTGACGATAAGACTTATTCCCTCAAGTTCCTCCATGTAAGTGTGCCCTTCATTTACAAATAGCTCATAATTCTTATATGGAATACTTAATAATAGAACGGCGTTCTATTCTCCTTTGCAGAACCTGAAGGTGCCGCAAACTGTGCTTTCTGTAGTCTACATGGTTATATGTGTCGTTGACGTGCTGGATTTAAAATTCAATGTGGGGTTTGGTGTTTCATTGAAAACCCTAGTCGCGACAGGAAATGAGAATTATAATATGAGAAATTATAGTGACGCGCTACACAATTTCAATAAGGCGGTGTTGGCAGACCCTAAGAACGCCTCGCTGAGATTGAATTGTGTTGACACGCTCATTGAGTTGGGGAAGTTTAAGGAAGCATTTGAAGGATGTAAAGCGATCACCAGGCGAGATCCGTTGAATGGGGGAGCGCATTCCAAAATGACAACAATCAGTTTAAGGTATATTTATTTTATATTAATTGCCTGAGAGAATTCAAGACCCACGCTTTTTCGTACTTAGTTAATCTGTGCATTTTTTCAGGTTTGGTCGTCTTGATTTGGCGAGAGAATACGCGATATTTGTAAACCCCGAGCCACTAAAGGTTTTACGAGCTGAAATTACAAATGTGGAGCATCATTTTGAGAATTTTGAAATCGCAAGGAAGATGAATGATTGGGAATATGCCACGCAGAAAGTCGAGGACTGTATTGCGATGGGAATTCAGTCCACATTCGTAAGTCCTAATAACGTACTTTACACATTTTAGGGATGTTGTTAAGTTTCTAGTTTGGGGTTTTAGGGTTTAGGGATTTTGTTAAGTTTGTAGTTTGGGGTTTTGTTTTCAGGTTTGGACATTCAAGGCAGAGATTCTTCTGAACAAGCTAAAACTGGACGAGGCGGAGAAAACATTAGACAAAGGCACTCTGAAAGAAGCCCCTATTTTCCCCATGGACCAGTCTTTATATTTCGGGATGTTTCTTGATTTGTATATTTTAATTATCAAAGGACGAGTCGATATGGCATTTGGCCGGTACGAAATCATATTAAAAACTTGACCATGTCATAAGAGATGAATTCGTAATTTGAACTCTTTTTGTCTATGTAGGTTTGAAACGGCGTTGGAGTTTTATACTCGCGCTGCGGCTTTGGATCCGACCTGCACCGAATTATGCGCCGTGAGAGACAGGTTTGATTCGACACGACAGTCGCATAGAAAGGGGAATATGTTTTTGCACAAAGGGATGTTAAAAGAAGCTGCTGCTTCCTTTGCAGATGGCTTGCAATACGATCCGTGCAATGTCCTCTTGTGCGACGCAACTTCCTACTGCTATGAGAAGATGGGCCAATGGGAAAAGTGCGCAATATTTTGCGACCGGGCCCTCCAAATTTCGCCGAGTTACACACGCGCAAGGAACCGTCGTGCGTGCTGCTCTGCTAAGGTTTGATTTAATGTTGTTTTTAGTTATTTAATTTCAATTTTTTTGTTCTTACAGTTTTGATTCAAAGTTTTTTCCTTTTTTTTATTTGGTATTTCAACAGATGGGAAACTTTCCTCAATCTGGCTTGCGAAGATGTTATGAAGGAGGGGAAGGGAAACAGACAGTTGGGACTTGGAATGTGAAGTGATGCGAGAAAGGTATTATTGTAAATATTAACTGCTTAAACGTGCGCTCTGTTGATGTGATTAACTTTTTTTGTAAAGATTGACTAAATATTTGATTTTGTATAGATTCTGGTATTGTGCACTTGGTCGAGTAAATATTATGCACAAACTTGGGATATTGGTATATAGTAATGGAAAAAAAAGAGTAAGAGAAATGTCTAAACACGACGGTACTGTAATATAACTGTAATACGACGACATTATAGACATACTGTTTTCCCATTTTATATATTGTTTTCTCATTTTATATACTGTTTTGCCATTTTATATATGGTTGTTTATTCTTTGTGTATATTATTATTTTTTATTTATTTTTGTATACTGTTTTTCCAATTTATATATTGTTTACTCATTTGATATACTGCTTTCACTTCTTATGTATATATTGTTATTAGAAAATAAATTATATATACTGTTATTAGAAAATAAACAAATGTTATGAATATTATGGGTGCTATGAATAAAACTAATGCAGAAACTTGTTATTACTCAATTCCTTCAAACGTCTTGTAGTTGTAGCTTGTTGTGATATACGTTTTATATGGCATGATTATTTAAACTTTAAAATTAAAATTTTGAGCAAATATTATAAAATTGAAAAAAAAGGATTGCAAGAAAATGCTGAAACACTTGTTTGGATGCGGAGAATGTCATGATTGCATTACATAGGAATGGAAAGTGGTTATTTTCCTTTAACTCGTCTTGGTCTCACTTTTTCACAAAAGTAGAAGTCGCAAAATTGAATTATTAATGCATGATGTGATGTCAAACTAACCAAAAATTGAAACATGTCCATGCTATATTGAGGTCTAATCCAATCCAATAGTGTTAATCAGGACCCCTCTCTATGTTTCCAGAACAAACCGAAATTTCTGGCCAATTTTGAGGATTACACGTTATTCAACAATACTTTCAAAAAGCAACCAGTTAGACTCTCACTCTATCCCTCTCACTCTATCCAACGAGATATACAGGCTCTGTTTGGCATCAAAATAAAAAGGAGATTATTTTTTTTAGAATTAAGAAGTTATTTCTCCTTAACTCTATATTTTAAAGTGATGTTTGGCAAGATGCTTTTGATAAAAGTTGGGATACTTTTCAATTTAAAAATAGAATATGCAGTAAATGATCAAAATGCCCTCCGAGATAATAACATTAGAATTTCAGTATTATCTTTAGAAAATTACAAACTTATTATTTTTGTCTCTAAAAACTCCTTGCATTATTTTTTATCTTCTCTCTAATTCTTCTTTTTCAATATTTTAGTCTTCATTTTTTTCTCTAATTATTTTTTATATTTTTGTTTCAACATTTTTTTCTCATTCTCTTCAATTGAGAACTCAAAATTAAATTTTATATTATTTAACACACCACACACCACACACCAACACACCCACTACAGCGGAATCTATGCAATTCTGATCTCAAATTGAGGAAAAAATAATGGAGAATTTGATATGATTTATTAATGGAGAAGATAAACATATTAAAAGTTATTTAAGATTTAGAATAGAGAAGAAATATAATTTTTTGGGAAGAAAAATATAAGTTGGAGGATAGAGAAAGTCTTGGGAATAAGAAAATAATGAAAAAAGAGAAGGGGGGATTAAACCAAGGGTATAACGGTCATAAAACAAGGATTAAATGAGGAGTTTTACTATCCCACGTATGAGCATGGGTTAAAATTTAAGGATTAAATTTGAGTTATTCCTACCTTTCTCTCTCCGTTTTTACTTTGTTTGGCAGGGATTATGAGGATAAAACAAGTTATCCCATCCTTATCCTGCTACCAAACAGCACCACAGAGTTCACACTCATTGGAACGCCACTCTCATCAACACTCCTCTAACCGCCACTCAAACACTCAAGCTAGCACTGCATTTGTTCCTCGTAACAAACCAAACACCACTCGCAGCCCCTCTAATTCATCTCGCGTCTCCTCTTTTGGGTCTTCAGCCCCTAGAGACCAAACCATGTTCTCTGACTTCAACCCCACCACACTCTCACCGCACTTTAACATCTTCTTAAGCAACCACCCTCGTAACAAACATGCACACTCCTCATTTTTTAGCAAGAAAAACTTAGACATTTCGCAAACTCTGAAGAAAAGGGAAGGACTTCCAACGGATGTCCCATTCCCCCCTAACTCGGCAAGCCAGCCTTGGTTTAACCGGTGCATCAACTGCTACGAGAAAGGTCACACAGTCCCTGGTTGTCCTCTCCCGTCCCACTGTATTAACTGTGACAAACCGGGAAATTCCTTCAAACACTGCACACAAAAGTTGGACCTAAGTCACCTTATGGACATAACTGATCCGCTAATCCTAACAGTGCATCTTGACGGAGATGGACTACCGCAGTTTCGCACACATTACACGCAATATTTTGTCACTGACTCTGAATACACTGACGCTGACCTCAAATGCACAGCACACTGTGTCGTTATTGACGCAAGATTAGTCAAAGATCACTCTTTGCATACCATCAAACAATTACTGCACAAAACTCGGAGGTGGGAATCCACTATCCATATTACCTTTTTGCATGAGAATAAGTACATTCTCTGTCTCCCTAAAAATATCTCGCCTAAGCAATTCTCAGACAACCCACCGGCTCTCATAACAAACCTTGGCCACACCTTCTACCCCTGGAACCCGGCACACGCATCCTAACTAGCACCACTTAGATTCTGAGTATAGATTGATCTCCTTAACCTACCTTCTTACGTATGGAGGAAGGAGGAGCTCCGAAAGTTCACAAACTCCTTCGGAAAACTCAAGCATCATGGCACGTTATCCCACGTTTGCTCCATGGAAAAACTTCGGATAGTGGTATTAGTTCCGTACCTAAAAGATATTCCTTCCTTCATTCTCTCACACTGTCAAGGAATAACCACACCGGTAAAACTCATGGTTGCCGGTTGAGATGGTGAACCATTCCAAAACTCCGTATACATCGATCATATGCCAACCGATGAATTCTTCGAACAATACGAAAGGCAACTAACTGTTAGAGCGCAACGAGAAAGGCAAAGGGCCACTGCACGAGGAAATTCCATTAGAGCCACCTCACACCAACTCGGGCATCACACTCCATAATGATATCATACATGCCACTATTCTTGCTCAGGCCCACAAACTGCTTGTGGATTTGCTTGCAAATATCAAAACTTCCAAGCTAGAAGATGAACCACCACACGTACAGCCACAACAAAACCAAGCAACAATCAATCATGTTGAAGTGGCTCAGTCAACTCAGCATTTAGCAACCCAATAATCGGTCAACTCTGACCCACCAAAAAAGACCAAGAAGAGGAAATTCACAACCCAACCCAGCAACCAAGCAGCCTTAATCATCTCGGCCCAACCAACATATAATAATATGACTCAACTTTAAACCGTACCAGCCCCCACTCCACAAAGGCACGCATCCAGAACTCAACAGACTAAAGGCATAACCGACCAACTCGCTCCAAAGAGCCGAGACCCCAACAGGGCCCCAAAATCCATCACGCCGGCGGCCAAGACAGAGATCTTGGCCTTGCTTGACTGGAGTGAACTTTGTCGCCAATCAATGAACAAAGATACAGCGGCCAAACTGGCGGTTTTTTGTGGCTCATCTCTCCCTCAAGAGGGAACTTCTTTGGCAAAGCAAGCTCTGTTTCAAAAGGGATCCACGACCCCAGCTGCAACCAATGTCGACAAAATGTTTGATGTTTTAATTGATGAAGAAATGAGAGACGGAGAACAAGAAGAGGCAGAAGGGGATGACAACCTTCTAGAGGAGGGCCAAGGAGATGATTTGGGTGAGTTCGACGATGATCTCGGGGAATTTGAGGATGACGCTACTGGAGAATTTAAGGACTTAAAGAATCATGTGTTAAGACGGGACTTAAAAAAATGGTCCAAGGAACTGAACAAAGGATGAAACTCTTCACTAGAAAGAGCTAAATGGGTAATACATATTTTAGATAAAGTTGAAGAACTTCGGCTACTCGATCAAAGGGAATTTTTTTTAAGAATAAGATTAAAGGAGATAGTACACGAGTTAGCGAACTATCAAGAAACAAAATGGCAACAACGAGCATCATGTAGATGGATCAAATTGGGAGACAAAAATACCGCATATTTTTCACTCCGTGGCCTCCAAAAAATAAAAAAGCAATTTCATCTCGAGTGTCAAACTATCGATGAATTCGGACGTCGTCATACAATCCTCTAGTGATATTCTTCATGCTTTTAAGACTCAATTTGACTCTCTCTTTGGTTACCATCATGATCCTCCAAGTGAGGAAATTTTATACAACTTATCTTTTCTCAACAATATGCAAAACAAATTGTCTTCACTGACTGCACTCATAGAGGAACTAGAAGTCAAAGAAGTGATAGACAACTTTCCAATGGTAAAGTCATCGGGACTGGACAGAATCCCGAATGAATTCTTACAAAGTTTTTGGGAGGTCATGAAAACAGACATCATGTGGCTAATTAGAGATTTTGAAAATAATGCTCTAGATCTATGGCGATTCAATGAAGCGGCCATCACGCTCATCCCAAAAGTCGAGGGAGCAATTTATCTGAATCAATTCAGATCGATTAGTGTGATAAATGCACCAATAAAAATCTTGTCATCTTTGTTGATGAACCGATTACAACCGTATTAGGTTTCAGACGTGCATAACGCAGCGGAAAAACAAAAATTTCGTCCAAAACCAATCCGAGGATCCGTGCGTATCAGTTAAATCAAAGAAATAAATCATAAAGATACCTTTCGGATTACGCTTAATCCGTGACGCTCAAACCATGTGTGTTGTCCATGCGCCTCTAAACCGGTTACCGTCCTAACCGATTTTCCGTCCGTCTAGGCCGTCTAGGTCGGATTGTGCGGAATCATCTACTGCACATACAATTGGCCTCCACCGAAATTCTCAAGAACCCGTTATCATCTTCTTAGGCCGAATAGATCACAAGCGCCGAAAGTACGAACGCCTCTACTGGTATCCACACGAACAAATTTCTTAAAACGGGAAGAAGAACAATATATATGCTAGTAGCTTGTTCTCCTCTTGCATAAGAAAACTCTTCTTATTTTATCTCACAAAAGATGTATATAATTCCTCTCATATAATTGTACTCTTTCATTTTTGTAATACAAAAAAAAAGCACACTTTCATAATTTTGTCATACAAATTAGAAAGTATATTTTCTCTCTTTTGTCTCACAAAAGAGAATGAGAAATAATGAGAGAGAGAATGATGTGTTGTATATACTGAATTTGGAGCCCTCTATGTCCTTATATAGAGGTGAAGAGTCATGTCTCTTCACACTAAAAGATGTGTATGACATCACTCATCATTATCCATATGCCATCATCTAGACTCTTCTAGATTACATGATCTTTTGTGCTCATAGTCTTTATATACATATATATCACATCTTATCACATAAGATGACAATATATTTTGTGACATTCTTATGCAACTCATCATATAAGTCGCTAGGATTTTCTGCGCCCATTTCAGTTTGTTCTTTGTGTGTGACCCTGTAGGTTCACTTAATGTTGGCAATAGACTTGACAGTCTATAAATCATGAGCGGACTCTAGCAAGCCATCATGACTACCCAATTTAAGTGGATATCGGTGATCCGATTTACCTAATCAACAATCACGTATTTAGTCCCTTTGTCACGCGATATCTATATCGATCATAAGGCATGTAAGACGCCATCCTTATATTAATCGATTAATATTTCTTGATTCCGAATTAAACTGAACAAGAACAAATGACATTAATAACTCTTATTAATTCATTTGAGTATGGCCATACATTTCTTCAGTTCAATTCATCAAGAGGCCTAAAGATATCTCTCTCATTTATGAGAGGAACAAATCCCGTCTTGATTGCACTCATCCCTCTACATGATTCATTGTATACCTAATCATAACCGTTATGACCACTCGGTTAAAGGCAGTGTTAGATTATATTAAAGTATAAAATTACTCATGTTGGGAACCGAGACAATCTCAGGTCAAAGGACTATAAATACTTTATGTTACAAGAATCGCTAATGACGTAAAACATGTAGCATTCTTATGGCGGGTCAGTCTAGTATATGGTCTCTAACATATACCTATGTTAATGACTTGATAATTATTTATCCATGATCAGTAAAACATAATCATCAGTTAACTAATATACTGGTGTACATTTATAGCTTGTATATAAATATATATATTTATATGTATCTGCAAGTATATTTGTCTCCACAAATATCCTATAAATGACCAGGGACGATTTAGAATAACATTCATAATACTTTATAGTTTTACTATCAAAGTCACACATTTTGATGACATAAAGCTGAATTGCATATTCATGGTCTATTTTAATTATATTAAAATAACCTATACGCACATATTATATGAAATATCTTAGAATAAATATTATGTTTGTTATTACAATCCATCATCTAGGTCACAAACACTTTGGCCTAGGGCATAACACCATCAAACCGCATATGGAACGATTGGTACATCCCAACGAATCGGCTTTCATTAAAAAAAGATCCATCACGGAATCTTTCTTGGTGGCACGAGAATTATCTTCTTTTTCCCACAAAGCAAAAATCCCATCAGTTCTATTCAAGATTGATTTTAGAAGAGCTTTCGACACGGTTAAATGGGAATTCTTGAGTGATATGCTTAGGGCGCGAGGCTTTCCACCTATATGGGTCTAATGGATTTACAATCTTCTAAAATCTTCTTCATCCTTCCTCAAAATAAATGGGTTAGAAAGCACGCCGTTCTTCCATGCTAGAGGAGTCCGTCAAGGAGATCCTCTCTCTCCACTCCTTTTCAACTTAGTAGTCGACACGCTACAATCTATCCTACAAGTATCCTCCCCCCTCATGTCTCCACACAAAGTAATTGCACCACAAATGTTGCAATTCGCGGATGATATGACATATTTTGCGGAAGCATCACCTCATAACCTCAAAATAATGATGAAAATCATTAACATGTTCGGGTACATGTCGGGGCTAAAAATCAACTCCAAAAAAAGCTCTTTCACAACTTTCCTCATACCCGAGGAGTTTAACATGGAAATCAAAAATATCTTAGGTTGCAACCAAAAAGATCTTCCGATAAAATACTTAGGCCTCCCACTAACCATTACCAAACCAAAGAAACATCTACTTATTCCACTCTTAAAGAGAGTACAAGATAGGCTGGCGGGATGGAAGGGGAAAATTCTATCGTACGGAGGTAGAATAACACTAATACAGGCGGTACTCGGATCCATCTTGAACTACTACATGCAGGTCTTCACCCTGCCCATGTGGTTCATAAAGGAGTTCGACAAAGTTGCGAGGAGTTTTCTATGGCGTGGGGACAAACCTTGCTACGGTGGTCATTGCCTTGTGGCATGAGAACGCTTGGCAAGACCAAAAAATGAAAGAGGACTCGGAATCATTAACATAAGAAACCAAAACAGGGCGATGATGGTACGATGGCTATGGCACACACGGCAAAACCCTCATAGTCCTCTAGGCAAGCTTTTCTCATCCCTATATTATTTCTCTCCTCTATCACACTCGCAACAAATGCCTTCAAGAGGATCTTACTTTCTTGATGAACTCTAAGAGCTAATGCCGATTCTTAAAATTTCTACAAGTACAAAGCTAGGATCGGGAAGTGAGACTCACTTTTGGACAGATTTATGGCACCCGAGCGGGACGCTTACCAAAGAGTTTCCGATTATTTATGAGAATGCCACAAATAAACTCAGCTCGATTGTACAAGTCATAGGGTCTGACTGAGACCTAGGTCCCATGATAGCCTCAAGCAACCTACCGCTAGCAAGGGAAGCAGCAGACATGCAAGCTATTTTGGCATCCATTGCATTGCCGGGAGGTGACGACACACTCATTTGGCGGTGGAACACGAGCGGAGTCTACTCAACAAAATCATGCTACGATTTGTTTTACAAAACAAGCATGAAATCTCAATGGAACGCAAAGATTTGGAGGATAAAAATACCGACAAAGGTGAGATTCTTCCTATGGTTGCTAGCGCAAAATAGACTCCCAACCCAAGAAAACCTAATACGAAAAGGATGGTCGAGTATCAATGCATGCACGCTATGCACAACAGGGGAAACAGAAATCGCCCAACACCTTTTCTTGAAATGTCCTTATACCATTAGTGTATGGTCTCACCATGGTACCCTTGCACCTCATCGCTCCAGCTCAACTCTCAAGTTCTGGTAGAAGACGAGAAGAGGATGGGTGATCGAAACGGAGAAAAATGAATGGGACACTAAATGGGCAGCAACCTGCTGGAACGTCTGGAAGCAACGCAATCAAAGGATCTTCACAAACAAACGAGCTACAACGAGAATCTGTTATGAACTCGCGGAGATAGAAGCAGATCATTGGGCGGGAAATTACTAGATAAATTAGGGTCTGTTAAATGCTGGATAATTGCATTGTAAAGTTTTTTTATTTTTTTATTTTTTTATTATTTTTATTTTTTTATTATTTTTATTTTTTTAATTTTTACTTTCATCTACTCTCTCTTGTAATCTGACACCAAACAGTCTCTTCGTATTTTATTTCTATTTTTATTTTTATTTAAATGAAATTCTCAAGTAGGCGATCGCCTACATGAGCTTCAAAAAAAAAAAAAAAAAAAAAAAAAAGAATCATGTGTTGGGCGAACTCAACGTTGAGGACTACGAGGATATTCAGGTAGTTCCTGAACTAGGCAACAACAAGGCTCATGACATGGCAGCACAAGGCAGGCAGGAAGGCCAAGCTTGAGATTCATATCTCAAGTCTTGTATTCTGCATTTAATTTTTAGCAATATTTTGTGTCATCATGATTTTATCTTTAATTTTTTTAGTTAGTTGGAATATTAGGGGTCTTGGAGGCCCAAGAAATGTAATGTAGTCAAAGGCATGCTTAGAGAATTAAGATGTAAGATTGTATGTTTGCAAGAAACGCAAACTAAATGATGGCAATCCTTTTTTGAATTCGCAAATTTGTCCTAATTATATCTCTAATTGTTACTTTAAAAATGTCTCCAATTCTGCGGGAGGACTCCTAACGGCATGGGCAAATGAATTCACTTGTAGCTTCTCAGAAAACCTATCTTTCACCTCGTCACATATACTTTCTTTCAATAATTTCATTTTCATGCTTACTAATGTATATGGCCCGACGGCAAGTAACCTTAAAACTGCATTGCTTAACAAACTTGAACTAATTCGCAACAAAAACAACCTACCATGGCTTGTAGTAGGAGACTATAATTTAATTAGGCACCTTAGTGAGAGAACCGTCAAAGACCACACTTTAGAATCAATATTGCTCTTCAATGATACTATTGATCAACTTCAATTAATTGAACATACTCTACAAGGCCGTAATTACATGTGGAATAGTAGAAGACCCAATCCTACGTTTAACAAACTAGATAGATGCTTTATGTCATATCATTGGCAAAGTCTCAACCAAATTTCGTTTCTTAAATCAATCACAACACCTACATCCGATCATATGCCATTGCACCTTTAATTCCGCAAACCTAACAAAACAAAATATACCTTTCGCTTTGAATTGTATTGGCTCAAATATCATGAGGCAGCCAACATGGTCCAGCAAGAATGGTTCACTCAAAGGTTATCAAATAATCTAGCCAAAAATTTTATATACAAATTAAACAAAGTTAAACATGCATTGCAACAATGGGCAACTGAGAAATTTAAAAATATTGACACCAATCTACAAAGAAGCAAGTCAGTATTAGAGGCCTTGGAGAAAGTCCAAGAAGCCAGACAACTTTCTTGTATTGAAAAAAATGCTGGTAGCTCTCCAACGGTAAACAATTTACGAATTCTCAAACAACAACAAAATAAAATGGCAACAACGCTTCAAGGGCAAACTGGCTCAAAAATGGTGACAAAAACACCAAATATTTTCATGCCATTGCATCAGTACACATGTAATACAATACAATACAATACAAACTCTAAACATACAAGGTCAATTATCAACAGACCAAATCCAATTCACTACGGCACTAAACGAATACTTTAAAAACATACCTGGCACATGCAACATCAACACGATCCATAATTCAGACTTGAGGGACATGTTCCAACAACATGAGAACTTGCAACTATTGGTGGACTATAATAAAAGTTGAGCCAAACAAAGTAGTACAGTCGCTAGCTAAAGGGAAGGCTTCAGGCTCCGATGGATACCCTAATAAATTCTACCAACAATTTTGGGACACAATTAATGAAGACCTCCTATGGCTATGCGAAAGTTTTACAGCTAACAAGCTAGACTTATGGCGTATTAACAGAGAAAAGATATCCCTAGTTCCAAAAAAGCAAAATGCATTAGAACTTAGTGATTTCCGCTCAATCAGTATAATAGATGGACCCGTTAAAATTATTACCAAATTAATGGCCACGAGACTACAACCTTTCATGAATGAACTCATCGGATCTAATCAAACGGCTTTCATCAAAAAAAGACAAATCACTGAATCTTTCCTAGCTTTTCTACCAGGGAAATTCTTCACTCGATGGATAAGCGCAAAATTCCATCACTTCTATACACTTGCGATTTTTACAAAGCCTTTGACACGGTGGATTGGTACTTCATCACTAACATGCTCAAACATAGAGGATTTCCAGATAACTTGATAACATGGATATATAATCTACTATCCTCCTCAAGCTCATCCTTTGTTATCAACGGGCAACAAGGCAACTTTTTATGCACAAAAGAGGACTCAGGCAAGGTGACCCTCTATCGCCAATGCCTTTTGTTTTAATTGCTGATGCATTCCAACAAATTCTACGATACGCCAATTCCATCTTACCGCCGTCAAAAGCAAGACCAATCCAAGCAATCCAATATGCTAACGATACAGTCATACCGGCGGAAGCATCTAAAGCAAATTTGGAAGCAATCTCATTGGCACTTAATCTATTTCACCAGCTCACTGGTCTTAAACTGAACAACAACAAAAGTTCATTCACAACTATACAAGTGCCATCAAACTTGCACCACTCAATAGCATCCATACTAGAATGCGAGCATCAAAATTTTTCTATTACATACCTCAGACTCCCTCTAACCATAAGGACCCCTCAGAAAGAGATCTTCCTTCCACTCATCAACAATATGAGGAAAAGGGTGGGGGGATGGACGTCCAAATTGCTGACATATGACGGTCGACTCACATTAATTAATGCAGTCCTAGCCGTGACGATAACATACTACATGCAAGCATTTAAACAACCATAATGGACTATCAACGAAATAGACAAAATACACCGCAACTTTCTTTAGCAAGGCTCGGCCGATTATAAGAGTGGAAAAAACCTAGCAAACTGGGGACTAGTTTGTCTTCCAAAAGCACACAGAGGACTCGGAATCCGTGATCTTAAAATTCACAATATGGCCCTACTAATGAAATGGAACTGGCAACTTCTAACAAAGCACCATGGATTATGGCCGCATACGGTAAAGTAGCTGATAGGTAGCACGATTACATTAACAGTCGGTATATACAAAATTCTTCCTTCAGGATCTTCAAAAACTACAGCCGAGGTTCTATCAAAGAATACAATTCTCTTTGGGAAACGGCCAATCACTTCTTTTTTGGCATGACAAGTGGTTGTCTAACCAACCACTTAAAGTCACCTATCCGCAGTATTTAGCAGAGCTAGACATAAAAATATCTCCGT
The DNA here is from genome assembly GCA_024447665.1 of Juncus inflexus. Taxonomy (NCBI): domain Eukaryota; kingdom Viridiplantae; phylum Streptophyta; class Magnoliopsida; order Poales; family Juncaceae; genus Juncus; species Juncus inflexus. Next base: position 11,401,313 of record JAJHPC010000008.1, read on the forward strand.
ACTCGAGGCAATAGAGCAGACTTCCCAGCTCTTAACATGGGATAGAACTCTTAACAATCGACTTAGGAATACAGAGGCACAACTACGCAATCTCATATTGCACGCTAACCTCTCAAAACGAGGAAGATAAATTCATATGGCGGCCAAAAAGCAACCCAAAAGACCAATACACATGCAAGTCTACTTATCACTGTAGGATTAGTGACCTAGGCCAAATGTATTTGTGCTAGGAAATGAATTATGTATTAAGATATTATTATTTATTCAATAAAGGTTGTTTCTTATATATGTGTGTGTGTGGGTTGTGAATGTAAATATCTTATCTCAACCATGAATGACACTTCGGGTTCACGTCATCAAGAATATGTGATTATGATAGTAGAACTATGAACCAATGAATGACATTCTAAATTGTTCCTAGTGATATGTAGGATGTTTATAGAGATAAACATACTTCAGGTAAGAAGCTACATATCCACACTAGTATATTCGCCGGCTAGATGATCATGTTCTGCTGATCATGGACATAGAGATGCCAAGTTTGGAATATAGGTACGTGTTATAGAACACCTATTGGACTGACCACACTATGAGAATATGCATGGTATATGTCATTAGCGATTCTCATATGAATAGTGTGCTTGTTCCTACGACCTGAGGTTACCATGGATTCCTGTATGTGGAACTGCATACTTTAATATGATCCTACGTCATTCGTAATGGGATGATCATTAGGGTCATCATTAGGTATGCACTGAATCATGACGAGGAATGTTAGTGACCAAGATGGGATTTGTTCCTCTCGTCATGAGGGAGATATCTCTGGGCCCCCTGATGAACTAGGACTGAAGGAAATGCATGGCCATGCTCAAAATGGATTAACATGTGTTGTTAATATCATTTTGTATTTACTCAGTCTAATTCTCGATCTGGAAAGAGATTTTGATCAAACTCAAGGATGACATATTACCATGCCTTGTGATCAAGACATATATCGTAGAACAAAAGGAATAAACAAACGTCTATTCAGATAGGTTTATGATCGCTGATCATTTCATTTAACATGGGTAGTCATGATACAGTCTAGAGGTTACTCATGACTTACGATCTTTAGAAGATCATTGCCAGCGTTAAATGGAACCTACACGGTCACAATGAACTCCATTCGGACGGGAATAAATTATCTCAGAACTAGTTATACATGTAATGTATAAATTGGTGAAAGAATAAAACATTAGATGCTGAAATTTTACAAATGCTGAAATTGTTTCGGCCAACCGGAACACAAGTTCCGGCGACTGGAACTAAATTTTACAAAGGCTGATGTTGTTCCGGCCGACCGGAACTCTGGCGGCTGGAAGGGTTTCCTTATCGAAACTTGCCATTCTTTCACCCCTCTCTCTAGTATAAATAGAGGAGCATGCCCCTTCTATTAGACACATAATTTGAAGCCTTAGAGGCAGTCGTAATACCAAGAGAGAGAGAGAGAGATAGACTTGTGAGGGTAATTTCGGAAAGTATTTCTGGACTCGTCTAGCCGAGTCCGGTAATTTCGTCTGTCTGAAGTTCGCGTGGATATGTGTAGAGATCTCCTACTTTGGAGATAAGCAAGCGATTAGTTCTTTATTCCTAGGAGAAGCAAGGAGGTTCGCAAAGTCGAGATTCAGGAAGGAGAAGGTTGCACGTCAGAAAAGTTCAGACCTACATAAGTTCTTCGTCTCGCGGATAAGGAAGATCCGAGTTATAAATTTTAATAGCTAATCTCGTACTTTTATTTCCTTAATGATGACCCTAGGGCGGGTTGAATCCGTAGGTTCCGCTGCCATGTAACGTACATGTCTATGGATTCTCCAACACTGGCATCAGAGCGTTCGTTAAGGAAATAATCGTCGATTACATATTTAAAATTTAGTAAATTCTAGTATAATAAATTTTAGCGTTTTGAAAATATTATTTTAAAACATCACGAAAATAGATTCTGGGAATATAATATTGGATATTATGATTTCCTAGAGTTTCGAAAAATAGTTTTTCGAAATCTGTTTTTGAAACAGAGCTAAAACAAAAGAAAATACTGATGGTGTTATGCCCTAGGCCAAAGTGTTTGTGACCTAGATGATGGATTGTAATAACAAACATAATATTTATTCTAAGATATTTCATATAATATGTGTGTATAGGTTATTTTAATATAATTAAAATAGACCATGAATATGCAATTCAGCTTTATGTCATCAAAGTGTGTGACTTTGATAGTAAAACTATAAAGTATTATGAATGCTATTCTAAATCTTCCCTGGTTATTTATAGGATATTTGTGGAGACAAATATACTTGCAGATACATATAAATATATATTTATATACAAGCTATAAATGTACACCAGTATATTAGTTGACTGATGATTATGTTTTACTGATCATGGACAAATAGTTGTCAAGTCATTAACATAGGTATATATTAGAGACCATATACTGGACTGACCCGCCATAAGAATGCAACATGTTTTACGTCATTAGCGATTCTTGTAACATAAAGTATTTATAGTCCTTTGACCTGAGATTGTCTCGGTTCCCAACATGAATAATTTTATACTTTAATATAATCTAACACTGCCTTTAACCGGGTGGTCATAACGGTTATGATTAGGTATACAATGAATCATGTAGAGGGATGAGTGCAATCAAGATGGGATTTGTTCCTCTCATAAATGAGAGAGATATCTTTAGGCCTCTTGATGAATTGAACTGAAGAAATGTATGGCCATACTCAAATGAATTAATAAGAGTTATTAATGTCATTTGTTCTTGTTCAGTTTAATTTGGGATCAAGAAATATTATTCGATTAATATAAGGATGACGTATTAAATGCCTTATGATCGATATAGATATCGTGTGACAAAGGGACTAAATACATGATTGTTGATTAGGTAAATCGGATCACCGATATTTACTTAAATTGGGTAGTCATGATGGCTTGCTAGAGTCCGCTCATGATTTATAGACTGTCAAGTCTATTGCCAACATTAAGTGAACCTACAGGGTCACACACAAAGAACAAACTGAAATGGGCGCAGAAAATCCTAGCGATTTATATGATGAGTTGCATAAGAATGTCACAAAATATATTGTCATTTTATATGATAAGATGTGATATATAAGTATATAAAGACTATGAGCACAAAAGATCATGTAATCTAGAAGAGTCTAGATGATGGCATATGGATAATGATGAGTGATGTCATACACATCTTTTAGTGTGAAGAGACATGACTCTTCACCTCTATATAAGGACATAGAGGGCTCCAAATTCACAATACAACACATCATTCTCTCTCTCTCATTATTTCTCATTCTCTTTTGTGAGACAAAAGAGAGAAAATATACTTTCTAATTTGTATGACAAAATTATGAAAGGGTGCTTTACTTTTTGTATGACAAAAAGGAAAGAGTACGATTATATGAGAGGAATTATATACATCTTTTGTGAGATAAAATAAGAAGAGTTTTCTTATGCAAGAGGAGAACAAGCTACTAGCATATATATTGTTCTTCTTCCCGTTTTAAGAAGTTTGTTCGTGTGGACACCGGTAGAGGCGTTCGTACTTTCGGCGCCTGTGATCTATTCGGCCTAAGAAGATGAGAACGGTTTGTTGAGAGTTTTGGTGGAGACCGATTATGTGTGCGGTAGATGACTTCCGCACGATCCGACCTAGACGGCCTAGACGGACGTAAAATCGGTTAGGACGGTAACCGATTTAGAGGCGCATGGACAACACGCATGGTTTGAGCGTCACGGATTAAGCGTAATCCGAAAGGTATCTTTAAGATTTATTTCATTGATTTAACCGATACGCACGGATCCTCGGATTGGTTTTGGACGAAATTTTTGTTTTCTGCTGCGTTATGCACGTCCGAGACCCAACAGTGGTATCAGAGCGACGTGCGTGTTTCGGTTAAATTGATTCGGTATATATGTGATATATACTATTTAGATACTATTTATAATTATAGGGCTTGCATATAGAGTATTCAAGTATTGAATATTCTTAATAGAAAAGATGCGATTAATGGATATGATCCAAGAGTTGCATCCAAAGAATGCGACCAAAGGATATGACCAAAGGATGTGATCCAAAAGTTATGTCCAAAAGATGCGATCAAAAGATGCGATGAATAGATGTGATCCAGAAGTTGTGTCTAAAAGATGCCACCAAGGGATACGATCCAAAGGTTGCGTCCAAGTGTTGCATCCAAGAGTTGCGACCAAGAAATATGATCTAAATGTCACGACCAAGGATTGCGTCTAAAAGGTGCGACCAAGGAAAGCGATCCAAAAGTTAAGTCCAAGAGTTGCGACCAAAAGGTGCGACCAACGGATGTGACCAAAGGGTGCGACCAAAATGTGCGACCAACGGGTGTGACCAAGGGATGCGATTCAAACGTCACATCCAAAAGACGCGACGAAAGGTTGCGACCAATGGATGCGACCAAAGGGTGCGACCAAAAGGTGCGACTAACGGGTGTGACCAAGGGATGCGATTCAAACGTCACATCCAAAAGACGTGACGAAAGGTTGCGACTAACGGATGTGACCAAAGGGTGTGACCAAAAGGTGCGACTAACGGGTGTGACCAAGGGATGCGATTCAAATGTCACATCCAAAAGTCGCGACGAAAGGTTACGACCAAAGGGTGCGACCAAAAGGTGCGACTAACGGGTGTGACCAAGGGATGCGATTCAAATGTCACATCCAAAAGACGTGACGAAAGGTTGCGACCAACGGATGCGACCAAAGGGTGCGACCAAAAGGTGCGACTAACGGGTGTGACCAAGGGATGCGATTCAAATGTCACATCCAAAAGACACGACTAAAGGTTGCGACCAAAGGGTGCGACTAAAGGGTGTGACTAACGGATGCGATCCAAATGTCACGTCCATAAGGTTGCGACGAATGGGTGCGACCAAAAGGTGCGACTAAAGGGTGTGACCAACGGATGCGATCCAAATGTCACGTCCATAAGGTTGCGACGAATAGGTGCGACCAAAGGGTGCGACCAATGGATATGATCCAAATATCACGTCCAATAGGTTGTGACTAACGGTTGCGACCAAGAGGTGCGACCAACGGGTGTAATCGACATGCGCAACTAAGAGGTATGACCGAAAAGGTGCAATCGCAAGAGTTGCGCCCTGCTGAATAGTTGTGTCTTCATGAAAGGGTGCATACCATGAATTGCCTTTTTGAAATGGTGCATGTGATGCATCATTTCATGAAAAGCTGCATGTGATGTATTAAATTCATGAAAAGATGCCTATGATGTATTAATGTGTAGAAAAATGTGTGTTGACAAAGTTGTCCGAGTGTTGACCATGTTGATCATGTTGATAGTTGACTATTGACCCATTGTGTTGACTGTGGACTATGTTGACTGTTGATTGTATTGACTGTTAATTGTTGACAATTGACTACACTAATTTACCCCTTGACTGTTGATCATTGAATTGGTCAAAAGTTGATCATGACCTAGTCAAAATATTGACCATTGACTGTTGACCTTGTCAAATGTTGATCGTTGACGGGGTCAAATGTTGACCAAATCAAATATTGGTTTTTGACTTGTCAAATGTTAACAATGACGACCGTGCCCCAAATTCGCATTCATAAGCCTTATATATATATATATATATATATATATATATATATATATATATATATATATATATATTTTATAAATGGTTAAATAATCGAAACATAATATGATTATGTTTATATTTGATATATTTGTTGATATGTGTTGATATAATGAGAGAGTTCATTAGGCATAACACATGCATCATTGAGATGAAGGAGTTCATCGTACATCATGAATACATCATTAAGATGACAAGTTTATTTTAAACAACACATCATGGCAATGAAAGAGTTCATCGATTTCTATACATGGAGATAAGATTTTCATATACAATCTAAGAAAAAATTTCATGGAGATGAAATATATATTAGGAAATCTTTATGTTAGTTCATAAATATCAAGGCCATGATATATCATCATTATTATCTTTATTCTATTAGTACATGTGATGGTCTTTGAATATTGCATAATAACATATAATATTAAATAAAATCCCTGAAAACAATGTTAAGTCATGAAGTGCCTTCCACAAGTCTAAATGTTTCGATACTCTGATCGACCCTGCATAGGTCATGCCAAAGCTGGGTATGTAGGGACAATCTTAAGAGGAGGGAATGCGGGAAATGGTTACCAACATAGGTCATGCCAAAGCTGAGTGTGTTGGGTACTATTTTGCCGATGATTAGACATGGTTTGATTTAACTGGGCTATCAAGTCGGACTTGGGCTCGGGGCATATGATAGGATATATACGTCGGGCATATGATGCTTATCCTATGTTGTTCAAGAGTTGTATGAGATACAATTGGAATTATTCCTACCTAAATAAGTTAAGTTCTGGGCGATGAGCCAAAGCTCACTTAGGACTTAATTGAAATATGGATCTTGTCTCACTATGAAACTTCATGGATTGAAAGTTTCCAAATCAATGCGATTGAGGGTTATTGATTTGATTAAAAATAGTGGGAGCCATTATATGAAATATTTAAAGAATAATAGTCTTTGCATATTATTCAATTCGAATAGTTTATCTATTTATGTCTCACAATAGGTCCTTAAGAAGGACAGATAGCATAAGATGCTTATAAGCTTTAAAATGAACATGGACAAGTATTGTCAATAATGTTCTTGTGCTTAAAAGGAACGTAAAAAGTACTCCCAAAGATAACGGCAAGATGCTGCCGAGGCTTCGGCCTTAGGTAAGAAATTAGTATCTTTTGTAGTGAATCGGTTCATTGAAAGAAACCATAATTTCTCAAGAAGATATGAAAAAGGGAATGAAAGGATAGTGTGACTATCACTTCAAGTATTTTTGTTATAGAAATTAACTTGTCTATTTCACATCATGTGTATTAGATACACGATATGAATCACACATTTATGAAAATATGCTGACAAAGTTGTAGACTATTGAGTAAATATGATGTTAACATATGAGTGACAAATGTAGCAAAAGTTGTCGCATTTTCTCAAGTAACTCATTTATTTACATTATCTTTTTGGACTTATCGCGGACATAAATAATTATTATTTAATGTCGACAATAAGTTTTGTATTATCTATAGTTCGAGTTTATCTATGAATGGTTATTAATTTATTATTGAGAGTAATAATTTCACCATACAAAAATGTCAATTTTCTTTGGAAATGTTCCAATAGAAAAATTAACTTATGTGTTATATCGAACAAGATAATTATAAGTCTATCTATAACATTAATATTAAGAATTTAAATCTAGCATTGTCGCTTGGTCTACTTAAATAAGATGAATATTTATTAAATCCATTAAGATGGATTTTCAAATTCATTTGATTTTGAATCATTTGAAACATGTGTAACTTATTTATTAGACAAGATGACATATACGTCTTTCACAAAGTAAGGTGAAAGCAAGTTACTTATTGGCTCTCATACATAGTGATGTATGTTCATCAATGAGTGAAGATGATAGAGAAAACTACTTCATCGCTTTATTGAAACAATAAATTTGAATATTTTGAAAAGTTCAAAACTTTCAAATAATGAAGTAGACAATAAACTTGGCTTTGAAAAATCAAATTTTTTCGATGAGATCGAGGAGTCGAGAACCAAGTGTTTGATCATCATGATAACTATATCGAACTTTATTAGATATAGTTCGATTATGATGAGTCAAAAATATCTTCTATTTCTTTCGGGGTTACGCTCTTATTGCGTTCATACTGAACGTAATTCCATCTAAAGCAGTTGTAAAAGACTCCATATGCGATATGTACTGGTAGGTGTATCAGATTATCTTTTATTAAGATTTGAGGATATGATACTTAATTGAAGCATCATGCATCTAATCGGATTAGTGTTTATTGTGGAATATCCTAAGAAAACTAAAGGATATTACTTCTACAATTAATAGGAGAACAAAGTGTTTGTTACTCGAAAATTATATCTCTTTGGAAGAAGTGTTTCCAAAAGAATTAGTGGGAGTAAATTTGAAAAGTTCAAATTCCACATACTGACAATAATGCTCGGATGAAAATTAATTCAGATTTCAACTAGTGATTGAGTCTGCAATTAATCAACTAGACTCTCAAGATGTTGAAGAGTCTGAGTATATAACATAAGTGTATTCATGTAGATCTATTAGAATATATCGCAGGCCCGAAAAATATAGATTTTTCGTGTCTAATGATAAAAATTTCGTACTCATAAATGATGAGTCCACATTCTACTAATAGACTATGATGAGTCAAGGCTCTAATGGTTAGAGACTTTGAAAGTTGAGATGAAATCCATGTTAGACAATCAAGTTTTGAATTTGATTGATCCATCAGATGGAAATACGGTTTTAAAAGAAAGACCGACATGGATAATGTGCAAACATATAATGCATGATTTGTGGTTAAGTTAAACTCATAGTATAAACTATGATAATATTTTTCCAAGTCATCATGCTTATGTATTTCAGAATTTTCGTGGGCATATATTCATAGTATGACTATAAAAGATGCCAAGTGGATGTCAAGACGTTGTTTCTTAATAGAAACATATGAAAGTATGTATATGATACAACTTGAGAGTTTTGTCTATCCTAAAAAAAAAAAATTTGAAAAGAGTTTGCAAGTTGCATAAATTCATTTATGAATTAAAGCAAACATCTCTAGGTGAATATTTATTATTTGATGAAATAACCAAACAGTTTGATTTTATCAAAAATTAAAGATAAATCTTATGCTGACAAGAAATTCAGTGGGAGCATAATTACATATGATGTGAATTAAGTGTAATAAGCATACATAAGTTTAATCTTAGTGAAATTCACTAAATAATAATCAAGAGTATGATTATATACTTGAGAAGGATAAAATATTCTTCTTAGATTATGGTGGACATAAAAATATGCAAAGTATTTGCATATGACAATGTTTGATAATCCATTTAAGAACCCAATCCCTTAAATGATGGTGATCATGTTAGGTCAACAGGTATGTGATACCACATAGATCAATGCGTATGAGATACTTGGTTGTTTTGGCCTAGTGCAAGTGGGAGATTGATGGTGTTATGCCCTAGGCCAAAGTGTTTGTGACCTAGATGATGGATTGTAATAACAAACATAATATTTATTCTAAGATATTTCATATAATATGTTCATATAGGTTATTTTAATATAATTAAAATAGACCATGAATATGCAATTCAGCTTTATGTCATCAAATTGTATGACTTTGATAGTAAAACTATAAAGTATTATGAATGCTATTCTAAATCGTCCCTGGTTATTTATAGGATATTTGTGGAGACAAATATACTTGCAGATACATATAAATATATATTTATATACAAGCTATAAATGTACATCAGTATATTAATTGACTGATGATTATGTTTTACTGATCATGGACAAATAGTTGTCAAGTCATTAACATAGGTATATATTAGAGACCATATACTGGACTGACCCGCCATAAGAATGCAACATGTTTTACGTCATTAGCGATTCTTGTAACATAAAGTATTTATAGTCCTTTGACCTGAGATTGTCTCGGTTCCCAACATGAATAATTTTATACTTTAATATAATCTAACACTGCCTTTAACCGGGTGGTCATAACGGTTATGATTAGGTATACAATGAATCATGTAGAGGGATGAGTGCAATCAAGACGGGATTTGTTCCTCTCATAAATGAGAGAGATATCTTTAGGCCTCTTGATGAATTGAACTGAAGAAATGTATGGCCATACTCAAATGAATTAATAAGAGTTATTAATGTCATTTGTTCTTGTTCAGTTTAATTTGGGATCAAGAAATATTATTCGATTAATATAAGGATGACGTATTACATGCCTTATGATCGATATAGATATCGTGTGACAAACGGACTAAATACATGATTGTTGATTAGGTAAATCGGATCACCGATATTTACTTAAATTGGGTAGTCATGATGGCTTGCTAGAGTCCGCTCATGATTTATAGACTGTCAAGTCTATTGCCAACATTAAGTGAACCTACAGGGTCACACACAAAGAACAAACTGAAATGGGCGCAGAAAATCCTAGCGACTTATATGATGAGTTGCATAAGAATGTCACAAAATATATTGTCATTTTATGTGATAAGATGTGATATATAAGTATATAAAGACTATGAGCATAAAAGATCATGTAATCTAGAAGAGTCTAGATGATGGCATATGGATAATGATGAGTGATGTCATACACATTTTTTAGTATGAAGAGACATGACTCATCACCTCTATATAAGGACATAGAGGGCTCCAAATTCACAATACAACACATCATTCTCTCTCTCTCATTATTTCTCATTCTCTTTTGTGAGACAAAAGAGAGAAAATATACTTTCTAATTTGTATGACAAAATTATGAAAGGGTGCTTTCCTTTTTGTATGACAAAAATGAAAGAGTGCGATTATATGAGAGGAATTATATACATCTTTTGTGAGATAAAATAAGAAGAATTTTCTTATGCAAGAGGAGAACAAGCTACTAGCATATATATTGTTCTTCTTCCCGTTTTAAGAAGTTTGTTCGTGTGGACACCGGTAGAGGCGTTCGTACTTTCGGCGCCTGTGATCTATTCGGCCTAAGAAGATGAGAATGGTTTGTTGAGAGTTTTGGTGGAGACCGATTATGTGTGCGGTAGATGACTTCCGCACGATCCGACCTAGACGGCCTAGACGGACGTAAAATCGGTTAGGACGGTAACCGGTTTAGAGGTGCATGGACAACACGCATGGTTTGAGCGTCACGGATTAAGCGTAATCCGAAAGGTATCTTTAAGATTTATTTCATTGATTTAACCGATACGCACGGATCCTCGGATTGGTTTTGGGCGAAATTTTTATTTTCGGCTGCGTTATGCACGTCCGAGACCCAACAAATACGAATTTCCAGCACGTCTCCGTTCCCAACAGAATAGTTCCGTTGAGAACGGAACAACGCAGAAAATTCATAATTTTTCCAGTGACGGTTCCGTTGAGAACGGAATAGTTCCGTTCCAACAGAATAAGGCTGATTTTGTGAAAAACCCTAATTTTTGTTATACAAGGAATATAATTTGGTTGAATATGGTATGAGCCTTAGATCTGTGATTGTTCTGTGTTGTAATCTTGTGTGTGAATGCTTGTATTTTATTTAATATCTATGGCAACATGTGAGTTGTCCAAAGTTTTAATTATGACAACCTGTGAGTTGTCCAAAATTATAATCTACCTTTTCTAGTAATAGGATAGTTAGGAAAGATATTATGTCAAGACAAGAAGATGATCTTGGCGCAATCTTCGGAAGATGGCATTGGATCTTCGCACATATACAACAAAGGGTTCGTTGAAGATTCACCTGAAATCTAGAGATAGATCTAGGATTAGGAACCTCATGATAGCTCGTGAGGATTAGGCTCATACTATATTTATCCTGTTTCTGTGATGTTTATTTTTGTAAATCTAAAAACAAAATCTTTCAGAATATTAAGTAATGAAGTGCTTCCCCATGTTACTGTAACTCTCAGTACTTAGACAATTTCCCACATGGTCATACCGGAGTTGGGCGTGTGGGGGATTGTCTGTGGAAAGGGGCACGTGGGAACTAGTGACTAGCACAAGTCATGCCTGAGCTGAGTGTGCTAGAAACTGATTTGCCGATACTCATACATGGTTAAACTTAACTGAGCAAGCAAGTCGGACTTGGGCTCAGAGCACAAGATGGGATAATACACTGAGTATAAGATACTCATTACATAAAAGGAAAGAGTTGCATATGATGCAATTGGAAGTGTTCCTATCTAAATAGTTGAGCATTAAAGGTTGCGCCGGAGCGCACTTACTGCTCAATGAAATACGGATCTTGACTCACTATGAAACTTCATTTAATTGAAGATCACGAATCAATACTACTGAAGGTGATTGATTTGAAGAAAATAGTGGGAGTACAATATAAGAAACACCAAAACGAAACAACCCCAAAGAATAAATAATAATGACACTTTACATTTTAACTTGTAGAATAATGGCAAACAATAACAATTCAACTGGGTTGAATTTGCGATCTATCCTCGAGAAGGATAAGCTCAATGGTTCTAACTTCCTTGACTGGTTTAGAAACCTGAGAATTGTTCTCAAGGCTGACAATAAACTGTATATCATAGAAGAGGCTTACCCAGAGGAACCAGAACAGGGAGCCACAAGGGCTGCTCGAGATGCGTATGCTAAATACGTCAAAGACGACACAGAGATAGCTTGTCTCATGCTAACGACCATGACCTCCGAGTTTCAGAAGCAACTGTAGGACATGGGTGCTTACGATATGATCGTAACTCTCAAGGAAATGTTCCAAGAGCAGGCTAGAGTTGAGCGCTACAAAGCGACCGTCTTTCTGACTGATACGAAGATGGTTGAAGGTTCATCTATGAGTGGTCATGTACTCAAGATGAAGCGCTATCTTGATCAATTAGAGAGGCTTGGTTCAGCTATGCCCAGAGAATTGGCTATTGACATAATTCTCGGGTCGTTGCCTCCTAGTTTTAAGTAATTCATCATGAACTATAATATGTATTAGATGGAGAAATCCATCACCAAGTTGCATGGAATGCTTAAGAATGCACAGGAGGACATGAAGACAAATGTTGTCAAAAACGTCCTAATGGTTCATAAGAAGAAGGGTAAGAAGACCGGGAATATCACACCGCTAAAATAAAGGTGCGACAACCCGCCGACACACAATATGTGTGCTAGAGGCATCATAAGAAAACATCACAAATTAAAAAAAATGAATCAAAAATAATATTCACACACACACACACACACATACATATATACATACATATATATATACACACACACACACATACACATATATATATATATATATATATATATATATATATATATATATATATATATATATATATATATATATATATATATATATATATATATATATATATATATATGCATACATGCCAACATAAAACATCAACATCACATACATATATATATGTAACGACTACATCACGGAGACAACAAAACCCTAATCAGACGCGGAAGCCCATATATACATCAACCAAATCCTAATACACAGACCGTACAAAAATATACATAAACTAGAAACAACAACAACTTTTGCTCCATGATGATAAAAAACGTCGTACTCACCGTTCACACACGAGCTCCACTAGATCCAGTTGCCCCGTTCTGAAACCCTAGACCCAAAACATATAGAAAAGAATGGTTAGTCACAATAGCGACTAAGTGAGTGCATTTTGGGCCTAGCTTATTAAGACAAGCCACAAGTGCAATTATGACCTAAATTCTCGCTTTGATAATATTACTAATTTCATATATTAAAATAATATCACAAATATCACAAGTATCAATAATTATAGAATTAAATAATTAAATGAATTATTGACGTAAAAGAAATGCATAAAGACTATTTCTCATATGTACCATTACCGATAACCCAAATTTAGAAGATTATTTCCTATCACACATCCCTTGTTTAGGTATATATATATAAACCCATTATAATATTCCCAAGTGAGCGTACGCGTAGCGGTCAACTGAAGTCCTAGATAGAGTGGAGAGCAAATCCAACTCTTTTGGAGAATCACATAGCTCGGGAATCGAGTATTGCCACAGAAGAGCCTTGATGACCATGGATATATCCTTGCGTCTTGAACCAAACTAAATTTGGAATTTTCACTACGCCTAGTAGCTTGTTTCCCCTCAAATCAAATGTCACGAATTACTAATCACAAAACACACAATTCACAAACGAGTCTCGCTGAAACAACCCGTCAAATTAAAAGTGACATCTCAAAGTTCCCCAAAATATTAGAATAATAAAATAATTTAATTAACAATAAATTAATCATATATAATGAAAATATATTTTTATAATTACCATGATTACTTTTTATGATTTTATAATGAATCTTTAATTCCCACTTAGCACAAAACCCTAATCCCAAGTCCCGATTATTGAAACCCTAACTTTGAAACCCTAATTAAGAAATTCTAATCATTTCTCACATGCACAATAAGGGGATACCCATAATTATTAAATTGAAAATAGCAAATAAAAGGAAGCAAGAATAAAGATACAAGATACCAAATTGCCTCAAATGCAACAAAACCACAAGTCTTAATAAGGGAAAAAAGGGAAAGAATTCACTCACTAACACACAAGACACGACTGTTGACAAAACAGAATCTCGCACACACTTTCTTAGTCGAAATAAATTGTTGCTCTGTAAAGCGCGCTCTCGGAGACGGAGCCGAATCGCACAAATGAAGATACCAACACGCTCGTCTCAACGTTTAGAATATCGTTATACCCTTCATTTTTTGAATTGTCGAGATTTTAGCGATCCTTACTAGGTTTTACTCTTTCTCTCTTCTCTTCTTATTTGAGAGAGATAAATACGAGCCGTGTAAAAGAGATGGAAGAGACCAAGTTAGAATTGATTTGCTAATTTCAAATATAACCCTCAAGATAAACGCGTGCTTACGTTCTCTATTTAATTTAATATGAAAATATCAATTTATGGTAATTAAGCTTATTAAGAAAAATATGGAAAAATATCAAAATCAAATTTTGATATCTTACAGGGAACAAGAGCATAAGTAAAGGCAAGGTATTGCCTAAACCTAAGATCAAGAAAGACAAGGATGGAGTTTGCTTCCATTGCAACAAAGTTGGCCATTGAAAGATAAACTGCGAACTCTATCAGGATGAAATCAAGAATGGTAGTGTGGCTACCACTTCAGGTATTTTTGTTATTGAAACTAATTCACTTACTCCTAAATCTTGGGTATTGGATACAGGATGTGGTACTCACATTTGTAATGATGTGCATGGACTACAATGGAGTAGAAGATTAGCTAAGGATGAAGTCGATCTGCGTGTGAGAAATGGAGCAAGAGTTGCTGCATTAGCCGTAGGACTTATTTATTGACTTTGCCTAGTGGACTTGTATTAGTACTTAATAATTGTTATTTTGTACCTGCTATGAGCAGAAATATTATTTCTATTTCTAGTCTAGCTTTGGATGGTTATAAATTTGTTATTGAGAATAATAAATGTTCTATCTTAAAGGATAATCTTTTCTATGAAAATATTCTATTAGAAAGATGTCTTTACGTGCTAGATCTTAAGAAAGAGAATTATAAGTCCATATATAACATTAACACTAAACGATTTAAACCGAATGACTCAAATACGACATACCTCTGGCACTGTCGCTTAGGCCATATAAATGAGAAGTACATTTCTAAACTCCACTCTCATGGACTTTTAGACTCATATGATTTGGAATAATTTGTGACGTACGAGTCTTGTCTACTTGGCAAGATGACTAAGAAACCCTTCATAAAAGTTGGTGAAAGGGTCAATGACTTATTAGAACTCATACATACTGATGTTTGTGGACCAATGAGTACGCCGGCTAGAAGTGGCTATCGGTACTTCATAACACTCACAGACGACTTCAGTAGATATGGTTATGTCTACCTAATAAAGTACAAGTCTGAATCATTTGAAGTGTTCAAAGAATTTAATAATGAAGTAGAAAATCAACTTGGCAAGAAGATTAAACCACTTCGATCTGATCGAGGAGGCGAATATCTGAGTTAGGAATTTGAGGATCATCTCAGAGAATGTGGAATAGTTTCACAACTGACTCCTCCAGGAACTCCTCAGTGGAATGTGATGGTGTTATGCCCTAGGCCAAAGTGTTTGTGACCTAGATGATGGATTGTAATAACAAACATAATATTTATTCTAAGATATTTCATATAATATGTGCGTATAGGTTATTGTAATATAATTAAAATAGACCATGAATATGCAATTCAGCTTTATGTCATCAAAGTGCGTGACTTTGATAGTAAAACTATAAAGTGTTAGGAATGCTATTCTAAATCGTCCCTGGTCATTTATAGGATATTTGTGGAGACAAATATACTTGCAGATACATATAAATATATATTTATATACAAGCTATAAATGTACACCAAGTATATTAGTTGACTGATGATTATGTTTTACTGATCATGGATAAATAGTTATCAAGTCATTAACATAGGTATATGTTAGAGATCATATATTGGACTGACCCGCCATAAGAATGCTACATGTTTTACGACATTAGCAATTCTTGTAACATAAAGTATTTATAGTCCTTTGACCTGAGATTGTCTCGGTTCCCAACATGAATAATTTTATACTTTAATATAATCTAACACTGCCTTTAACCGGGTGGTCATAACGGTTATGATTAGGTATGCAATGAATCATGTAGAGGGATGAGCGCAATCAAGACGGGATTTGTTCCTCTCATAAATGAGAGAGATATCTTTAGGCCTCTTGATGAATTGAACTGAAGAAATGTATGGCCATACTCAAATGAATTAATAAGAGTTATTAATGTCATTTGATCTTGTTCAGTTTAATTCGGAATCAAGAAATATTAATCGATTAATATAAGGATGACGTCTTACATGCCTTATGATCGATATAGATATCGCGTGACAAAGGGACTAAATACGTGATTGTTGATTAGGTAAATCAGATCACCGATATTCACTTAAAATTGGGTAGTCATGATGGCTTGCTAGAGTCCGCTCATGATTTATAGACAATCAAGTTATTGCCAACATTAAGTGAACCTACAGGGTCACACACAAAGAACAAACTGAAACGGGTGCAGAAAATCCTAGCGACTTATATGATGAGTTGCATAAAAATGTCACAAAATATATTGTCATCTTATGTGATAAGATGTGATATATATGTATATAAAGACTATGAGCACAAAAGATCATGTAATCTAGAAGAGTCTAGATGATGGCATATGGATAATGATGAGTGATGTCATACACATCTTTTAGTGTGAAGAGACACGACTCTTCACCTCTGTATAAGGACATAGAGGGCTCCAAATTCAGAATATACAACATAACATTCTCTCTCTCATTATTTCTCATTCTCTTTTGTGAGACAAAAGAGAGAAAATATACTTTCTAATTTGTATGACAAAATTATGAAAGGGTGCTTTCTTTTTGTATGACAAAAATGAAATAGTGCGATTATATGAGAGGAATTATATACATCTTTTGTGCAAAAATGAAATAGTGCGATTATATGAGAGGAATTATATACATCTTTTGTGAGATAAAATAAGAAGAGTTTTCTTATACAAGAGGAGAACAATCTACTAGCATATATATTGTTCTCTTCCCATTTTAAGAAGTTTGTTCGTGTGGACACCGGTAGAGGCGTTCGTACTTTTGGCGCTTGTGATCTATTCGGCCTAAGAAGATGAGAATGGTTTATTGAGAGTTTTGGTGGAGACCGATTGTGTGTGCGGTAGATGACTTCCGCACGATCCAACCTAGACGGCCTAGACGGACGTAAAATCGGTTAGGACGGTAATCGGTTTAGAGACGCATGGACAACACGCATGGTTTGAGCGTCACGGATTAAGCGTAATCCGAAAGGTATCTTTAAGATTTATTTCTTTGATTTAACCGATATGCACGGATCCTCGGATTAGTTTTGGATGAAATTTTTATTTTCCGCTGCATTATGCACGTCCGAAACCCAACAGTGGTATCAGAGCAACGTGCGTATTTCGGTTAAATTGAGTCGGTATATATGTGAAATATACTATTTAGATACCATTTATAATTTTGATTTATAATTATAAGGCTTCCATAAAGAGTATTCAAGTGTTGAATATTCTTAATAGAAAAGATGCGATTAATAGATATGATCCAAGAGTTGCATCCAAAGAATGTGACCAAAGGATATGACCAAAGGATGTGATCCAAAAGTTATGTCTAAGAGATGCGATCAAAAGATGTGATGAATAGATGTGATCCAGAAGTTATGTCCAAAAGATGCCGCCAAGAGATACGATCCAAAGGTTGCGTCCAAGTATTGCATCCATGAGTTGCGACCAAGAAATATGATCCAAAGGTCACGACCAAGGATTGCGTCTAAAAGGTGCGACCAAGGAAAACGATCCAAAAGTTGAGTCCAAGAGTTGTGACCAAAGAGTGTGACTAAATGGTGTGACCAACGGATGCGATCCAAATGTCACGTCCATAAGGTTGCGACGAATGGGTGCGACCAAAAGGTACGACTAACGGGTGTGACCAAGGGATGCTATTCAAATGTCACATCCAAAAGACGCGACGAAAGGTTGTGACCGACGGATGCGACCAAAGGGTGCGACCAAAAGGTGCGACTAACGGGTGTGACCAAGGGATGCGATTCAAATGTCACATCCAAAAGACGCGATGAAAGGTTGCGACCAACGGATGCGACCAAAGGGTGCGACCAAAAGGTGCGACTAACGGGTGTGACCAAGGGATGCGATTCAATTGTCGCATCCAAAAGACGCGACGAAAGGTTGCGACCAACGGATGCGACCAAAGGGTGCGACCAAAAGGTGCGACTAACGGGTGTGACCAAGGGATGCGATTCAAAAGTAACATCCAAAAGACGCGACCAAAGGTTGCGACCAATGGATGTGACCAAAAGGTGCGACTAACGGGTGTGACTAAGGGATGCGATTCAAATGTCACATCCAAAAGACGCGACGAAAGATTGCGACCAACGGATGTGATCCAAATGTCATGTCCATAAGGTTGCGACAAATGGGTGCGACCAAAAGGTGCGACTAACGGGTGTGACTAAGGGATGCGATTCAAATGTCACATCCAAAAGACACGACGAAAGGTTGCGACCAAAGGGTGCGACTAAAGGGTGTGACCAACGGATACGATCCAAACGTCACGTCCATAAGGTTGCGACGAATAGGTGCGATCAAAGGGTGCAAACCGTATGGAAATAGCCTTGCTTCTGCGGGAAGGCTAATCTATCTTCATTGATTTTGAAAAGACCGAGGCGGTACAAGAATCGACGAAGCGCTCTAGCTATACGTAGCAGAGCTTCGGGAGAAATTACTATTGCTATCCTGACTCTCCCCCAAACGAGATTGATATTCAATCCAGGATCACCAGCTAAGGCCCCTAAATGACCGCTCAGTGATAAAGGAGGTGGGAGTGCAAAGACACCCAGGAGGTTTGCCTAGAAGCAGCCATAGATCGTTCCGGCTAAACCCAGCCGCTAACACCTTATCCAGTGGGAAGGAATGAGATTAATGGAGGACCCTGACCCTGCTGCTGTGTATGTAGGACTTTTTCCTTGGCATCGGCATTTCATTATGAGAGTTAGCTAGGTAGCTGACCCTATTAGCCCGTTTTTTCAAAAAAAAGGAGCATAAACTTTTTGCTTCTGATAATGCTATTTCCTCCGAGTGTACCTAATTGACTGGTGGAGTTGGTGCTTAATTATCGGCTACTGTACTGCTCAGCGATACAAAATCTGCTAGCACAGGGCTTTATTTCATACTCGTTAAAGCAAGTCTCATTGAATATTTCAGACCTAACAAAACAAAAAAAGGACGAAAGGATTCGAACCTTCGCGTGACGGGATCAAAACCCGGTGCCATGACCCAAATTCATTGAACCTCTGCTTTGTCCTGGGCAATCCCGTGACAAAATCCATCATGATGCGGTTGGTTGGTGTTCTGCCCTCGGAAGAGGTTGAAGGTTCCCTGAAGGTCGGTCTCGTTCGATCGGCTTTGACTTGCTAAAAGGTGTGACCAACGGGTCACACACAAAGAACAACTAATGAGACGTACACAGAAAAATCATAACTTATGTGATAAGTTGTATGGAGAGCTACATAGTCAAGTGACACATCCAATCCTACATCCTATATAATAAGATGTGTTACATATATGGTTACATAGTTACCATGCACATAGGATATGAAACTTATGGATTATATAGGCACAAGAAACACCCCAAAATCAGATTAAGGGTATAATATTTTCGTCCATCTTTTTGTGAGAAAAAGAGGAGAGAAAAATCTGAAAATTATTCTTTTGTTATTTTCTGTGAGAGAAATGAAGAACGAATACTAGCATATATCGTTCTTTATCCGTTCAAAGGGGTTGTTCGTGCGGAGTCTTTGTGATTTGGGTTGAAACCGTGATTTTTTATTTGGAGAATCAGTTTATTTGGAGAATCGGTTTGTGAGACCGATTAGGCGAATCATTCAAAGGATCGGTTTGGAAACCGGTTTGAATCGGGCAAAGAAAACCGTCAACCAAATTCATTTTTGATCATCACGGATTAAGCGTAATCCGAAGGTACAAAGTTATGAACTTTTCTTTGATTTAATTGTAATTCACGGATCCTTCTTTTAGGTTTCGAATTCGATTTTGTTTTGTTTTTGTTTTTCCGCTGCATTATGAATGATTGAAACCCAACAGAAACAACGTCTTAACATCCACTTGGCATCTTTTATAGTTATACTATGAATATATGCCCAAAAAAATTCTGAAATACATAAGCATGATGACTTGGAAAAATACTATCATAGTCTATACTATGAGTTTAACTTAATCACAAATCATGCATTATATATTTGCACATTATCCATGTCGGTCTTTCTTTTAAAACCGTATTTCCATCTGATGGATCAATCAAATTCAATCTTGATTGTCTGACATGGATTACATCTCAACTTTTAAAGTCTCTAACCATTAGAGCCTTGACTCATCATAGTCTATTAGTAGAATGTGGAATCATCATCTATGAGTACGAAATTTTTATCATTAGACACGAAAAATCTATATTTTTCGGGCCTGCGATAAATTCTAATAGATCTACATGAATACACATATGTTATATATTCAGACTTTTCAACATCTTGAGAGTCTAGTTGATTAATTGCAGACCCAATCACTAGTTGAAATCTGAATTAATTTCCCTCCGAGCATTACTGTCAGTGTGTGGAATTTGAACTTGTCAAATTTACACCCACAAATTCTTTTGGAAACACTTCTTCCAAAAAGATATAATTTTCGAGTAACAAACACTTTGTTCTCATATTAATTATAGAAATAATATTCTTTACTTTTCTTAGGATATTCCACAATAAGCACTAATCTGATTAGATGCATGATGCTTCAATTAAGTATCATATCCTCAAATCTTGATAAAAGATAATCTGATACACCTACCAGTCCATATCGCATATGGAGTCTTTTACAACTGCTTTAGATGGAATTATATTCAGCACAAACGCAAAAAGAGCGTAACCCCGAAAGAAATAGAAGATATATTTGACTCGTCATAATCGAACTATATCTAATAAAGTTCGATATAGTTATCATGATGATCAAACACTTGGTTCTCGACTCCTCGATCTCATCAAAGAAATTTGATTTTTCAAAGCCAAGTTTTATTCTCTACTTCATTATTTGTAACTTTTGAACTTTCAAAATATTCAAATTTATTGTTTCAATAAAGCGATGAAGTAGTTTTCTCTAGCACCTTCACTCATTGATGAACATACATCACTATGTATGAGAGTCAATAAGTAACTTGCTTTCACCTTACTTTGTGAAAGACGTATATGCCATCTTGTCTAATAAATAAGTTACACATGTTTCAAATGATTCAAAATCAAAGGAATTTGAAAATCCATCTTAACGGATTTAATAAATGTTCATCTTATTTAAGTAGACCAAGTGACAATGCTAGATTTAAATTCTTAATATTAATGTTATAGATAGACTTATAATTATCTTGTTCGATATAACACATAAGGTAATTTTTCTATTGGAACATTTCCAAAGAAAATTGACATTTGTGAATGGTGAAATTATTATTCTCAATAATAAATTAATAACCATTCATAGATAAACTCGAACTATAGATAATACAAAATTTATTATCGACATTAAATAATAATTATTTATGTTGGCGATAAGTCCAAAAAGACAATGTAAATAAATGAGTTACTTGAGAAAATGCAACAACTTTTGCTACATCTTTTACTCATATGTTAACTTCATATTTACTCAATAGTCTACAACTTTGTCAGCACATTTTCACAAATGTGTGATTCACATCGTGTATCTAATACACATGATGTGAAATAGATAAGTTAATTTTTATAACAAAAATACTTGAAGTGGTAGTCACACTATCCTTTCTTTCCCTTTTCATATCTTTTTGAGAAATTATGGTTTCTTTCAATGAACCGATTCATTACAAAATATACCAACTTCTTATTTAAGGCCGAAACCTGGCAACATCTTGCCCTTATTTTTGGGAGTACTTTTTACGTTCCTTTTAAGCATGATAATATTATTGGCAACACTTGTCCATGTTCATTTTAAAGATTATAAGCATCTTATGCAATCTGTCATTCTCAAGGACCTATTGTGAGACATAAATAGATATACTATTCGAATTGAATAATATTCAAAAACTATTATTCTTTAAATATTTCATATAATGGCTCTCACTATTTTTAATCAAATCAACAACCCTCAATCGCATTGATTCGGAAACTTTCAATGCATGAAATTTCATAGTGAGACAAGATCCATATTTCAATTAAGTCCTAAGTGAGCTTTGGCTCATCGCCCATAACTTAACTTATTTTGGTAGGAATAATTCCAATTGTATCTCATATAACTCTTGAACAACATAGGATAAGCATCATATGCCCGACGTATATATCTTATCGTATGCCCCGAGCCCAAGTCCGACTTGACAGCCCAGTTAAATCAAACCATGTCTAATCATCGGCAAAATAGTACCCAACACACTCAGCTTTGGCATGACCTATGTTGGCTCCCATTTCCCGCATTCTCTCCTCCTAAGATTGTCCCTACATACCCAGCTTTGGCATGACCTATGCAGGGTCGATCAGAGTATTGAGAGATTTAGACTTATGGAAGGCACTTCATGACTTAACATTATATTGAGGGATTTTATTTAATATTATATGTTATTATGCAATCTTCAAAGAACATCACATGTACCAATAGAATAAAGATAATAACGATGATATATCATGGCATTTATCTTTATGAACTAACATAAAGATTTCCTAATATATATTTCATCTCCATGAAATTTTTCTTAGATTGTATATGAAAATCTTATCTCCATATATAGAAATCGATGAACTCTTTCATCGCCATGATGTGTGGTTAAAAATGAACTTGTCATCTTAATGATGTATTCATGATGGACGATGAACTCCTTCATATCCATGATGGATGTGTTATGCCTAATGAACTCTTTCATTATATCAACACGTATTAACAAAAATATCAAATATAAACATAATCATATTATGTTTCGATTATTTAACCATTTATAATAAATATATATATATATATATATATATATATATATATATATATATATATATATATATATATATATATATATATATATATATATATATATATAAGGCTTATGAATGAGAATTTGGGGCACGGTCGTCATTGTCTACATTTGACAAGTTAAAAACCAATATTTGATTTGGTCAACATTTGACTCGGTCAATAATCAACATTTGACAAGGTCAACAGTCAATGGTCAATATTTTGACTAGGTCATGATCAACTTTTGACCAATTCAATGGTCAACAGTCAAGGGGTAATTACTGTAGTCAACTGTCAACAATTAACAGTCAATACAATCAACAGTCAACATAGTCCACAGTCAACACAATGGGTCAATAGTCAACTATCAACATGATCAACATGGTCAACACTTGGTCAACTTTGTCAACACATATTTTTCTACACATTAATACATCATAGGCATCTTTTCATGAATTCAATACATCACATGCAACTTTTCATGAAATAATGCATCACATGCACCATTTCAAAAAGGCAATTCATGGTATGCACCCTTTCATGAAGACACAACTATTCAAGAGGTCGCAACTCTTGCGATTGCACCTTTTCGGTCGTACCTCTTAGTTGCGCATGTCAATTATACCCGTTGGTCGCACCTCTTGGTCGCAACCATTAGTCGCAACCTATTGGACGTGATATTTGGATCAGCGCAGGCAAAGGAACCAAGATCGCATCAGAGAACCAAACACATACTTTGACGTTTCCATTTGATCAGGGAGATCATTGCGAGAGGAGATATTAAAATATGCAGAGTTGATGGTGATGATAATGTTGCCGATCCGTTGACTAAACCACTTTCTCAAGCAAAGCATGAGGGTCATGCTAGGTCGATGGGTATTAGATACTTGTTAGATTCGGCCTAGTGCAAGTGGGAGATTGTTAGTAGTATGCCCTAGGCCAATATATTTGAGACCTAGATGTATGAATTATATTAAACAAACATTGTGTTTATTTAGAGATATTTTATATAATAAATGCGTATTGGTTATTTTATTTTTATTACTAAAATGAACCTTGAATATGATATTCAGCTTTATATCATCAAAGTATGTGACTTTGATAGTAAAACTATAAAGTATTATGAATGATATTCTAAACCGTCCCTGATCATTCATAGGATGTTTGTGAGACAAACATACTTTATGATAAGCTATAAATGGACATCAGTATGTTAGTTGATTGATGGTCACGTTTTTACTGATCATGAATAAGAGTTATTAAGTCATTAACATAAGTATATGTTAGAGACCATGTACTGGATTGACCCACCTTGAGAATACTACATGGTTCGTGTCATTAGTTATTCTCAGTAAAGAATGTATCTGTAATCCTTAGACTTGAGATTATCTCAGTTTCCTACATGATAAATTTTATACTTTAATATAGTCTAACATCGTCTTTAACCGGGCGATCATAAAGATTATAATTAGGTATATAATGAATTGTGCGGAGGAAAGAGTTTAATTAAGATAGGATTTGTTCCTCTCATAAATTGAGAGAGATATCTTTAGGCCTCTTGATGATTTGATTGAAGAAACGCACGACCGTGCTCAAGTGAATTAATAAGGAGTTATTAATGTCATTTCATGTTCAATCAAATTCGGTGTCAAGAAATATTTATCGACCAACATAAGGTTGACACATACCATGCCTTATGGACGATATAGATATCGTGTAACAAAAGGATACAATGCATGACATAAATTAGGTTTGATCGAATCATCTATACTTGCTTAATTTGGGTAATCATGATGTCTTGCTAGAGGCCGCTCATGATGTATAATCCATTGTGATTATTGCCAACATTGTCACAATAAAGATCCACAGGATTTGCTATACTAGGAACCACACCGAGTTCTTCAATGAACTTCTTCATCCAAACTGCTTCCTTAGCTGCTTCTGAAGCTGCTATGTACTCCGCTTCTGTCGTAGAATCCGCTACAGTGTCCTGTTTGGAACTTTTCCAACTTATTGCACCTCCATTCAAACAAAACACATAACCAGATTGCGATCTAAAATCATCATTGTCGGATTGAAAGCTTGAGTTCGTGTAACCTGTTACAACTAGCTCACTTTCAAATCCTCCATAAACCAAGAATGAATCCTTAGTTCTTCTCAAGTACTTCAGAATATTCTTGATTGATGTTCAGTGACTTTCGCCGGGATCAGATTGATATCTGCTAGTTGCACTTAATGCATATGATACATCTGGTATAGTACAAGCATGGCATACATGATAGATCCAATAGCCGAAGCATACGGGATTTTATTCATGTGATTTCGTTCTTCCTGATTAGCAGGACGTTGAGTCTTACTCAATTTTATGCCATGTGACATTGGTATAAAACCTCTTTTCGAATCATCCATTCGAAATCGTGTCAACACTTTGTCAATATAGGTACTTTGACTTAGACCTATGAGCCTTTTAGATCTATATCTATAGATCTTAATGCCGAGTATATAAGCGGCATCTCCTAGGTCTTTCATTGCAAAAGACTTTCCTAAAAATGTCTTAACATTTGTTAAAGTCGGAATGTCATTTCCAATGAGTAATATATCATCTACATAAAGTACTAGAAAAACTATTGCGCTCCCACTAACCGTCTTTTAAACACAAGGTTCATCTTCATTTTTGATAAAATCAAAACCTTTGATTACTTCATCAAAACGAAGATTCCAACTCCGAGATGCTTGCTTTAATCCGTAAATAGATCGCTGCAATTTGCAGACCTTATCAGAATTCTTAGGATCAACAAAACCCTCGGGTTGTGTCATATACACATCCTCGAGTAAATTTCCATTAAGAAAAGCTGTTTTGACATCCATTTGCCATATCTCATAGTCATAATATGCAGCTATGGCAAGCAGAATTCTAATCGATTTAAGCATGACAACTGGTGAGAAAGTTTCGTCATAGTCTATACCATGAGTTTGTCGGAAACCTTTCGCAACAAGTCTCGCTTTATAGGTATGCACATTTCCGTCCATGTCAGTTTTCTTTTTGAAAACCCATTTACACCCAATGGTCTTAGAACCTTCGGGTGAATCAATTAGGTTCCAAACTTGATTATCGTACATGGATCGCATCTCGGTTTTCATGGCTTCTAACCATTTATGAGAATCAGGATCCTTTATAGCTTCTTGGTAAGATGTGGGTTCATCATCTATGAGAGCCACATTTCTATCATCAGTCACGAGAAATCCATATCTCTCGGACTCATGACGAACTCTACCAGATCTACGAGGAGTATCTTGTGTTTCAAGACCGGACTCGTCAACTCTTGAAGAGACTTGTGGATCTTCCAATGGTTGTTCATTGCTAATTAGTGGATCTTGAATTACTTCAAGATGTACTTTATTCCCACTAGTTCCTTTAGAAATAAATTCTCTTTCCAAAAAGATACCATTTCGAGCAACAAACACTTTGTTCTCGGATGGGTTATAAAAGTAATATCCTTTAGTTTCTTTAGGATATCCAACAAATAAGCATTTATCAGATTTCGGTGTTAACTTGTCAGAAATTTTATGCTTCACATAAGCTTCACAACCCCAAATCTTTAGAAAAGACAATGTGGGACTCCTCCCAGTCCATATCTCATATGGAGTCTTTTGAACAGCTTTTGATGGAATTCTGTTTAGTATGAACGCGGCAGTCTCAATGGTATAACCCCAAATGGATATCGGAAGATCTGTTTGACTCATCATAGACCGAACCATATCTAGTAAAGTTCGGTTTCTCCTTTCCGAGACACCATTCCATTGAGGTGTTCCAGGAGGAGTAAGTTGGGAAACTATTCCACAATCTTTAAGATGATTGTCAAACTCTAGGCTTAAATATTCGCCACCTCGATCTGATCGAAGTGCTTTTATTTTCTTACCTAGCTGATTTTCTACTTCACTTTTGTAAATTTTGAACAATTCAAAAGATTCGGATTTATGTTTCATTAAGTAAACATATCCATATCTACTTAAGTCATCAGTAAAAGTAATGAAGTATCGAAAACCACCTCTAGCTGGTGTGCTCATTGGTCCACATACATCTGTATGTATGAGATCCAATAACTCACTTGCCCTCTCACCTCTCTTTGTGAAAGGAGCCTTTGTCATCTTACCTAATAAACAAGATTCGCACGTCTCAAATGATTCTAAATCAAATGAGTCTAAAAGTCCATATTGGTGGAGTTTAGAAATGCGTACACACGTGCGCGAGCCATCTCAGAGAAGGAGGGGCTTCCGGCCGGCTTAGACTGCTTGAGCTTGAGTTCCTGGTTAAGGAGAAAGACGAGATTTCTCATTTATGTGTCCTAAACGACAATGCCAGAAATATGTCGGATTCAAATCATTAGATTTAAATCTCTTTGTATTAATGCTATAGATAGACTTGTAATGTTCATGATCAAGATTTAAAACATAAAGACCATTTTCTAATTGACCATTCGCATAGAAAATATTTTCTTTACTTATGGTAAAGTTATTATTCTCAATAACAAACTTAAAACCATCCAAAACCAATCTCGACACAGATACAATATTCCTGTTCACAGCAGGTACATAGTAGAAATTATTTAAATTTATTACAAGTCCAGAAGGTAAAGATAATAAATAAATGCCCACGGCTAATGCAGCAACTCTTGCTCCATTTCCCACCCGCAGGTCCACTTCACCTTTCGCTAATCTTCTACTCCTTTGCAGCCCCTGCACATTATTACAAATGTGAGTACCGCATCCGGTATCTAATACCCAAGATGAAGAAGTAGATAAATTAATTTCAATAACATTAATACCTGAAGTAGTAGTCTCACTACTCTTCTTCTTCTTCTTTAGATCCTCCAAGTATGCCTGGCAGTTTCTTTTCCAATGGCCTGGTTTGTTGCAGAAGAAACAAACACCCTCCTTGGGTTTCTTGTTCTTAGGTTCGGACAACATCTTGCCCTTACCTTTTCCTTGACTTTGCCCTTGAATTTTCTCTTTTGACCCTTGCCTTTCTGAATCAAGAGAACATCGTTGACAACATTTGTCTTCATAGTCCCCTCGAAGTTTTTCAGCATGCCGTGCAACTCGGTGATACTCTTGTCCATGTTATGCATATTATAGTTCATTATAAATGGGTTGAAATTCGGAGGAAGAGACCTAAGGATCAAATCGGTAGCCATCTCATTGCCAACCTTTGCCCCTAGTTTCTCAAGTTGATCAAGGTATCCTTTCATTCTCAGAATATGAGCACTCACTGAGGAGTTGGGAACCATCTTACAACTTGCTAATGCACAATGTGCATTATACCTCTCATTTCTAGCTTGCTCTTGGAACATTTCCTTGAGCTGTGCCAACATTGAAAATGCCTCTAAATTTTCAAACTGCTTTTGAAGATCGGCATCCATGGTGGCCAACATGAGACATGTCACATCATTAGAGTCGCTTGTATGCTTGGCATAAGTGTTTATCACTTCTTGATCAGCATCATCAGCGGGCTGATTAGGAATGGGCCTTTCAAGGACATAGTTCTTCCTTTCTTGTTTGAGAACAATTCTCAAATTCCGATGCCAGTCAAGGAAGTTTTTCCCATTGAGCTTGTCCTTCTCAAGGACGGATCACAATATTAAAGTTGATGTGTTGTTTGTTGCCATTTTCTACACAGAATTAAATGCAGGTTTATATTAATATGTGATTTGAGATATTTTAATATAATTTTAACTCCCACTATTTTATTCAAATCAATAACCCTCAACTGTATTGATTCAGAAATTTTAACTTTAAATTTCATAGTGGGCCAAGATCCATATTTCATCAAGTTCCAAGTAAGCTTTGGCTCATCGCCTAGAACCTAATTATTTAGGTAGGAACGTTTCCAATTGTATCTCATACAACTCTCGTTTAATCTATAGGATGAGCATCATATGCTCGGCGTATGCATCCTATCATATGCCCCGAACCCAAGTCTGACTTGATAGTTCAGTTGAATCTAACCATGTCTAAATATTGAGAATCACCATTTCTCGCTTCTTATCACCCTAAGATTATGCTAATTCACTATGCTTTGGCATACCCAAATTTTGCATGATCGAATGGATAATAGGTATAGATACATGTGAGCCATTTCTATGATTCAATATTATATGAGGGATTGTTATGTTTAATCTTTTGTTTTATTTTATCATGTATTTCATCACAGAACATCACATGCACAGATAAAATAAATATGATATGATATAACATGGCCTTGATGATCTAAATGAGCCAATCATTAAGATCATTTCCTAAGATACATTCAACCACAAGGCATTGATGAACTCCTTCATCTCCATGATGTGTATGAGGTGGACGGTGAACTCCTTCATCTCCATGATGTGTATAAGGTGGATGGTAAACTCTATCATCTCCATGATGCGTATGAAGTGGATGGTGAACTCCTTCATCTCCATGATGTGTATGATCGTGGTAGTTATATTATATATAAAATGAACGGAACCATGCCCGTCACAATTAACCATCAAAATAAATTACATCACATCAACAAAGAACGGAACCATGCCTGTTTTTACATACATACATATATTACACACATCACATCATCACACACAAATCACAATCATTCATCACATATCTAATAGGCCATGTTATATGCATTATGTTGTACTTTAAACCATTTTACGAAATATGTATAAGGCGTTACGAATATGAAATTTGGGGTCTACGATTAATCTATGCGTGAGTGCGGGGTTCGGGGCGCGGCCCCGAAAAATGGGGATGTGTTGAATACATCCTTTCGAAATTTATTTAGTGTATCATATACGTAGTTTCGCACATTTTCATAAAATTTAGACACCCATCCGAAGGTTATGATACATCACATGCATCCCTTCATGACATACCCAAAGCACACTTTCAATCATGTCGCAACCTTTCATAATCAAGATACATCACATGCACCCTTTCATGAAGTCGCATCCTTTCATAAAATCGCAACCTTTCATGATCGAGATACATCACATGCACCTTTTCATGAAGTCGCATCCTTTCATGAAATCGCAACCGTTCATGATCAAGATACATCACATGTACCCTTTCATGAAGTCACATCCGTTCATGATCAAGATACATCACATGCACCCTTTCATGAAGTCGCACCATTTCATGAAATTGCAACCGTTCATGATCAAGAGACATCGCATGCACCATTTCATGAAGTTGCACCCTTTCATGAAATTGCAACCGTTCGTGACCAAAATTAAAAAATTGAAAAACAACGCCTCAAAATGAAAAGAAATATTTCGAAAATGGTTTATCCGTCTTAATTTAATTGGAATTCACTTGGCTCTGATACCACTGTTGGGTTTCTACCATTCATAACGCAGCGGAAAAACAAAAAACGAAACAAAATCGAATTCGAAACCCAAAAGAAGGATCCGTGAATTACAATTAAATCACAGAAAAGTTCATAACTTTGTACCTTCGGATTACGCTTAATCCGTGATGATCAAAAGCGAATTTGGTTGACGCTTTTCTTTGGTCGATTCCAAACCGATCCTTTGTATGTTTCGCCTAACCGGTCTAACAAACCGATCTCCAAACGAACGGATTTCCCAAGCAAACCGATTCTCCAAATAAACCGATTCTCCAAACAAAACCACGGTTTCAACCCGAATCACAAAGACGCCGCACTTCGCTTCGTCCTCTACTGGTATCTACACGAACAACCCCTTTAAACGGATAAAGAACGATATATGCTAGTATCCGTTCTTCATTTCTCTCACAGAAATAACAAAAGAATAATTTTCGGATTTTTCTCTCCTCTTTTTCTCACAAAAGATGGACGAAAATATTATGATCCTTAATCTGATTTTGGGGTGTCTCTTGTGCCTACATAGTCCATAAGTTTCATATCCTATGTGCATGGTAACTATGTAACCATATATGCAACACACCTTATCATATAAGATGTAGGATTGGATGTGTCACTTGACTATGTAGCTCTCCATACAACTTATCACATAAGTTATGATTTTTCTTGTATACGTCTCAATAGTTGTTTTTTGTGTGTGGCCCTGTAGATTTACTTAATGTTGGCAATAATCACAACGGATTATAAATCATGAGCGGCAAGCACCCTTAAAAAAAGAAACATGATTTACAGCAATAAATAACCATTCATGTTTTTCAGTATGTAAGCAAAAGATGAAAATATCTGTCAGTATTAGGCTATTAGCTTCTAATAGTGCAAGTTTAATGGACCAACTTTGATAGAATAGTAGTAATTGATTAAAGAAATGAAAATTGTGAGAAGAGGTGACAAAAGTTAAAGAGAAAGAGAAGTCAACTATATTATAATAATTTTCCGTCAATAGCATTCAACATCCCAAGTCTCCGAATAACATTTGCTACGATTTATACTTGCCAAATACTAAAAACGGAACATATTTTCTACTCTTTCTCACTAATAAAAAATAAACGTCAAAAATCAAAATAAGAGATAAAACCAACAAAACACGGCAGAAACGTCCCCAGTGTATCTACACGACTCACCATATTAAAATGCTCTTCTCGTATAACCAACTCGCGAATTATTTGATAATGGCCCGCTTAATTTTCAGCCCACACTTCTTTTATGTTGTATATTATTTATTATATAAATTATATAAATAAATTTTAAAACTTATTGTTG
Organism: Juncus inflexus; assembly: GCA_024447665.1. NCBI lineage: Eukaryota > Viridiplantae > Streptophyta > Magnoliopsida > Poales > Juncaceae > Juncus > Juncus inflexus. Next base: position 11,433,414 of record JAJHPC010000008.1, read on the forward strand.
TATTTTTATTGATATTTTAATGATCATTAAATGGAGAGTTTGGAATGGTATTAATACATTGAATTAAGTTTTCTCCTCTCCCTCATTATAAAAGGAGTTTTCCTCCTTTCTAAAGATAACTACAATATAACAAATACTATACAACACTTCTTCTTCTTCTTCCTCCTCCTCTAAAATATTTTCTTCCAATTCCACAACATTAACTTGGTTTGAGAGAAATAGTGCACGGTTTCATTTCTCTTTGAAATGAAAGCCCGCTCTGCGACTGTACTACCGGAGCGGATACGAGACTTACTCGTGGTGTAGAACCTTGGAGGCGGATAGATGACGAATCCTGCACTAGAGGACGTCAATCTGTCTTTAGGGCAGTCGCGACTCGATCGCACGGCTACATCCAGGCTTATCTCATTCTTAATCATTATTTTATGATTTATATTAATTATTTATTTGGTTAATTTTAAAATAGTAACCAACATTCGCCAGAGAGATTGAGGATTGAAATTGAAACTAAAATTAATTTGATTATTAGTCAAAGCACAATATCCCCTAAACTAATCATCTATTAGACATATGATTTCAATTTTATTTAGTTATGTATTTTACCAGCCTTTTCCTCTATTTTAATACAACTTTCTAAGACAACATAATTAGAAACAAAGATTTGTTTTTATAAGTCGATATTGTTACTATAAGTCGGCTTGTTATACTTAAAAAAAGAAAAAAAAAAGGGAAATATATTTTATACATATCCGCCTCCAATTATATAAAACTTTGTTTTGTTGGCATTTCATTACTATAAATCTTCGCAATTTGGAAGGACCATTCTTTGACTCGGTCAATATTACAGCCAACCCCTACTAGAGAAAAAAAAAATTACATTAATAAATAAATAAGCTGGTATATGATGAGACATTGAATATCGATTTGTCGGTTAAGAGGAAATTAAGTGGGCAATCAATAAATATAAATATATAAATTTATCTCATTAATGACCCCCATAGAAACCTCTATGACCTACTCGGAAGAAGCAATTGTGGTTTAGTCATATCATGTTTGAATAATATATTCTCATGATTGTATTTAACAATTGATTGTATTTATTTTACTCAATTGTGCAGACTGTTCTATTTAATAGCCTGTTATATATATTTTCGTGATAACTTATTTCAGTTTCAATATATTGAAGAGCATTAACAAATTGGCTATCTGCCTATCTTTAATTTATTCTCAATAGAAACTGATATAAAAGGGCTATATATTTTCTATCCATTTATAAATATTAAAAAGAAAATGGACAAGATTTTTTTTCAAAGTTGTCTTATTTGGTTACATAATAATATCATATCAAGTTTGACAAAATAGTCTCTTCATAAGAACTGAAATTAAAAGGTTCTGATAAAAATTATATACATTGTCCAATTATTTAATGGATAAACAAAGGGAATTTTTTTTATGACTAGTAAGTGTTTCATCATAAAGCTGACCTGACCTTACAAGAGATCAAATCTGAGCAATGTCATCAAGACAAATGTGTGGCTATAAGGTTAGAATCCTGAAGTATGATTAATTTTATTATCACCTTTTATTGATGGTTTGATTATAGAGTTAATGTTCATCGTATGTGCTAATAGCTCATTTCCTCCACTTGTTAGGATTCTTATGAAATCTACAAATTATTAAAAACAAAATTTAAGCTGACATATGGAATTGAATGTGATGAATATATATTTTAGTATACCAAGTAGCGTGAGTTACAAATGCTTGGTATGATGAATTTATTTGTCAGCATGTTAAATGCATGGTGCTTTAATGCATAATAGAAATCAAATAAATACCTACCGGCCTTAATTGCATAAGAATTTATGCAATTATTTATATAATTAAGGTCATTGTTGGTAATTGTTTAGCCATGAACTGACAGCTAGTCGACATTAGATACATATAATTACTTCGTCTTAGTTAAGAGTAATCATGTCCAGCTCAACAATATTTTAAAAGCCTATTAATATTTAATGAAAAATGCTATCACTTAATAAGCATATTAACTAAAAGGCCTTATTGCCAATATGCAATAACCCATGCTGAAATTGCTTAATTTTATATACAATCAAATTAATAATAATAGTAATAATAATAAAATTATATATGAAGTTCCATAAATTTATCTCTTCATATAACTTACATAGATAAGTTTTGACAAGTGCATTTATTAAAAGGATTTCACTACTTTGTGATTCTATATTTGTACATAATAGATGATATTCTATTTTGGAACATCTTTATTACTCTTAAATAAAGTCAAAATATATTTTGTTGACGAGGATTAATATGAATCTTTGTTATTAGACTCAAAATTTTATCAGTGAAGCCCATATATATTTTGGATCAAACAATATAATGATATGTGAAGTTTGGTAAATATTATCTCTGCATATCAATTGAAATATTTTTTTTATAGATGTATTCAAAAGGAGTTCACTAATTATCTTGTGATCCTAATTTTGTACATAAATGATATTCTATTTTTAAATTAAATACATTATTAAACTTGAGTAGTTGATTTTATCAAAAAATTGATTGATAATTCAAAGGACATAAAATAAATAAATTATTTCATGCATAAAACAAATTACATGGTAACCAAATATTTCATTGTAATTGACCAAGACACAGCTATATAGCCAGATTAAAAATTGGGTTAGTTTCATATCAGTGGTTTGATTTTGGCGTGCTAATCACTTCTTTTCTCCACTTAGGAAGACTATAAAGTTTATAATATATTTAAGAAAAAAAATTAGCAAATAAAATTATATGAGGCTAATTAAGAAAAAATAAGTATAGGTCATTATATTAACTGTTAATGACTTGTCCGTTTCGTCTATTTTGACATATATGAAATATAATAAAGTTCGTATGACCAACTATATTTCCCAAGTTGGATAAAAATAAAAAAGGCAAATAATATTTCTTCAATTATTTTGAGTAAAAGAAAAAAAAAATCTCAATCATATTCTATTACATAAATACAATTTATTTGTGTAACAAAAATATCTTATATTAAATTCAGAAATAAGATATCATTATATTTATTGCCTTATATTGGACATACAAGATCTTGTTAAATTATTATTATTTAAGAAATATTAATTGCTATAGCACATGATTGATTTATAATATTTTAGCCATATCTTATTTTTAAATAAATTATATTTGCCTTCATCTATAGTTTAGATAAATTAATTTTATCCTATAGATATAAAATTGACCAATATAATAATTTATCGAAAAGATGAATTTATTATTTTTAAAATAAACAAATGCACAATGTTTGCTAACTTTTTGAAGTTTTTATTTCTTAATACAAGCAAAATAAATAAATAAATAATACATGAAGTTTGATTTAATTATCTCTTCATATAAATTTGGACTCCATTAAAATTTTGTCGTCCAATGTACAAATCTATGAAGTTTGATGGAATTATCTCTTCGTATAAATTTGGATTTAAATAACTATTTTTTATCCAATATGGATACTTATGATATTCTAACTTTTGAACATCTTTTATATATTAATGATGTTATGATGTTTTGTCAATAAATATTGATACGGAAAAAAAAAATATTGGTCAATCTCATATAATTTCAATATGAAATTAGTTTGCCTAAAATTGGCTTAGGAATTTACTTTGAGTATTCCTATTGTGCCTAAATTATTATTATCAATTTTGATGAATTCTTGTTGAAAAGAATATTATTGATCTGATCAATCAATAAAATATAAATGCTAGCAAAAATAATTTGACACATTATTAATTATTATAAAACCGCGGAAAATAAAATAAAATATGATATCATATAAAATCGGAAAAATTATATATCCGATAATAAAAGGTCATTTATGATTTAGTTCCTTGAGGGGGGTAGAGCTTTTTGCCCATATAACCATCATCAGCGGTGGGTCCCCTACCATTGTGGCCTGCTGAACGGGACAAATGGTTCAAAGGTTAAACGAAACTGCTGATGTGAAATTTTGAAGCACTAATTTAGACATTGACTTGTCTGTACCCATCCCTATGGTGAAGTGCTTTAAGTTGATGGATAGGTTGAACATTTGTTCTCAATAATTCCGAGATTTATTTTTCAAATATTGAAATTAATTAATTAATTAAATAAATTACTTAATAAAAGTAATATTTGCGGGGTATATTTCCACACCGTATACCCTTTGAGGAATTACCTAAGTGAGAACCGTCGTGGGCCGCGACTAAGGATATGGGCGAAATCCTAAAGTATTCTCATGATAATCAAGGTTATCGTAAGGCCATAAATAGGGCACACCCGCTAAAGCACCTAAATGATTTTTCCTACTATGTGTGTGATTATAGAAAATCATTAAAAGATTTATGGTTCAAAAACGTATGTTTATCATGTAAATCTCGATCGTATAAGATCATCACCACGTATGAGTTCAATGCTACGTCAACTCATGCTTATGCATAGTAGATACCAAGTATTTGGAAGAAATATTTAAATATTAAGTTTTAAAATTTGAGGGGGAATGTTGTATATTATTTATTATATAAATAATATAAGTAAATTTTAAAACTTATTGTTGTATTTTTATTGATATTTTAATGATCATTAAATGGAGAGTTTGGAATGGTATTAATACGTTGAATTAAGTCTTCTCCTCTCCCTCATTATAAAAGGAGTTTCCTCCTTTCTAAAGATAACTACAATACAACAAATACAATACAACACTTCTTCTTCTTCTTCCTCCTCCTCTAAAATATTTTCTTCCAATTCCACAACATTAACTTGGTTTGAGAGAAATAGTGCACGGTTTCATTTCTCTTTGAAATGAAAGCCCGCTCTGCGACTGTACTACCGGAGCGGATACGAGACTTACTCGTGGTGTAGAACCTTGGAGGCGGATAGATGGCGAATCCTGCACTAGAGGACGTCAATCTGTCTTTAGGGCAGTCGCGACTCGATCGCACGGCTACATCCAGACTTGTTTCATTTTTAATTATTATTTTATAATTTATATTAATTATTTATTTGATTAATTTTAAAATAGTAACCAACACTTTACTAATTTAATTATTAATATTTTCACTAGGCCTAAGCCCATATTCCATTTCTCCTTTCCCTTTCTCATGGCAACTGATAATTAAATCAAGACAAGATATGCGTAATTCACAAAATAGCCAACATTCATTAATGTTCTTGTGTTTCTCCTTTTGCTCCAAACTTAAGAAGTTTCTTATTTGTCTTGCCATTGTAAACATAACAAATGATACGACAAAGGTCCAGTCGTAAAAAAGGCAACAAATGCGACCCCGCATAACAAGTTCAAAGACCAAGAATGCGCAAACGCTATAACATACACAACATAACACGAGCAAAATGATACTAATATGGCCATTATTAGTCCAAGCCGCCTCTTTTTTTTCACATCAGTTTCGTGTAAAATCATCACTGCAACTCCAGAAAAGATTGCTATCATACAAAAAGGAAATGTACCCAACATCATTAGATGTAAATCCGGATAAATACTGTATCCAATCACGGCGGTAAAACTGAAAAAGGTGAACATCATTAAATAACACAGAACACCTTCGGCGCGGGTTTCTTCTTCTTCTTCTTCTTTCTTCATCGTTTCTGCTCTGTTAGTTTCAGATAGGGAAAGACGACTTACCAACGAAGAATCATTTTCAAGATCCTTAAGCCCTGAAAATTTGAAAGAACATTCAAATACTCATCTTTAGTTAAGTGATAAAATATTCTAATTAACTAGTTCATTGAAGAGCAATAAAAAAGAGAAATATAGACTTACAAGAAAATTTCAGTTCTCTCTTCTTTTCCATATGAGTATTAATTAATTGTGAAACATATACTAAGAGGATCATAAGGAGAAACCACAAGAAACCATGCCAAATCCTTTCAAAGGTGGTTTCGGCGAATAGTGTCACACCGAAAACACCTTGGGCAGTTATATTGATCAAATATATACACCACAATTTGGTGTACAGAGAATTCATAAGATCAATAGGCTTATTCCTCTGTCTAAGTCGACGACGGATGCCTAGCTCAAGATCGACATCATTGTATTGTTCCGACATAGGTAAAGTTTGGAGGGCATGTTTAAGACGATAATCAGAGTAGTATGTTCTTGGAGGGTTTGGCGTAGAAGGACTTGAGTCAGAGTGTGGTGTTGGAAATATCGGCTCTGATGAATTTTAAGACAAAAAAAAAAGCATAACGTAACGTGATAAACTTTAAGGGAAAAAAAACAAAGTTTCATAATACGAGAATGATAATGTGTTACACGTGCTTAGAATTTACCCGACAACTATGATATCTGGGCATAAAATAGGATTAATTATCCCGTAAGGGAAAAAAAAAGGGCTATAGATCTTTGATTCAAAATTACCTTTGAGATCTTTAATCAAATCCCTTTGAATTTTGCCTAGTAGCTCTTCAATCAATAGACTTGACTCATTATGTTGGTCATGTGACGGTTCATGCATTATTGCAGGTGATGTCTTCAAAAATTCTTCGATGTCGATGATCTGCTTTATTGAAGGATCCCTGTTGTCCCAATTTTGATGATCCATGCGTCTTGTTTGTTTTTTCCTTAGTGTTTGCTTTTATTTTCTTTCGTTTAAGTAGATTTTTGTCCTTTTTCTCAGATTTTGCTCTTACTTTTGTTTTGTTTAATTGATTTCTTGTTCTTTTTTTCTCAGTATTTGTTCTTATTTTTCTTTTATTTGGTTGATTTCCTGTTTTTTTCCACATGATCTCTCCAACTAACTATATCCTAATTTAGGCATCAAAAAAACAAAGAAATGGTTCGTGACAGGTGGTACAAGGTGTGGAGGATTTTATGTAAGTGCTGATAATACATACGGTAGACCTAACCTCATGAAATTGTTTATTATAAGAACATCAAAGAAATTTTTATTTTGAATGTGGAAAAATGAATATCAAAGAAATATTATGTTGAGACCCAACGTGATTTCTGGTCAATACACTCAAAATCGTTACATACATTGGGATGAAACGTGGAGAGAAAAACGTAACAAATCTAAAACTTTTATAAATTTACTTTTAACTTGTTTGCTTATTTCCTTTACAAGGATCAACAATTTTCAATCCACAATGTATAAATTAATCAAATGAATACATCAAAAAATCACCCAAAAAAGAATCTATAATCAGTCAATTAATCAACCCATTTGCTCCCCTATGAGATCCAAACCAACAACAAGAAAAGAAAGCCCTTGGAAAAGTAAGAAATAAAAATGAACACCTTGAGCCGATAATAAACTCCGAGCGGCGGCGGTAAGCAAAAGACACGCAAGTGCTAATTCATTTCTAAATATTCCATTTCTCCTCTTGTTTTTATTCGTTTTTTCTTCTTTTTCTGTTTCTTCATCTCCTAATTCTATATCATTTTTCTTCTGTAAAGCTTTCTTTTCTGTTTCCAATAAATCAACGTCAGATGACCGTCCAGTTTTCTTTGTCACAATCGATTCATAAGAACTACCAAGTTGAAATAAACCAGAAACCATCGCGTTGAATTTCGTAACGGGCATTGTATTTTCGAATAATAAATATGGAACTATGAACGGAAATGATTTAGAGGCTGGAAGAATGTTTAATATCGACATGAAAATCGGTACGTAACAAATGACCCAAATGGGTAATTCTGCTTCCGGTATGAACATTGATAAGGGCAGAATTATGCAGAATAAGGTGAAGGAATAAAAGGGGAGAATGAGCTTTCTTAACAGGAAGAATAGGAATATCAAATTCATTTTTTTCCATGCAGATATCTATGCCAAAATATATATTTTATTTTTATGTTAGCTATAATTTTATTATTCATTTATAATTAAGATTTATATGGTTAAAAGTTTGGAATAAATTAAATTATACCTTAGAAGAAATAATGCTAGGAAGACATAATCTGAATAGTTGCATTGGACCAGAATGCCAACGGTGTTGTTGCTTCTTGTAAGCCTGATACGACTCAGGAAGCTCACACAACACCTTGAATATTAAAAAAAAATGAAAAAAAATGTAACTATTCGCAAACAATTTAGAAAATTGTAGAATCTGAACATCCAAAAATCTATTAAATTGTAATACCTTAACATCATTTAGAAAAATGAATTTCCACCCATTCAGGTGGGCTCGAACCGCAATATCCATATCTTCTACGGTCGTTCTTTCAAGCCAGCCTCCTGAATCTTCCAGAGCTTTTATCCGCCAGACACCAGCCGTGCCGTTAAATCCGAAGAAATTCAAGAATTCACCGTTGACTTGTTGGTCAATCTCAAAATGGAAGGCTAGATTTATGTTTTGGAGACGGGTCAAAAGGTTTTCCTTTTGTTTATGAAGGACCATCTTGCTTGTACTAATGCTAGCGCTTTATTTCCCTACAATTAAATTATTATAATGTTTATTAGTAAATTATGTTTCATTAATTCAAGAATGAAATAAGTGTTGCATAATATATTGTTAGGGCACTGAAAATCCGTACCTTAAAATGAGGAATGGTTTGTTTGAGAAAATCAGGATTCGGTTGGAAATCCGCATCGAAAATCATGACGAACTCATAATTTTTTACATAATCACAAGACATGGCGGAACTTAAGTTTCCGGCCGATTTAGTGAGAACCGTTGTAAATTTGTTTCTAATCATCAGATCTTAATCAGATGACTTCAATGAATCATGATACAAAGTTATGTTCAATTATTAACCATCAAATCTTAACCGTTGTAAATTTTTCTTTTCTTCTTTAACAAATTATAATTCTTAATGAAATATTTTATTTCTCATGTTAGAATTGTCAAATATAAATTTGTTGAAATTTTCTCTTTATTCCGAGTTCCATATTGTTATGGTTTCAATTTTTTTTTTGCTAAAATACGTAAATATAGACTATATAAAAGAAGATGTACAAAAATAATATATTCATTAACGTATATCATATCTTATTTTTCATCTCTCTTTGAGCATTTTCAAGAGATCTATTGTCAATTTTATCTTAGCCGTTGGATCATTTTTTTTTTTTAAATCTTTTATTTTCATCTAAATTATTATTACAATATCACATGTACCAATAGTTAATAAAGAGTTTACTCATTAAAATATAAATAATTTTTTTCTTCTTTAAAAAATTATAATTCTTAATGAAATATTTTATTCCTCATGTTAAAATCATCAAATATAAATTTGTTAGAATTTTCTCTTTATTTTGATTTTCATTGTTATCGTTCCAAAATTTTTTCTTGGTAAAATATGTGAATATAGACTATATGAATGAAGATGTAAAAAAATGATATGCTCATTAACTTATATCTTATTTTTTTTATCTCTTTTTGAGAATTATCAAGAGACATATTGTCAATTTTGTCTCGGCCGTTAGATCAAATATTTTTAAAATCTTAGCTTTTCATTTAAATTATTACCACAATATCACATAAAGACATATTGTTATGATTCCAATTTTATTTTTTCTTGATAATATATGTGAATATAGAATATATAAAAAAATATATAATAAAATGATAAGCTCATTTACTCGTATCATATTCTTTTACTACTCTTTGAAAATTCTCAAGAAAACTATTATCAATTTTCTCTCCGTCATCGAATGAAAATTTTTATCAAATCTTAGCTTAGAATTTAAATTTTTATCATAATATCACATAATTAGTTAGATTAATGTTTAGTGTTATATCTCCGTTATGTGAAAATTAACATCTCAAACAAAATTTCAGAATATTGAAACTATATTATATATTACTTAATGTATTACGGATTTTATAATAACATATGTATAATTCATACCATTTTAACATCTAAAAAAAATAGCGGTGACAAATTTTGAAGAAAATGAGTAATGTTATATTTTCCTATGTAGTATACATATTTTTTTCCATATATATAATGTTATAATTAAATATAAGTATTTTTCTAATATAATATGTCAAGACATAATGAGATAAGAAAATCGAAGATAATAATTTTGAATTCTCTTATATTATTTATGTATTATAGATGTGCAAACTTTAATTTTGAATTTTCATAATTATAAGTTATACATTATCAGATTGAAATAACTATTAAAATTGAAATACTCGTCGCGAAGCGCGAGCATTATCCTAGTTCACAAAATAACCAACATTCATTAATGTTCTTGTGTTTCTCCTTGTACTCCAAACTTAAGAAATTTCTTGGTCGTCTTGCCACTGTAAACATAACAAACAATACGACAAAGGTCCGGTCGTAAAAAAGGCAACAAATGAGACTCCGCATAACAAGTTCAAAGACCAAGAATGTGTATGAGCTATAACATACACAACAAAACACGAGCAAAACGATACTAATATGGCATTTATTAGTTCAAGCCACCTCTTTTTTTTCACATCAGTTTCGTGTAGAATCATCCCCGCAACTCCAGAAAAGATTGCCATCGTAGAAAAAGGAAATATACACAACGCCATTCGATGTAAATCCGGATAAACACTGCATCCAGTCATGACGGCAAAAGCGAAAAAGATGAACATCATACAAAAACACATACAACCTACGACGTGTTTTTCCTCTTTCTTGACCCTTTCTACTCTGTGAGTTTCAAATAGGGAAAGAGGACTTACCAACGTAGAATCGTTTTCAAGGTCCTTTAGCCCTGAAAGTTTGGAAGAATAACATGCAAATACTCATGTTTAGCTAAGTGATAAAATATTCTAATTAACTAGCTTATTGAAGAGCAATGAAAAAGAGAAATAGACTTACAAGAAAATTCCAGTTCTTTCTTCTTTTCCATGTGAGCCTTAATTAATTGTGCAACATATCCTAAGACGATCACAAGGAGAAACCATAAGAGACCGATCCAAATCCTTTCATAGGCGGTCGGTTTCAGCGAATATTAACACACCGAAAACACCTTGGGCAGTTATGTTGACCAAATATATAAACCACAATTTGGCGTACGGAGAATCGAAAAAATCAATAGGCTCATTCCTCTGTCTAAGTCATTTACGGATGGCTAGCTCAAGAAACACATCACTGTATTGTTCTGACATAGGTAAAGTTTGGAGGGCAAGTTTAAGATGATTATCAGAGTAGTATGGTGTTGGAGGGTTTGGCGCAGAAGGACTTGAGTCAGAGTGTGGTGTTGGAAACATCGGCTCTGATGAATTTGAAGACAAAAAATGATATTATGTTACACATAGTGAGAATTTACGCGACATACATAACTATGATATCTGGGCATAAAATATGATTAATATACCCCCAATCCTTCCTGATTAATTAGCCCGTAAAGGATAAAAGAGCTATAGATCTTTGATTCGAAAGAGGAATTACCTTTGAGATCTTTAATCAACATATTCCTTTGGCTTTCAATTTTGGCTTGGAGCTCTTCAATCAAAAGACTTGACTCGTTATGTTGGTCTCGTGACGGTTCATGGATTATCGTGGGTGGTGTCTTCAAAAATTCTTCGGCGCCGATGGTCTGTTTTATCGAAGGATCCATATTGCCCCATTTTCGATGGTCCATGCTTTCTTGTATTTTTTGCATAGCGTTTGCTCTTATTGTTCTTTTGTTTAAGTGGATTTTTGTTCTTTTTATCAGATTTTGCTCTTACTTTTGTTTGGCTTAGTTGATTTCGTGTTCTTTTTCTCAGCGTTTGTTTGGTTGAGTTCTTGTTTTTTTTTCAACATGATATGTTCAACTAACTTTTTCTTCATTTAGTCATCTAAACAAAACGAAATGGTGATCGTGAAAGACTGGCAGGTGGTACAAGGTGTGCAATAGTTTACTAAACCGCGCGCTGATAATAAATTGTATGACCTCGTGAAATTGTTTATAAGGATATCAAAGATTGTTTATTTAGAATGTGAATAAAAGAATATCAAAGAAATAGTTATAGTATATCAAGACCCAACAATATTGTTATTCATAAGAATACACTCAAAATCATTACATACATTCATAACAAAAAGAAGTTCAATCCTTGCAACTACTAGAAAGTAGATTATTTATTTTTTCTTATTAACACATCAATTATTTGTCACAACAATGTATGATTTGGGGGTTAGTTCCCTATGGAATACAATGGTTGTCATTTGATTTGTTTGTTGGATGTTTGTGTTTGTAATTTGATTTGTCTGATGAGTGTTTGTATCTAACTTTATATATTAAATGCAATTCATGAGTTCTTTATTTGGACTTGCCTCATTTGGACTTTTTTTTTTAAATGGACAAAAAAAAAAGATTAATTTACATAATAGTCTAGTTTTGAAATTATTTGGGAAAATGGACATTTTCGCCCAGGTCAGGGGCAAAAAAACCATTATCTCATTTTTCCCTCACTCCGCCTGTTAGCGTTAAAACAGACATTTTCGCCCAGTTATGGGGCGAAATTTGGAAATTTTAATTTTTTCCCATAATCTCAAGTTAGAAAGAATTCTTAACGAAACGATTAAAAAAAATGAAAATTTTAGTATTTCGCCCCATATCTGGGCGAAAATTCATTTGGCTCAATAATTGAGCGAACGGACTGAGCCCAAAAAATCGAACCTAAAAGCCCAAAAAAAATTAAAAATATCATTTTCGCCCCACAATGGGGCGAAAATAGCAGTTTTTCGAAAAAAAATCTGTAATTTTAAATTTTCGCCCCACTGTGGGGCGAAAATGATACTTTTAAATTTTTTTGGGCTTTTTGGTTCGATTTTTTGGGCTCAGTCTGTTCGCTCAATTATTGGGCCAAAATAATTTTCACCCAGATATGGGGCGAAATACTAAAATTTTCCATTTTTTTAATCGTTTCGTTAAGAATTCTTTCTAACCTGAGATTATGGGAAAAAATTAAAAATTTCAAATTTCGCCCCATAACTGGGCGAAAATGTATGTTTTATAACTTAATTAATAGCTGAATTAACGCTAACAGGCGGAGTGGGGGGAAAATGAGATAATGAGTTTTTCGCCCCTGACCTGGGCGAAAATAACTGATTTTCGCCCAAATATGGGGCGAAATGTCCATTTTCCCAAATAATTTCAAAACTACGTTATTCCGTGAATTAATCTTTTCTTTTTGTCCATTTCAAAAAAAAAAGTCCCTCATTTGCTCTCAAAACTAATATTACTTGTTTAATTTGCTCCAATATAATTTTTCTATGCATTTTTGGTCTTGTAACTTTTGTTTATAACTTTTTAAAGAATGATTAACAATTATCAATGTGTGTTTATATTAATAATTGCTTTGATACATAGCATAATTCCAGAAATTTTCAACAACCAAACAAAGAATAATATATTTCAGAATTTTATATTTCTAACATACGAACAAACAATAAAATTATCTAATTCCACTTCCAGGCTCCATTCTACTAATTCCATTTGCCATACGGTACCTAATTATGGAGATCAATTACAAAAATAACTTAGAATTAACCAAACAATGTGGAGCCTAAAGCCTCAACTGAATGAAGCTTTTCCTCCAATAACTAACCACTAATCTAAGTGGCTTTTGTTTTTCAAATTAAGAATTACAAAATTATTTATTTTTTTATTTTAATTACGGCAAAATTACAGAATTATAAACTTAAGAGAGGAAAAACCTTGGTAAAAGGAGCTTGCAATTCTTCAAATGAATTTAAAAGCATCACGGACCGTCCAACACCTGACGATCCTCGCCTTTTAGGAGAATTTCTGTATTTATTTTTCTTTTCATCCTTACTCTCAGAATTATTTTTTTGAAGGAATGGTAAACCATTTGTTGCATTAAACGGAAATCAAAGGTTCATATTGATGGAGAACCAATTTGTTAAGAAACACTAAGCTAATAATATTAAGCATAGGTCCTATATTCAACACTTTATCCACGACGCCGCTTCTTCGATTGCCTTTCTCTGCTTTCATATACTCCAGACGATGGCCGCCAGTAGAGTTTGCTAAACCGCTTTCCGTCCATTGTGGTGTAGCTTACTCCCAGAATTAAATGAGCTGGGCACATTAGATCTAAGAAGTAATTCGTGTTGTGGAACCAGTAAGTAGATCTTCTTGAATTTGTACATGCAATTCAAGTTCAATACTAAGTTTATTTACTTATTCATATAAATATACCGTATATACATAAAAATTTGAAGAGACAATAATAAATGTACCATGTCACTTGAACTCTGCTCCTTATTTTCAGTCCCATGCTTTTGTGATCTTTTCCACTCAAAGTATATAGCAACTTTTTCTTTTAAAAAAAGAAAGCAGTATTAATTTCACTCTCTTTGTTATAAAATCAAAAAATTACCATTTGTAAGTTTGGTGTAAAAAGTCTCTCACAAAATGAATCCGTATGACGTAACATTTTTATGACACGAGCGCAAAATGAATCTTACATGTCTATGGGAGCAAGAATTAAAGCAACTATCAATCTATTGAATATCATCATTTCTGTTGCATTTTTTATTGGACAAATTTCCCCCTTACAAAAATACACCAAAATACCCCCCTAAACAAAATCCATTTCACGAATTAACCCTCGAAAATAAATGAAAAGAGAAATAAAACCTCTCTATCATTTGAATGCTATCTTCTTTCATACAAAACGTTGGAGGCACAAATGCATGATATAATCTGATTTTACCAAATTTGTGCAAAAAATGAGACAAAAATTAAATTATGTGACTGAAGTTTAAAATTAAAAATAATTTGGATATACACATACAGGAAGCATGATCATTATAAAAGATTTGTTCGTTGAAAAACACATGAAGATTAAGAAATTAGTCAGGAAATTAGAAATACTATTAATTGAGTAGTTGCTACTATTTTTTTTTCTCTTTTTTTGTTTCTGTTAAGAACTGAATGAAAAGAAATAGAAAAGATTCATACCATCTGATTCTTTGGAACAATTTTTTTTTTGAAGGAATGGTATACCATTCGTTGCATTAAACGGGAATTAAAGGTACATATTGGTGGAGAACCAATTTATTAAAAAACACTAAGCTAATAACATTAAGCGAAGGTCCTATATTCAGCAGTATTTTATCCACGACGCCGCTTCTTCGATAGCCTTTCTACTCACTGTCAGGGGCGGAGATGAGAGAGAAGTCTCTTAACAGTAACAAATTGAAGTCCCACTAATCATTGAAACTCACTGAGAAAAAGTATCAGTAATTAATTGGGAAAATTATAATTAAATAAGAAGAATCACGTTATTCATATTTTCTTTCTTTTATAACTGGCGGGTCTCTTTTGCTCTGCCACTTGCTCTCTACTCTCAGACACACACAACACAGACAGAAATCACAGCACAGTAAACATACATACAAAACATGAATTTATTTCATGCCAAATTCCCATTCTCATTATCCAATCAAAAGTCAAGAATCTTGAAAACAATCACAAAAACGAAATTTACAAAGAAAATAACCCAACCTCAATGATAACAAACCAAAAACATGGAAAAGAGATTATTTTTTTTGAACTGTTAAAAGAGATGACTAAACTATTAGGTTAGGTCCAGCTGATTAAGTGTTATGCTCGAACTACAGCTTCAGCATTGCAACTGACAAGAGTGCAAAATACAAGGGAGGGAAATATTTGTTGAAAGAAACAATGAACCTCTAATGTTATTTGCCATATGTAAAATGGGCTTCAAAGATAAAAATTGATTTCATAATAAAAAATTTAATGTATTAAAAACGGTCTATTATAACTTTTTAAAGAACATATGTATTTATTTCAATGAACACAAAAAAAAAGCGCTCCATTTTTTTATGAAAAACAGCATTTTGATATTTGGTGTCCAAAAATAACTGTCTATCTATACAAATAACTTACAACCATCCATTTTTTCCCTTAAAATTAACGGTCCAATCTTATAATTACCATTATATCCCTAAATTTAGTTAATACATTAGATTTCATATTAAACATTCATTTGATGATCTTTCTCTTTTCATGATTGAAATTCATGTATAAACAAAAAAAATCTTCACTTCAATTTGTTAACCAAAATAATTTGATACGAGAGAAAAAATATTCAAAATAATAATCAATTCATTTTTATTATATCAAATTCTTTTGACTTCATATTAAAAGAAAGATTTTTTTTGTTTATATATGAATCTAAATCATGAAGAAAGAGAGAGAGAGAGAAGAGAGAGAGATGTTTAATATGAAATATAATTCATAAAATAAATTTAGCGGTATAATGACAATTATAATATTGAAACGTTAATTTTAACGGAAAAAATGGATGATATTATGCTTTGAATAAATTTAATGGCATATATGATATATTAAGTTTTTGTAATGGCAAATATGATATTTAAGGTTTTTGTAATGATATATATGATATTTTTAAGTTTTTATAATGACAAATATGATATTTAAGTTTTTGTAATAACAAATATGATATTTCGAGTTTTTGTAATGGCATATATGAAATTATCCCTTTCTTTATCACCGCAACTAGCGACCGACATTACGCATAACCCCCCCTGACTTTTATTTTTTTTTTTAAAAGTAGTCCAGTTCATTACATCCTCTTCCTTCTCGCTCAAGATCTTGGATTTTCCAATTTCTATCCGATAATCAACTTATCAGATAATGTAAATATGGTAAATATGGCTTCTGCGACAGATATCATGCATTGTGTTGGTGAGAATTCATTTCCTTCCATTTTTTATTTAAAATTCTAATTTACTGATTTCCGCTTTTCAACCTCATTTTTTTTAAGAATTCTTGGTTTTATTTCTTTTATTTTTTTTATTTTAATCGAACTGAATAAAAAATTGACAATTTGACTAATAAAAATTCAGTCCAACAATTTTGGGCCAAAGCGGCTGCATAATCCACTATAAACCTAGCCGTAGGCCACACGTGTCAGTACTAATACCCTAAAAATTCTCCATTAATGATCTTCAAATCTTGGTTTTCAGGTTATATCGCCACAGCGCTCAATTACGCAGAGCTAGTGTATGTGTTATTTATTTTATTTTATTTAGAATGCAATTGTTATTATAAATATATGTATGTAATATCTTTTTTATTGAAATTAAATGACAGCATGACACCTACACATAGAAAGCAAGAATACAGCCCGTCTTCAGAAAATTTTCATTAATTTGATAAATGGGATGGGATTTATGACAATATATTTGTCGATTACTGAACTCAAGCTAAGTGATGAAAGTTTAATGGATATCCTAAACTACTTGGGAATTATCTGTAAAGAAATCAGACAGTCACACAAGAACTGAACTAGATAATCGCGTCGCTAACAAAGAAACAAAACAATAGTGACTGCGCAGTAACACGGCAGCACTAAACCAGCAACGACCTTGTGATTATCAGCAGCGGAAATAATAGTACAGCAATACGCTTACACTAGTCCAAGAAGGAACAATAATAGAAGAAAAAAGGATTGAACAATGGAACTTGAAAAATAAGATAAATTTCTTATTACAAGAGAAAAAAGATATACAAATTATTGTCGTTGTTGGAAAGAATAAAACTCTACCCCTACCCCTTTATTTATAGGATAGTCATATCTAATATAAGGAAATAACTCAAAGAATTACTGCCTCATTTAACACCTAAACATGGAAATACGAAACCTCCTTGTCAAGAAATCTAATATATGGTAATACCAAAATTCCTTGTGAAGAAATCTTATTTCCAAGAAATATCATTCCTAATTTGTTAAATGCCTTCATAATATAAAAATGCATCTTTATATTTTAACACTCACCCTTAAAGTGCATTTGGCCATGAGCCCCAACTTGGCTCGCAATAACTCGAATGATCCCTTGGAAAGAGACTTGGTGAAGATATCAGCCACGTTGTCAACGCTTCTCACCTCCTCAACTCCAATAATTCCATCAAGCATTTTTTCACGAATGAAGTGATGCTCGATCTCGATGTGCTTGGTTCTCGCGTGACAAACAGGATTGGTCGCCAACTTCAACGCACTTTTTCACGAATGAAGTGATGCTCGATCTCGATGTGCTTGGTTCTCGCGTGACAAACAGGATTGGTCGCCAACTTCAACGCACTCTGATTGTCGCCTCAAATAACCGTAGGACCAGTAACCGCATTGTAAACATCCTCGACCAACCTCCGCAACCAAACACACTCTTGTGTTGCAAGTGATGACGCCTTGTACTCCACCTCGGTACTAGAAAGAGAGACCGAATCTTGCTTGTTACTGCACCAAGAAACACTTGCAGAACCACAAGAGAAGACATAACCGGATGTCGATCTCCGATCATCCAAATTACCGCCCATGTCAGCATCGGTATATCCATGCAAAACGAACTCGGAATCCTTCTTATAAAATAACCCGAGATCAAGAGTTGAACTCACATACTTGAGAATTCTCTTTGTTGCATCATGATGTGACTTTGTCGGAGCTTGCATAAACCGACTCACCAGACCGACCGCGAAGGCAATATCCGGTCTAGTAATCATGAGATAAATCATGCTTCCAACAAGAGCACGAAACTTCCGAGGATCCGGAAGTATCTTTCCATCATCACGTCTCAATTTGAAATTTGCATCCAGCGGTGTCGAACAATACTTACCTTCTTTTACGCAAAATTTCTCAATGAGCTTTCCAGCATAACCCATTTGAGAGACAAAATACCCGTCCTTCAAACCTTCCACTTCCAATCCCAGGAAGTGACTAAGCTCTCCAAGATCCTTCATCTCGAATCGAATCGAGAGCTCGCCCCGAAGTCTTGCAACTTCGCCTTCATCATTGCCGGTGATGATCATGTCGTCCACGTATAAAAGGACGACCACGTGTAGACCCGCCTTTCTTTTCACAAATAAACTGTGATCCGAACTCGAAGAAGAATAACCACAAAATTGTAAATATTCCGCAATCTTGCCATACCAAGCTCGAGGTGCTTGCTTCAAACCATACAGCGCTTTCTTCAGCTTGCACACATAGTTGGGACGCACCTTGGAAATATATCCAACCGGTTGCTCCATATAAATCTCCTTGTCGAGTTCACCATAAAGGAAAGCATTCTTCACATCCAGCTGCCACAGCTTCCAACCTAGCGAAGCAGCCAATGAAATCACAATTCGCACGGATATCATGTTGGCGACAGGACTAAAAGTCTCTTCATAATCCTCGCCATACCGTTGAGAAAATCCTCTCGCTACAAGCCTCGCTTTATAGCGCTCAACACTCCCATCCGCCTTGCGTTTCAACTTGTAGACCCATTTGCAAGTAACTGGGTCCACTCCCTTGGGCTTCGGAACAAGATCCCAAGTTTCATTTTTCCGAAGAGCTTGCATCTCCTCGTCCATAGCATCTTCCCACGACTTATTATCTTTCGCCTCCTCAAAGCATGAAGGTTCACCATCCGACGATCCTGAAAAGAAACACGAATACGTCGACACGAAGTTTTCATCTCTATATCTAGCCGGCCAAGTTACCATCCTTGTCGACCTCCTTAGAGCTTGTGCATTTCCCTCTTCTTGCGATTGCACTTCGTTGCTCCCCCTGTCACCTTGATCCATCTCACTTGTGTTAGTAGTATGCCCTAGGCCAATATATTTGAGACCTAGATGTATGGATTATGTTAAACAAACATTGTGTTTATTTAGAGATATTTTATATAATAAATGCGTATTGGTTATTTTATTCTTATTACTAAAATAAACCTTGAATATGATATTCAGCTTTATATCATCAAATTATGTGACTTTGATAGTAAAACTATTAAGTATTATGAATGATATTCTAAACCATCCCTGATCATTCATAGGATGTTTGTGAGACAAACATACTTTATGATAAGCTATAAATGAACATCAGTATGTTAGTTGACTGATGGTCACGTTTTACTGATCATGAATAAGAGTTATTAAGTCATTAACTTAAGTATATGTTAGAGACCATATACTGGATTGACCTACCTTGAGAATACTACATGGTTCGTGTCATTAGTTATTCTCAGTAAAGAATGTATCTGTAATCCTTAGACTTGAGATTATCTCAGTTTCCTACATGATAAATTTTATACTTTAATATAGTCTAACATCGTCTTTAACCGGGCGATCATAAAGATTATAATTAGGTATATAATAAATTGTGCGGAGGAAAGAGTTTAATTAAGATAGGATTTATTCCTCTCATAAATTGAGAGAGATATCTTCAGGCCTCTTGATGATTTGATTGAAGAAACGCACGGCCGTGCTCAAGTGAATTAATAAGGAGTTATTAATGTCATTTCATGTTCAATCAAATTCGGTGTCAACAAATATTTATCGACCAACATAAGTTTGACACATACCATGCCTTATGGACGATATAAATATCGTGTAACAAAAGGATATAATGCATGACATAAATTAGGTTTGATCGAATCATCTATACTTGCTTAATTTGGGTAATCATGATGTCTTGCTAGAGGCCGCTCATGATTTATATGTTGGGTTTCTACCATTCATAACGCAGCGGAAAAACAAAAAACGAAACAAAATCGAATTCGAAACCCAAAAGAAGGATCCGTGAATTACAATTAAATCAAAGAAAAGTTCATAACTTTGTACCTTCGGATTACGCTTAATCCGTGATGATCAAAAGCGAATTTGGTTGACGCTTTTCTTTGGTCGATTCCAAACCGGTTTCCAAACCGATCATTTGTATGTTTCGCCTAACCGGTCTAACAAACCGATCTCCAAACGAATGGATTCCCCAAGCAAACCGATTCTCCAAATAAACCGATTCTCCAAACAAAACCACGGTTTCAACCCGAATCACAAAGACGCCGCACTTCGCTTCGTCCTCTACCGGTATCCACACGCACAACCCCTTTGAACGGATAAAGAACGATATATGCTAGTATCCGTTCTTCATTTCTCTCACAGAAATAACAAGAGAATAATTTTCGGATTTTTCTCTCCTCTTTTTCTCACAAAAGATGGACGAAAATATTATGATCCTTAATCTGATTTTGGGGTGTCTCTTGTGCCTACATAGTCCATAAGTTTTATATCCTATGTGCATGGTAACTATGTAATCATATATGCAACACACCTTATCATATAAGATGTAGGATTGGATGTGTCACTTGACTATGTAGCTCTCCATACAACTTATCACATAAGTTATGATTTTTTTGTGTACGTCTCAATAGTTGTTCTTTGTGTGTGACCCTGTAGGTTTACTTAATGTTGGCAATAATCACAACGGATTATAAATCATGAGCGGCCTCTAGCAAGACATCATGATTACCCAAATTAAGCAAATATAGATGATTCGATCAAACCTAATTTATGTCATGCATTGTATCCCTTTGTTACACGATATCTGTATCGTCCATAAGGCATGGTATGTGTCAACCTTATGTTGGTCGATAAATATTTCTTGACACCGAATTTGATTGAACATGAAATGACATTAATAACTCTTTATTAATTCACTTGAGCACGGCCGTGCGTTTCTTCAATCAAATCATCAAGAGGCCTAAAGATATCTCTCTCAATTTATGAGAGGAACAAATCCTATCTTAATTAAACTCTTTCCTCCGCATAATTCATTATATACCTAATTATAATCTTTATGACCACCCGGTTAAAGACGATGTTAGATTATATTAAAGTATAAAATTTCTCATGTAGGAAACTGAGATAATCTCAAGTCTAAGGATTACAGATACATTCTTTACTGAGAATAACTAATGACACGAACCATGTAGTATTCTCACAGTGGGTCAATCCAGTATATGGTCTCTAACATATACTTATGAGAAAAATCATAACTTATGTGATAAGTTGTATGGAAAGCTACATAGTCAAGTGACACATCCAATCCTACATCTTATATGATAAGGTGTGTTGCATATATGGTTACATAGTTACCATGCACATAGGATATGAAACTTATGGACTATATAGGCACAAGAGACACCCCAAAATCAGATTAAGGGTATAATATTTTCGTCCATCTTTTTGTGAGAAAAAGAGGAGAGAAAAATCCGAAAATTATTCTTTTGTTATTTTCTGTGAGAGAAATGAAGAACGAATACTAGCATATATCGTTCTTTATCCGTTCAAAGGGGTTGTTCGTGTGGATACCGGTAGAGGACGAAACGAAGTGCGGCGTCTTTGTGATTTAGGTTGAAACCGTGATTTTTGTTTGGAGAATCGGTTTATTTGGAGAATCGATTTGCTTGGAGAATTGGTTCGTTTGGAGATTGCTTGGAAATCGATTTGTGAGACCGATTAGGCGAATCATTCAAAGGATCGGTTTGGAAACCGGTTTGGATCGGGCAAAGAAAACCGTCAACCAAATTCGTTTTTTATCATCACGGATTAAGCGTAATCCGAAGGTACAAAGTTATGAACTTTTCTTTGATTTAATTGTAATTCACGGATCCTTCTTTTGGGTTTCGAATTCGATTTTGTTTCGTTTTTTGTTTTTCCGCTGCATTATGAATGGTAGAAACCCAACAACTTGAACTTGTGACAGTTGACGTAGGCGACAAAAACCTCGGATCTTCACTCGGGTTACCCATGTCATTAGCATCCGGGTTTCTCACGTGACCAACGGGCGGCGTCGGCAGATTCGAAACTACTGCTTGGGAACCACCTTCACCATATAGAGAAGACGCTTCATCAAACACCATATCTCGAGAGACAATGAATTTATGAGTTGTCGGATCCATGCATTTCCATCCCTTCTTTCTTTGATCATAACCAATGAAAACACACTTCCGAGCCTTAGCGTCTAACTTCATCCTCTTCTCATCCGGTACGTGAACAAAGCATGTACAACCGAACACTTTCAAATGCTTCACACTTGGCTTCTCATCGAACATCAACTCATGAGGTGACTTCATATTAATCGGACTACAGGGAAGCCGATTAACCACGTAGGTAGCATATGCCATACCTTCCGCCCGTAAAGCCTTCGGTAAATTTTTCGCGTACACCCAACTCCTACATACATCCACCAGATGTCGAATTTTCCTTTCCGCCACACCATTTTGTTGCGGTATATAAGCACAAGTCAACTCCTTCTTGATGCCATGCCTCTCACAAAATGAGAGAAAATCCTTGGATGTAAACTCGCCTCCATTGTCGGTTCGAAACTTCTTAATTCTTTTACCAAGCCTTCCCTCAACCATTATTCTAAATTCTCGAAATTTAGAAAATGCCTCCTGTTTCTCCTTCAAAAAATAAATCCAAGTGTACCGTGTAAAATCGTCGACGAGTACCAACATATAACGAGCACCCTCGTACGACGCGTTCTGCGTAGCACCCATCAAATTGATGGTGTTATGCCCTAGGCCAAAGTATTTGTGACCTAGACGATGGATTGTAATAACAAACATAATATTTTTTCTAAGATATTTCATATAATATGTGCGTATAGGTTATTTTAATATAATTAAAATCGACCATGAATATGCAATTCAGCTTTATGTCATCAAAGTGCGTGACTTTGATAGTAAAACTATAAAGTGTTATGAATGTTATTTTAAATCGTCCCTGGTCATTTATAGGATATTTGTGGAGATAAATATACCTGTAGATACATATAAATATATATATTTATATACAAGCTATAAATGTACACCGTATATTCGTTGACTGATGATTATGTTTTACTGATCATGGATAAATAGTTATCAAGTCATTAACATAGGTATATGTTAGAGACCATATACTGGACTGACTCGCCATAAGAATGCTACATGTTTTACGTCATTAGCGATTCTTGTAACATAAAGTATTTATAGTCCTTTGACCTGAGATTGTCTCGGTTCCCAACATGAGTAATTTTATACTTTAATATAATCTAACACTGCCTTTAACCGGGTGGTCATAACGGTTATGATTAGGCATACAATGAATCATGTAGAGGGATGAGTGCAATCAAGACGGGATTTGTTCCTCTCATAAATGAGAGAGATATCTTTAGGCCTCTTGAAGAATTGAACTGAAGAAATGTATGGCCATACTCAAATGAATTAATAAGAGTTATTAATGTCATTTGTTCTTGTACAGTTTAATTTGGGATCAAGAAATATTATTCGATTAATATAAGGATGACGTATTACATGCCTTATGATCGATATAGATATCGTGACAAAGGGACTAAATACGTGATTGTTGATTAGGTAAATCGGATCACCGATATTCACTTAAATTGGGTAGTCATGATGGCTTGCTAGAGTCCGCTCATGATTTATAGACTGTTAAGTCTATTGCCAACATTAAGTTAACCTACAGGGTCACACACAAAGAACAAACTAAAACGGGCGCAGAAAATCCTAGCGACTTATATGATGAGTTGCATAAGAATGTCACAAAATATATTGTCATCTTATGTGATAAGATATGATATATATGTATATAAAGACTATGAGCACAAAAGATCATGTAATCTAGAAGAGTCTAGATGATGTCATATGGATAATGATGAGTAATGTCATACACATCTTTTAGTGTGAAGAGACATGACTCTTCACCTCTATATAAGGACATAAAAGGCTCCAATTTCACAACACAACACACCATTCTTTCTCTCATTATTTCTCATTCTCTTTTGTGAGACAAAAGAGAGAAAATATACTTTCTAATTTGTATGACAAAATTATGAAAGGGTGCTTTTCTTTTTGTACGACAAAAATGAAAGAGTGCGATTATATGAGAGGAATTATATACATATTTTGTGAGATAAAATAAAAAGAGTTTTCTTATGCAAGAGGAGAACTAGCTACTAGCATATATATTGTTCTTCTTCCCGTTTTAAGAAGGTTGTTCGTGTGGACACCGGTAGAGGCGTTCGTACTTTTGGTGCTTGTGATCTATTCGACCTAAGAAGATAAGAATGGTTTGTTGAGAGTTTTGGTGGAGACCGATTGTGTGTGCGGTAGATGACTTCCGCACGACCCGACCTAGACGGACCGAAAATCGGTTAGGATGGTAACCGATTTAGAGGTGCATGGACAATATACATGGTCTGAGCGTCACGGATTAAGCGTAATCCGAAAGGTATCTTTAAGATTTATTTCTTTGATTTAACCGATACGCACAGATCCTCGGATTGGTTTTGGACAAAAATTTTGTTTTTCCACTGCGTTATGCACGTCTGAAATCCAACACAAATCACCATGAATAAGTTCTAACGCACCTTTACACCTTGACTAAGACTTCTCGAAAGGCAGTCGATAAGATTTACCATATTGGCAACCTTCACACACCTCAACACCACTTGCACAGGAAAGAGACGAAAGCCTGTTAACAAGATTCCTCGAAACCATCGCCTTCAACTTGTCAATACCCACATGGCCGAGTCTAGCATGCCAAACCGACACGCCATCATTGTTGCTCATCTTATCAACATACGAGGAAGAAGCCAAGAGAACATACAAATCTTTTACCCTCTTACCGACGTGAGTAACATCACCATTCACCTCCTCCACATTCACTGTTTGTCGGCTATGTATTATGGCACCCCAATTTTGACAAGAAAAAAGAGTATTTTTTTTCTTTTTTGGACAATTATTAATAGTTGCTTTTTGTGGTTGTTGGCTATTTATTTTATTTTATTGGATATTGTAAACTTTAGGTTATGACAAAATATCAATTTTTAAATTTGATGCTTTTAAACAAAATTATGTATAAATATACTCCAAAGAAATATTAGCCAACGTAATCTAGCTTGTCTTCTAAGCTAAAAACCCTAATAACTATCGCACTATCAAAACAATAATAGCATTCAAAAACAACCAACCAAAATGTAACAATCATTTTAAAAAAGAAGATTTAATATTATGATAATTACCTCTTTTTCATTACACATAGGAATTTGAACTAAAACCATCGGAAAATATGACGTGGAATTTTGCGGCAAGACCAGTTTAAGCCTCCTAATTTTGATCCAAAAGCACCCCAAACATTGCACGAACCGATCGAGCGATTGAATCAGAAAAAGAAGCACGCAAAATCTCGAAAGATTAATCACAAATGGCGCGATATAATTAACTCTAAATGAAATCCAGGTCAAATAAATGGCATGAAAAACATTACTAACTTCATGAGGCTTTAACTCTAACATATGACTCAAATTCCATTGGTTCATATGTGCATAGATTTCAAAGAGCAATGTGAGAAATGAGAGAAGCAGAAAAGTTTTTAGGAAAATTAGAATTTTCCCGCTGCTCTGCGTTTCTTCTCTCCTCTTGGAGAGAGCTCGTCTCTTTATGACTAGAATTGGGTAAGAAATCGTGGAGAGGATTTTCTGAGCTTTTAGGAGGAGAAGCCATGTTAATTGCTTGGTGGTTTTGTTGGTATTGTTCTCTTTTTCTAGGGTTGAAACTGGAATTTTGCCATCGAATTGTATCACCGATAGATTGTTAGGGTTCTCCATTGTTACCACCACTGTTGCTGGAGCCATTTTTTATGCTCTATTTTTTCTAAACAAAAAGAATGAAAAAATTACTCAGAATTTAAAAATTTGTTCATATTGTATATATACATATTGAATTCAAAGTTGAAATTGATGAAACTTGATAAATTATGAATTAATATGAGGAAAAGGGGAGAAAAGATAGCTAACCTTCAAATTGCTTCTCTTCTAAAAATATGCGAAACAGAGGTGGCTTTGTTTCTTAATAGAGATAGAAAACAGAGACAGCTTTACACAGTAGACGCCATGAGAGAGAGAGAGAGAGAGAGAGAGAGAGAGAGAGAGAGAGAGAGAGAGGGGAGAGAAGAGAGGTGATCTTTTCGTGATTAGAGAGAGAAGGATTTTTGGTGCATATATATTTGTATTGTGGAATAAAAATATATAGTAGTTGAAATGAAAACGAAACAGAGTATCAAGCATGCCAGCAAGGAACAACAATTTCAATTAATTATATACATTGTATAAACAAAAGTATATAAAGAAACTATATTTCTACAATGTATTTCAAGAATATTTTGGAAAATAATATACTGTCACCATATCAGTATCAAACTTAGACGACGCCTCAATACTGGATTAATTAAATAATTACTATTTCATTGTAATTCTTCAAATTAGTTAGGGTTGATTCATTGAATTGTTTTGTTACAAATTCAAATTAGGGTTAGAGTTTGGTGGAGTTCAAAAATGAACAAAACCCTAAATGGCGTAGCGAAAGCTGAGCCCTTTCGTACACTAAACCCTCAACCGTAGCTGATGCTACTCGAGTTAACCTAGGCTGATAGGAGTGAATTGTTTCAAAACCCTAATCCCTCCATTTTCTGCCTAGTCAAGATACCGACACGCATTGAGGCTAGTCATGTCAAAACCAACCTAACATGCGACGTATGAAAACCCTTGAAATGTATAATTCATAGTTAGGTTGAAAAGTATTTTTCTAATGACTGTTTAACATGTACTTTTCAGGTTATGCAGCAACTATACTCACATACATTGTAGTTCTGTAAGTTAATTCCTTTTATTTAATGCCTTCTCTTTACAATTTTTGTGTTATTCATATTTGTTTTTGTCTAATTGTGCAGAGTTTCGGCAATTTATAACAATGAATTCCTAGGCCCTTCACAAATTAAAATCAACTTTTCCATTAACGGTGCGGCCTTCGCCGCGATTTACACCTCACTCATCGAAGTTAAATTCAGTGATCTTGGAGTTGAAGAATGCATCAACATTCTTGGCGTTATGATGTATGCCTCGTGCTTTGCTTTCTCTTGCATTTCGTTAAAGGAATGGAAGATATACATGGTACTTGTTTAATCTAGTTACAATTTAAAATGATTTATTAATCTTTTTATGTTGATTTGATCGGAATTGAAATCTTTTTTGTTGTACTTTACAGATTATAGTCATAAATGCGTTTCTTCACGTAGTAATTCTAACGTTAGCAATCTACATCACAGTAGTGAGGGAATCCATGATCGCCTTATCAAATATAGTCTCGATTGTTCTTCCCATATTATCTTTCTTAGTAGCACCAAGGTGGAAATTAACAAAATTCGAGCTGGTATTGTCAATATGCTATATTATTACAACGGTGACTGACGATAAGACTTATTCCCTCAAGCTCCTCCATGTAAGTGTGTCCTTCACTTACAAATAGCTCATAATTCTTATACGGAATACTTACTTATAGAACGGTGTTCTATTCTCCTTTGCAGAACCTGAAGGTCCCACAAACCGTGCTTTCAGTAGTCTACATGGTAATATGTGTCGTTGACGTGCTGCATTTAAAATACAATGTGGGGTTAGGTGTTTCATTGAAAACCCTAGTCAAGACAGGAAATGAGAATTATATTGTGGGAAAGTACAGTGAGGCGCTAGACAATTTCAATAAGGCGGTGTTAGCAGACCCTAAGAACGCCTCGCTGAGATTGAATTGTGTTGACATGCTCATTGAGTTGGGGAAGTTTAAGGAAGCATTTGAGGGATGTAAAGCGATCACCAGGCGAGATCCGTTGAATGGGGAAGCGCATTTCAGAATGACAATAATCAGTTTAAGGTATATTTATTTTATATTAATTCCCTGAGAGAATTCAAGACCCTCGCTTTTTCGTACTTAGTTATTCTGTGTATTTTTTCAGGTTTGGTCGTCTTGATTTGGTAAGAACATACACGATATTTGTAAATCCCGCGCCACTAAAGGTTTTACGTGCCAAAATTACAAATGTGGAGCATCATTTTGAGAATTTTGAATTCACAAGAAAGAGGGATGATTGGGAATATGCCACGCTGCTAGTCGAGGATTGTATTGTGATGGGAATTCAGTCCACATATGTAAGTCCTAATAACATACTTTACACATTTTAGGGATTTTGTAAAGTTTGTAGTTTGGGGTTTTAGGGTTTAGGGTTTAGGGATTTTGTTAAGTTTGTAGTTTGGGGTTTTGTTTTCAGGTCTGGGCATTCAAGGCAGAGATTCTTCTGAACAAGCTAAAACTGGACGAGGCGGAGAAAACATTAGACAAAGCCGCTCGAACAGAAGCACCTATTTTCCCCATGGACTGGCCTTTGAAATATTTTGGGATGTTTCCTAAATCGTATCTTTTCATTATCAGCAGACGAGTCGAAATGGCATTTGGCTGGTATAAAATCATATTAAAAACTTGAGCATGTCATAAGAGATGAATTCGTAATTTGAACTCTTTTTGTCTATGTAGGTTTGAAACGGCGTTGGAGTTTTATGATCGTGCTGCGGCTTTGGATCCGACCTGCACCGAATTATACGCCATGAGAGATAGGTTTTATTCAATACGACAGTCGCATCAAAATGGGCATAGGTTTTTGCAAAAAGGGATGATAAGATAAGCTCTTGCTTCCTTTGCAGAGGGCTTGCGATATGATCCGTGCAATGTCGTCTTGTGTGACGCAATTTCGGTATGCTATGAGAAGATGGGCCAATGGGAAGAGTGCACGAAATTTTGCGACCAGGCCCTCCAAATTTCGCCAAGTTACACATGCGCAAGGATCCGTCGTGCGTCCTGCTGTGCTAAGGTCTGATTTAATGTTGTTTTTAATTATTTAATTTCGTTTTTTTTGTTCTAACTGTTTTGATTCAATTTTTAACTTTTTTTCTTTGGTGTTTCGACTTCCAACAGATGGGAAACTTTGCTCAATCAATCTTCGATTACCAAGCTGTTATGAAGGAGGGGAAGTGTAGGAAACGAATTAGGGTTTTGGGATATTGAGGCTTGGCTGTTGGAGGTGGGGATATAGAAATGAATCTAACAGGAAGGGCGATAGAGGAATTCAGAAAACGCTCAGCTATGCGAAGAAAGCATATAACTTGCAGTCGGCACTTGGAATTTGAAGTGATGCAAAAAAGGCATTATTGTAAATATTAACTGCTTGAAGTGCGCTCTGTTAAATCAATTTGATTATACTTGTGTGATACTGTTTTTTCCTTTGGCCCTGATTATTTGATCCCTATAACTGAAATTTGTTGATGTTGCAAAACAATTCTATTCAGATATATTAAAGAGCAATGTTACAGCGCAAAAAAAAACCCTCTATTCTATAATTAGATTGGAGGATCTTTTGCAATTTCTAACTAGGGAGATTTATTTGCAATTTAAGCATTACAAAAGGGCTTTTATTCCAATTTCTCATTAACTAACCCTAAATATAATAACACAAATTACAAAATTTAGAGAAAATTCGCAAAAAACCCTCCCATTACAACAAATCCCCCCAAAAAAGCCTGTATTCTTCACTCATAGTGAAGAGTCCTTTTGCAATTTCTAACAAGGGAGGGTCTTTTCTGCAAAAATATGAAGTTATTATTAAAATATTGGCTTGTAGAGTTCGTTGTCAAAATGGGCGGGTTGGGCCATGTTGATGGACCAATTTTGACAGAATAGTAGAAATTGATGAGAGAAATGAATTGTGAGAAGAGAAGTCAGAGTGTGTGTGTTTATAAAAAAAATATATATTAATGCTACTGTTGTGTTCATAATTGAGGGCAATTTGATGCATTATTTGTACAATTTTTACAGTGGAAATTGTTCCCACAACAGAGTGTGTATATATATATATATATATACATATATATATATATATATATATATATATATATATATATATATATATATATATATATATATATATATATATATATATATATATATAGTTATATTTAGTTATTGTATGTCCATGCTATATTGAGGTATAATCTAATCCAATAATTTTAATAAGGGCCCTCTCTTTGTTTCTAGAACAATCCGAAATTTCTGGCTAATTTTGAGGATCACAAATTATTCAACAACACTTTCCCTTAAATACGATTTCTGATAATTGCATACAAAATATTGATCTCTTCAGACTACTTAGTCGATGTAATAAATATCAAATTTGCACTAAGAAAAACTGCTGGACTGCTAGGTAAGGCAATAAATATCAAACTTCTCTCAACCCACAATCCAAAAGACAACATACCTACTTCAGAAAAGAAACATGATTTACAACAATGGTCTACTCATTCATGTTTCAGTATGTAAGCAAAATATGGATATATCTGTCAGTATTAGCTTCTAATATTGCAAGTTTAATGGACAAATTTTGATAGAATAGTAGAAATTGATGAGAGAAATGAATAAATTGTGAGAAGAGATGAGAAAAGTTAGAGAGAAAGAAAATACTATATAATATTTTTCATTTCATAGCGTTCAACGTCCTTAAGTCTCCAAATTACAACTGCTACCATTTATACTTGCCTAATACTACTAAAACACGCAACATACATATTTCCTACTCTTTCTCACTAATTAAAAATAAACGTCAAAATAAGACCAACAAAACAGGGCAGAAACGTCTCCAGTTCATCTACACACCTCAACATATTAAAGTGCTCTACTCGTACAACCCAACTCGCAAATTATTTGATAATGGCTCGCTTAATTTTCAGCCCAAACTCCTTTTTTAATTTAATTTTTAATGTTTTCACTAGGCCTAAGCCCACTTTCCATTTCTCAATTAAATCAAGATGTGCCTAATTCACAAAATAGCCAACATTCATCAATGGTCTTGTTTTTCTCCTTGTACTCCAAACTTAAGAAGTTTCTTGGTCACCTTTCCACTGTAAACATAACAAATGATACGACAAAGGTCCAGTCGTAAAAAAGGTAACAAATGAGACTCCGCATAACAAGTTCAAAGACCAAGAATGTGTATGAGCTATAACATACACAAAAAAACACGACCAAAATGATACTAATATTGCATTTATTAGTTCAAGCCGCCTCTTTTTTTTCACATCAGTTTCGTGTGAAATCATCCCCTCAACTCCATAAAAGATTGCCATCATACAAAAAGGAAATGTACCCAACGCCATTCGATGTAAATCCGGATAAACACTGCATCCAATCCCGACGGCAAAAACGAAAAAGATGACCATCATACAAAAACACATAAAACCTATGACGTGTTCTTGTTCTTTCTTGACCATTTCAACTCTGTGAGTTTCAAATAGGGAAAGACGACTTACCAACATAGAATCGTTTTCAAGATCCTTAAGCCCTGAAAGTTTGGAAGAATAACATGCAAATACTCATGTTTAGCTAAGTGATAAAATATTCTAAGAAGAGAGCAATGAAAAAGAGAAATAGACTTACAAGAAAATTCCAGTTCTTTCTTCTTTTCCATATGAGTCTTAATTAATTGTGCAACATATCCTAAGACAATCACAAGGAGAAACCATAAGAGACCGATCCAAATCCTTTCATAGGCGGTTTCAGCGAATATTAACACACCGAAAACACCTTGGGCAGATATGTTGACCAAATATATAAACCACAATTTGGCGTACGGAGAATCGAAAAATTCAATAGGCTCATTCCTCTGTCTAAGTCGTTTACGGATGGCTAGCTCAAGAAACACATCACTGGATTGTTCTGACATAGGTAAAGTTTGGAGGGCAAGTTTAAGATGATTATCGGAGTAGTATGGTGTTGGATGGTTTGGCGCAGAAGGACTTGAGTTAGAGTGTGGTGTTGGAAACATCGACGCTGATGAATTTGAAGACAAAAAAGGTTTAACGTAACGTGATAAACTTTAAGGGAAAAAATAAAGTATAATGTAACGCGAGTAAACATACAAAAGTTTCATAATATGAGAATGATATTATGTTACACATGCTGAGAATTTACGAGACATACACAACTATGATATCTGGGCATAAAATATGATTAATATACCCCCAATCCTTCCTGATTAATTAGTCCGTAACGGATAAAAGAGCTATAGATCTTTGATTCGAAAGAGGAATTACCTTTGAGATCTTCAATCGACATATTCCTTTGGCTTTCAATTTTGGCTATAAGCTTTTCAATCAAAAGACTCGACTCGTTATATTGGTCTCGTGACGGTTCATGGATTATTGTGGGTGATGTCTTCAAAAATTCTTCGGCACCGATGATCTGTTTTATTGAAGGATCCGTATTGCACCAATTTTGATGGTCCATGCTTTCTTGTATTTTTTGCATAGCGTCTGCTCTTATTGTTCTTTTGTTTAAGTGGATTTTTGTTCTTTTTATCACATTTTGCTCTTACTCGTTTGGTTAGTTGATTTCGTGTTCTTTTTCTCAGCGTTTGTTTGGTTGAGTTCTTGGTTTTTTTTTTTCAACATGATATGTTCTACTAACTTTTTCTTCATTTAGTCATCTAAACAAAAAGAAATGGTGATCATGACAGACTGGCAGGTGGTACAAGGTGTGCAATAGTTTACTAAACCGCGCGCTGATAATAAATTGTATGACCTCGTGAAATTGTTTATAAGAATATCAAAGATTGTTTATTTAGAATGTGAATAAAAGAATATCCAATAAATAGTTATAGTATATCGAGACCCAACAATATTGTTATTCATAAGAATACACTCAAAATCATTACATATAATCATTACAAACAGATGCTAAACTTGGCACATACAACCTCAAAAGAAAATCTGAGGTTGTGAAAAATTAAATGTCCGGAAAAAATCCGTTTCTTTGGATGACAACTGTTATTAGGTCGTCTTATGACCCAAGATAATCTGGTTAAAAGAGGTTGGCCCAATCAAGAAGAATATATAATATGTACACAACACATCATTGAAACAGCAGACCACCTCTTTCTCCATTGTGAGTTTGTGCGCCGAATATGGTTACACAAGGGGATGGACTCCGACTTGGCCATGAATATGGCAGAGTTCTGGAGATAACAAATCGATGGCAAAGAGAGGAACGTCCGGCATGCATGGGAGACGGACTGGATGAGCACGTGTTGGTCTATATGGAAAACACATAATCAATTCATCTTCCGTGGTAAAAAGCCTCATCAGCAGACCGTTCTGGCGGAGATTACTAAGCATTCAACAAATTGGAAGACATACTGCTAGAGAATAGAACAAATTTTTTATTTTTTTATTTTTATTTTTATTTTTATTTTTTTATTTTTATTTTTTTATTTTTTTTTTATTTTTTTATTTTTTTATTTTATTTATTTTTATTTTTTTATTATTTATTATTTATTTTTTTATTTTATTTTATTTTATTTTTAAATATTCATGGTTTTATTTTTCTTTCTTTCATTTATTTTATTTTTATTTGTACGAACTTTTTCTTTATTTAATAGAATCTCGGTGAGGTATTTCGCCTCCGGAAGCTTAAAACAAAAACAAAAAGAAGTTCAATCCTTGCAATTACTAGAAAGTAGATTATTTATTTTTTCTTATTAACACATCTATTATTTGGTCACAACAGGGGCAGTTCCCTAGGGAATACAATGGTTGTCATTTGATTTGTTTGTTGGATGTTTGTGTCTGTAATTTGATTTGTCTGATGAGTGTTTGTATCTAACTTTATATATTAAATGCAATTCATGAGTTCTTTATTTTGGACTTGCCTCATTTGCTCTCAAAACTAATATTACTTGTTTAATTTGCTCCAATATAATTTTTCTATGCATTTTTGGTCATGTATTACTTTTGTTTATAATTTTTTAATGAATGATTAAACAATTATCAATGTGTGTTTATATTAACAATTGCTTTTATACATAAAATAATTACAGAAATTTTCAACAACCAAACAAAGAATAATATATTTCAGAATTTTATATTTCTAACATCCAAACAAACAATGGAATTATCTAATTCCACTTCCAGACTCCGTTTTACTAATTTCATTTGCCAAACGGCACCTAATTGTGGAGATCAATTAAAAAAATAACTTAGAATTAACTGAACAATGTGGAGTCTAAAGCCTCAACTGAATGAAGCTTTTCCGCCAATAACTAACCACGTGGCTTTTGTTTTTCAAATTAAAAATTACAAAATTATTTATTTATTTTATTTTAATTACGGCAAAATTACAGAATTAAAAACTTAAGAGAGGAAAAACCATGGTAAAAGGAGCATGCAATTCTTCAAATGAATTTAAAAGCATCACGGGCCGTACAACACCTGAAGATCCTCGCCTTTCAGAAGAATTTCTGTATTTATTTTTCTTATCGTCCTTACTCTCAGAATTAAGTGAGCTGGGCACATTAGATCTAAGAAGTAATTCGTGTTGCGGAACCAGTAAGTAGATCTTCTTCAATTTGTACATGCAATTCAAGTTCAATACTAAGTTTATTTACTTATTCATATAAATATACCGTATATACATAAAAATCTGAAGAGACAATAACAAATGTACCTTGTTACTTGAACTCTGCTCCTTATTTTCAGTCCCATGCTTTTGTGATCTTTTCCACTCAAAAGTATATAGCAACTTTTTCTTTTTAAAAAAAAAAAAGATACAAAATTTATGTAAAACAGTATTAATATTAATTTCACTCTCTTTGTTATAAAATCAAAAAATTACCATTTGTAAGTTTGGTGTAAAAAGTCTCTCACAAAATGAATCCGTATAACGTAACAATTTTATGACACGAGGACAAAATTAATCTTACATGTCTATGGGAGCAAGAATTAAAGCAACTATCAATCTATTGAATATCATCATTTCTGTTGCATTTTTTGTTGGACAAATTCCCCCCTTACAAAAATACACCATAATAACCCCCTAAACAAAGTCCATTTCACGAATTAACACTCGAAAATAAATGAAAAGAGAAATAAAACCTCTCTTTCATTTGAATGCTATCTTCTTTCATACAAAACGTTGGAGGCACAAATGCATGATATAATCTGATTTTACCAAATTTGGGCAAAAAATGAGACAAAAATTAAATTATGTGACTGAAGTTTAAAATTAAAAATAATTTGGATATACACATACATGAAGCATGCTCATTATAAAAGATGTGTTCGTTGAAAAACACATGAAGATTAAGAAATTAGTGAGGAAATTAGAAATACTATTAATTGATTAGTTGCTACTATTTTTGTGCCCTTTTTTTTATTTCTGTTAAGAACTGAATGAAAAGAAATAGAAAAGATTCATACCATCTGATTCTTTGGAACAATAAGAGGAGATGAGAGAGAAGTCTCTGAACAGTAACAAATTGAATTCCCACTAAACATTGAAATTCACTGAGAAAAAGTATCAGTAATTAATTGGGAAAATTATAATTAAATAAGAAGAATCACGTTATTCATATTTTCTTTCTTTTATAACTAGCGGGTCTCTTTTGCTCTGCCACTTGTTCTCTACTCTCAGACACACAAAACACAGACAGAAATCACAGCACAATAAACACACATACAAAGCATGAGTTTATTTCATGCCAAATTCCCATTCTCATCATCCAATCAAAAGTCAAGGATCTTGAAAACAATCACAAAAAGGAAATTTAGAAAGAAAATAACTCAACCTCAATGATAACAAACCAAAAATATGGAAAAGAGATTATTTTTTTTGAACTGTTAAAAGAGATGACTAAACTATTAGGTTAGGTCCAGCTGATTAAGTGTTATGCTCGAACTACAACTTCAGCATTGCAACTGACAAGAGTGCAAAATACAAGGGAGGGAAATATTTGTTGAAAGAAACAATGAACCTCTAATGTTATTTGTCATATGTAAAATGGGCTTCAAAGATAAATTGATTTCATAATAAAAAATTTAATGTACTAAAAATGGTCTATTATAACTTTTTTAAGAAAATATGTATTTATTTCAATGAACACAAAGAAAGAAAAAAAGCGCTCCATTTTTTTATGAAAAGCTCCATTTTTTTTATGAAAAGCAGCATTTCGATATTTGGTGTCCAAAAATAACTGTCTCTCTGGACAAATAACTTTTTTTTTTGGGGTCTGTTTTTACTTTCTTTTACCTAGTGTTACCCTCTCTCTCAATCCATCTCCTCCATCTGTGCTTCCCCCCGAAACCTACAATAATTGTCCATTTACTAACCAAGAAATTGGAAGTTGTCTATGCTGTATTGAGGTCTAATCCAATCCAATAATGTTAATAAGGGCCCCTCTCTTTGTTTCTAGAGAAAACCGAAATTTCTGGCTAATTTTCAAGATCACACATTATTCAACAACACTTTCCCTTAAATATGATTTATAATCCTCGCATTGCATACAAAATATTTATCTGTTTAGACTTTAGACTACTTAGTCAATGTAATAAATATCAAATTTGCACTAAGAAAAACTACTAGACTGCTAGATAAGGCAATAAATATCAAATTTCTCTTAACCAACAATCCAAAAGGCAACATACCTACTTCAGAAAAGAAACATGATTTACAGCAATGGTCTACTCATTCATGTTTTTCAGTATGTAAGCAAAATATGAACATATCTGTCAGCATTAGCTTCTAATATTACAAGTTTAATCGACCAATTTTGACAGAACAGTAGAAATTGATGAGAGAAATGAATTGTGAGAAGAGAAGTCGGAGAGTAAAATACTATATAATAATTTTCATTTCATAGCATTCAACATACTAAGTCTCCAAATTGTAATTTACAACTGATACTATTTATACTTGCCTAATACTAAAACTGCAACATATGTTCTACTCTTTCTCACTAATTAAAATTAAAAATAAACAACAAAATAAGAGATAAAACCAACATAACAGGGCAGAAACATCTCCAGTTGAGATTATACACACCTCTCCATTTTAGTACTTCACTCATATAACCAACACACCAGTAATTTGGTAATGGCCCACTTAATTCAGCCCAAACGCCTTTTTAATTTAATTCTGATTATTTTCACTAGGCCCTAAGCCCACATTCCATTTATCCTTTTCTTTATCACCGCAACTAGCAACCCACATTATGATAAACCCCCCTGACTTTTATTGTTTTGCAAAGGAGTTCAATTCATTACACCTCAAATGATCTTCATTTTTCTTATCTGTATCCGATAATTGTTCTTATCAGATAACGTAAATATGGCTTCTGCTACAGATATCATGCATTTTATTGGTGAGAACTCATTTCCTTCCATTTTTGATTTAAAATTCTAATTTACTGATTTCCGTTTTGCTACCTCTTTTTTTTTTTTTTTTTTTGAGAATTCTTGGTTTTATTTCTTTGATTTTCTTTATTTCAATCGAACTGAATACAAAATTGACAATTTGACTACTAAAAAATTCTGTCCAACAATTTTGGGCCAAAGCGGCTGCATAATCCACTGTAAACCTAGCTGTAGGCCACACGTGTCAGTACCAATACCCTAAAAAATCTCCATTAATGATCTTTAAATCTTGATTTTCAGGTTATATCGCCACAGTGCTCAATTATGCAGCGCTAGTGTATGTGTTATTTTTTTTTTAATTTAGAATGCAATTGTTATTATAAATATATGTATGTAATATCTTTTTTACTGAAATTAAATGACAGCATTACACCTACACATAGAAAGCAAGAATACAGCCCGTCTCAGAAAATTTGCATTAATTTGATAAATGGGGCGGGATTTATGACAGTATATTTGTCGATTACTGAACTCAATCTAAGTGATTCAAGTTTAATCGACATCCTAAACTACTTGGGAATTATCTTTTACGCTACTTATTTCTTCCAGTTCTGCAAATTTTGTGGGGGATGGATTTAAAGCATTTATAAGGTAGTATATATTCTTAGTTTTTATATGTTAATTTTTTTTTTCTTTAATATTGTTTTTCACTTTTTTTTTGGCAGATTATCATTGGGCATGTAATCACACACGTAACCGTTATATTTCTAATATACACTGACCTTGTTTCACGCGAGTTTTGTGTTGTCATATCGAGCTTGGCAAACGCTGCGGGCCCTCTGACGGGTTTCTTGATAGTGAATGAATGGAATATTTGGACATTCGAGTTGACTTTGTGCATTCTAAGTAGCCTTACAGAATTAGCAGTACCAAATGGGAATTTAAACTCAATGTTTCTCCAGGTAAGTAAGCTGGGAAACATTATTAATTTCTTTGAAAAAAATAATTATTAATTTCTTCGAACTATATACCTTTTGACAGAAAGTGGGGGTCTCCAAAATAGTATTGAAAGCCATTTACCTTTTTGTGTGTATGGTAACAATAAAGAATTGGAGGCTTAACCGCACATTTGCCCTAATACCGAAAGAACGCTCCATGTGGGTTAGTCTTGTAGAAGCGGGTAATTCGTGTTACGTATCAGAAAGATTTGAGGACGCATTGTTATTCTATCACCAAGCTCTCAAATATACCCCGCGTAATTTATCGATAGTGTTAAATTACGTGGAAGCTCTAATTGCACTAGGTAGATTGAACGAGGCATTTTCGGAGTGTGAAGATATCGTGACGGTCGATCCAGTTAATGGCCCGGCCCTATCAAAGTTGGTGCTCATTAGCTTAAGGTTTGTTGACAGTTTATTTTTTGTATTAAAATTAATTTTTTTTTCACGTATCGAAATTACAAAAATTGAACAGGTTAGGTTCCATTTCTAATGCGCGAAAATACCTACCGTTAGTCAACCCTGAAGCGCAAAAGGCCTTGCAGAGTCGGATTGAGGAAATTGAGGTCCATGAGAAGACCTGGAAAAATGCATGGATAGCACAAGACTTGGATCTCGCACTAAACGAGATTAATTTGTGCGTTGTCAAAGGCTTAGAATCCGACGAGGTAAACCTAATAGAAAAAGAAAATAAATTAATTAACTAACAACGCACACACATGTCTTCCTCTCTCCTTCTCCTTCTCCTTCTCCTTCTCCTCTTCTCTACTGCAACCCTAGCTCTCTCCAACCAAGCCTACGTAATCTACATGAACCAAGCCCACCGCTGTCCTTCAATACACCCAACCGCTTCCGACTGGTACACAAGCGAGCTTCAAGCTCTCTCAATCGACCCATCAAACCCTAGAATACGCTTCCCACACCCTAGCTGGAATCGACCAAGCTGTATCTGACGGTGTTGATATCCTTTCTCAACCGTACTTTCGAGACACCATTGCTGTTGGAGCTTGTGGTGCGGCTGAGCGTGGAGTCTTTGTCTCTTGCTCAATTGGAAACAACGGTCCGAGCGCCTCTTCAGCCGCCAACTCAGCACCATGGATCACCACAGTTGGAGCCGGCACGCTAGACAGAAATTTCCCTGCTTATGCAAGTCTCGGTTCAGGGGACCGTTTCGCTGGAGTTTCTCTGTACAGCGGGACTCTATGGGCCCCAAAATGTTACCGATTACGTACGGAACTAGTGGCCGACAGTCACCTCTTGCCAGCTGTCGCTGTAGGAAGGAAAACAAGGAATAAGATAAGGAATTGCGTGGTGAGTAATAAAGGTCAAAAGGAGTGATTAGTTTCGGAGGAACCGTCACCAGTTGTGGCGGATTTTAGCTCCAGAGGGCCAAATGTGGTTGTGCCGGAAACTTTGAAGCCTGATTTGATCGGCCTGGAGTGAATATATTGTCTGATTGGTCCGGCGCGGCGGGACCCGCTGGGCTTGTGAAAGACGATAGGAGGACTCAGCTTAATATCGTGTCTGGGACCTCTATGGCGTGCTCTTCTCAAAGCAGCCCATCCTGATTGGAGTCTCGCTGCTTTAAAATCCGCACTCATGACAACCCCTTACACTTCAGATAATACAAATTCACCCCTAATACACGCATCGGGGGCCAAATTGCAAATGTGTCTGCATGTGGAGCCGGATATGTTGACAACCCCTCAAAAAGCCCTCTCACCTGGACTAATTTACGACATTGCCACCGAGGATTATATTTCTTTTCTTTGCTCTTTGCGCTATGATGCGCAACATATCCAAGTAATTACGAAAAGATCCGAGGTCTCTTGTGCAAAAAAGCAAATCCGGATAACGATCAGTTGGGTTTGGAAAGAAAAATGTTGTGAAGTATACAAGAGAGGTCGCTAATGTGGGCCCTAGTAGATCGGTTTATATTATGAAGTAAATAAATATATGTTTATTTTAAGTACTATATTGAGTTTTTACGTGTGTTTTACTATTGCAGATGCTCGCTATAAAAGATGACATTTTGCTTAAGAAGCGCTATTTTGAAGAGGCAGAAAAGTTCCGAAAAAAGGGCATCTCTTCCAAAAAGGATTAGCCCAAATGCTCAACAAAGGGACATATTGGTTTTGAAACAAAGAACAATATTAGTTTTGAACAAAGAATAGTTTTGAACAAAGTTGGATTTTGATTTTAATATGTTTTTACTTTGATGGTTCTGAATACTAAGATTTCAGATCTGAGATTTTTATTAGGGTTTTAAGAGGGAGTTTTTAGTGTTTTTTGTTTTGGATCTGTTTTGTTATGGTGTTGGATGAAAGATTTTGTTGGTATTTTGATGTTTGTTTATAAAAAAAATATATATATATATATATATTAATGCTACTGTTATCAAATTTGCACTGAGAAAAACTGCTGGACTGCTAGGTAAGGCAATAAATATCAAACTTCTCTCAACCCACAATCCAAAAGATAACATACCTACTTCAGAAAAGAAACATGATTTACAACAATGGTCTACTCATTCATGTTTCAGTATGTAAGCAAAATATGGACATATCTGTCAGTATTAGCTTCTAATATTGCAAGTTTAATGGACAAATTTTGATAGAATAGTAGAAATTGATGAGAGAAATGAATAAATTGTGAGAAGAGATGAGAAAAGTTAGAGAGAAAGAAAATACTATATAATATTTTTCATTTCATAGCGTTCAACGTCCTTAAGTCTCCAAATTACAACTGCTACCATTTATACTTGCCTAATACTACTAAAACACGCAACATACATATTTCCTACTCTTTCTCACTAATTAAAAATAAACGTCAAAATAAGACCAACAAAACAGGGCAGAAACGTCTCCAGTTCATCTACACACCTCAACATATTAAAGTGCTCTACTCGTACAACCCAACTCGCAAATTATTTGATAATGGCTCGCTTAATTTTCAGCCCAAACTCCTTTTTTAATTTAATTTTTAATGTTTTCACTAGGCCTAAGCCCACTTTCCATTTCTCCTTTCCTTTCTCACGGCAACAGATAATTAAATCAAGATATGCCTAATTCACAAAATAGCCAACATTCATTAAATAACACAGAACACCTTTCTGCTCTGTTAGTTTCAGATAGGGAAAGACGACTTACCAACGAAGAATCATTTTCAAGATCCTTAAGTCCTGAAAATTTGAAAGAACATTCAAATACTCATCTTTAGTTAAGTGATAAAATATTCTAATTAACTAGTTCATTGAAGAGCAATAAAAAAGAGAAATATAGACTTACAAGAAAATTTCAGTTCTCTCTTCTTTTCCATATGAGTATTAATTAATTGTGAAACATATACTAAGAGGATCATAAGGAGAAACCACAAGAAACCATACCAAATCCTTTCAAAGGTGGTTGCGGCGAATAGTGTCACACCGAAGACACCTTGGGCAGTTATATTGATCAAATATATACACCACAATTTGGTGTGCAGAGAATTCATAAGATCAATAGGCTTATTCCTCTGTCTAAGTAGTCGACGGATGCCTAGCTCAAGATCGATTCATTGTATTGTTCCAACATAGGTAAAGTTTGGAGGGCATGTTTAAGACGATAATCGGAGTAGTATGTTCTTGGAGGGTTTGGCGCAGAAGGACTTGAGTCAAAGTGTGGTGTTGGAAACATCGGCTCTGATGAATTTTAAGACAAAAAAAAAGCATAACGTAACGTGATAAACTTTAAGGGAAAAAAAACAAAGTTTCATACTACGAGAATGATAATGTGTTACACGTGCTTAGAATTTGCGACATAGACAATTATGATATCTGGGCATAAAATAGGATTAATTATCCCGTAAGGGAAAAAAAAGGGGCTATAGATCTTTGATTCAAAAGAGGAATTACCTTTGAGATCTTTAATCAAATCCCTTTGAATTTTGCCTAGTAGCTCTTCAATCAATAGACTTGACTCATTATGTTGGTCATGTGACGGTTCATGCATTATTGCAGGTGATGTCTTCAAAAGTTCTTCGATGTCGTTGATGATCTGCTTTATTGAAGGATCCGTGTTGTCCCAATTTTGATGATCCATGCGTCTTGTTTTTTTTTCCTTAGTGTTTGCTCTTATTTTCTTTGGTTTAAGTAGATTTTTGTTCTTTTTCTCAGATTCTGCTCTTACTTTTGTTTTGTTTAATTGATTTCTTGTTCTTTTTTTTCTCAGTATTTGTTCTTATTTTTCTTTTATTTGATTGATTTCCTGTTTTTTTCCACATGATCTCTCCAACTAACTATATCCTAATTTAGGCATCAAAAAAATAAAGAAATGGTTCGTGACAGGTGGTACAAGGTGTGGAGGATTTTATGTGAGTGCTGATAATACATACGGTATACCTAACCTCATGAAACTGTTTATTATAAGAACATCAAAGAAATTTTTATTTTGAATGTGGAAAAATGAATAACAAAGAAATATTATGTTGAGACCCAACATTATTTCTGGTCAATACACCGTTACATACATTGGGATGAAACGTGGAGAGAAAAACGTAACAAATCTAAAACTTTTATAAATTTACTTTTAACTAGTTTGCTTATTTCCTTTACAAGGATCAACAATTTTCAATCCACAATGTATAAATTAATCAAATGAATACATCAAAAAATCACCCAAAAAAGAATCTATAATCAGTCAATTAATCAACCCATTTGCTCCCCTATGAGATCCAAACCAACAACAAGAAAAGAAAGCCCTTGGAAAAGTAAGAAATAAAAATGAACACCTTGAGCCGATAATAAACTCCGAGCGGCAGCGGTAAGCAAAAGACACGCAAGTGCTAATTCATTTCTAAATATTCTATTTCTCCTCTTCTTTTTATTCGTTTTTTCTTCTTTTTCTGTTTCTTCATCTCCTAATTCTATATCCTTTTCCTTCTGTAAAGCTTTCTTTTCTGTTTCCAATAAATCAACATCTGATGACCGTCCAGTTTTTTTTGTCACAACCCATTCATAAGAACTACCGAGTTGAAATAAACCAGAAACCATCGCGTTGAATTTTGTAACGGACATTGTATTTTCGAATAATAAATATGGAACTATGAACGGAAATGATTTAGGGGCTGGAAGAATGTTTAATATCGACATGAAAATCGGTACGTAACAAATGACCCAAATGGGTAATTCCGCTTCCGGTATGAACATTGATAGGGGCAGAATTATGCAGAATAAGGTGAAGGAATAAAAAGGGAGAATGAGTTTTCTTAACAGGAAGAATAGGAATATCAAATTCATTTTTTTCCATGCAGATATCTGTGCCAAAATATATATTTTATTTTTATGTTAGCTATAATTTTATTATTCATTTATAATTAAGATTTATATGGTTAAAAGTTTGGAATAAATTAAATTATACCTTCGAAGAAATAATGCTAGGAAGACATAATCTGAATAGTTGCATTGGACCAGAATGCCAACGGTGTTGTTGCTTCTTGTAAGCCTGATACGATTCAGGAAGCTCACACAACACCTTGAATATTAAAAAAAATGAAAAAAAATGTAA
The DNA here is from genome assembly GCA_024447665.1 of Juncus inflexus. Classification (NCBI taxonomy): domain Eukaryota; kingdom Viridiplantae; phylum Streptophyta; class Magnoliopsida; order Poales; family Juncaceae; genus Juncus; species Juncus inflexus. The sequence goes on from JAJHPC010000008.1 coordinate 11,477,827, forward strand.
ATATTCGCAAACAATTTAGAAAATTGTAGAATCTGAACATCCAAAAATCTATTAAATTTTAATACCTTAACATCATTTAGAAAAATGAATTTCCACCCATTGAGGTGGGCCCGAACCGCAATATCCATATCTTCTACGGTCGTTCTTTCAAGCCAGCCTCCTGAATCTTCCAGAGCTTTTATCCGCCAGACACCAGCCGTGCCGTTAAATCCGAAGAAATTCAAGAATTCACTGTTGACTTGTTGGTCAACCTCAAAATGAAAGGCAAGATTTATGTTTTGGAGACGGGTCAAGAGGTTTTCCTCTTTGTTTATGAAGGACCATCTTGCTTGTACTAATGCTAGCTCTTTATTTCCCTACAATTAAATTATTATAATGTTTATTCGTAAATTATGTTCTATTTAAGAATGAAATAAGTGTTGCATAATATATTGTTCGGGAACTGAAAATCCGTACCTTAAAATGAGGAACGGTTTGTTTGAGAAAATCAGGATTCGGTTGGAAATCCGCATCGAAAATCGCGACAAACTCATAATTTTTTACATAATCACAAGACATGGCGGAACTTAAGTTTCCGGCCTTATAACCGGTCCGGAAATATCGGTGCCGGTAAATTATGTTCACCCCCTTTTGTTTCCATTTTGATACGTCATTTCTAATTAGGGTTTGAACAGATTTAATATCAGAATCGTCTAAAACTTGAATCAAAAGCCGGTCTTTTGGCCAGTCTAAGTTGCAAGCTGCTGAAATTGAATGCTCATAGACCTACGAATTAAAAACCAACTTTAAAATTGTGGCTTAATTTAATTAATTTAGATATTGACTTTTTCAAATTTATATATTTGTAGGAAATTTCGTTATATAAGTTAGTTGATTACTGTTCATACATGTCAAGAAAATGACTGTTTGTCGGCTATGTATTATGGCACCCCAATTTTGACAAGAAAAAAGAGTATTTTTTTTCTTTTTTGGACAATTATTAATAGTTGCTTTTTGTGGTTGTTGGCTATTTATTTTATTTTATTGGATATTGTAAACTTTAGGTTATGACAAAATATCAATTTTTAAATTTGATGCTTTTAAACAAAATTATGTATAAATATACTCCAAAGAAATATTAGCCAACGTAATCTAGCTTGTCTTCTAAGCTAAAAACCCTAATAACTATCGCACTATCAAAACAATAATAGCATTCAAAAACAACCAACCAAAATGTAACAATCATTTTAAAAAAGATGATTTAATATTATGATAATTACCTCTTTTTCATTACACATAGGAATTTGAACTAAAACCATCGGAAAATATGACGTGGAATTTTGCGGCAAGACCGGTTTAAGCCTCCTAATTTTGATCCAAAAGCACCCCAAACATTGCACGAACCGATCGAGCGATTGAATCAGAAAAAGAAGCACGCAAAATCTCGAAAGATTAATCACAAATGGCGCGATATAATTAACTCTAAATGAAATCCAGGTCAAATAAATCGCATGAAAAACATTACTAACTTCATGAGGCTTTAACTCTAACATATGACTCAAATTCCATTGGTTCATATGTGCATAGATTTCAAAGAGCAATGTGAGAAATGAGAGAAGCAGAAAAGTTTTTAGGAAAATTAGAATTTTCCCGCTGCTCTGCGTTTCTTCTCTCCTCTTGGAGAGAGCTCGTCTCTTTATGACTAGAATTGGGTAAGAAATCGTGGAGAGGATTTTCTGAGCTTTTAGGAGGAGAAGCCATGTTAATTGCTTGGTGGTTTTGTTGGTATTGTTCTCTTTTTCTAGGGTTGAAACTGGAATTTTGCCATCGAATTGTATCACCGATAGATTGTTAGGGTTCTCCATTGTTACCACCACTGTTGCTGGAGCCATTTTTTATGCTCTATTTTTTATAAACAAAAAGAATGAAAAAATTACTCAGAATTTAAAAATTTGTTCATATTGTATATATACATATTGAATTCAAAGTTGAAATTGATGAAACTTGATAAATTATGAATTAATATGAGGAAAAGGGGAGAAAAGATAGCTAACCTTCAAATTGCTTCTCTTCTAAAAATATGCGAAACAGAGGTGGCTTTGTTTCTTAATAGAGATAGAAAACAGAGACAGCTTTACACAGTAGACGCCATGAGAGAGAGAGAGAGAGAGAGAGAGAGAGAGAGAGAGGGAGAGAAGAGAGGTGATCTTTTCGTGATTAGAGAGAGAAGGATTTTTGGTGCATATATATTTGTATTGTGGAATAAAAATATATAGTAGTTGAAATGAAAACGAAACAGAGTATCAAGCATGCCAGCAAGGAACAACAATTTCAATTAATTATATACATTGTATAAACAAAAGTATATAAAGAAACTATATTTCTACAATGTATTTCAAGAATATTTTGGAAAATAATTTACTGTCACCATATCAGTATCGAACTTAGACGACGCCTCACTACTGGATTAATTAAATAATTACTATTTCATTGTAATTCTTCAAATTAGTTAGGGTTGATTCATTGAATTGTTTTGTTACAAATTCAAATTAGGGTTAGAGTTTGGTGGAGTTCAAAAATGGACAGTTAGGGTTAGGGCCTGGCAACGTGCCTCCATTTTATCTGCCAAAAATTTCCTTTTGGATATCATATCATATGAATAAAATCTATTGAATATTAATGAAGTTATTTTAAAAATATATGGATATACAAGATAAATGTATTTTATGTAAGTACGTATACTTGTTGCACGTTTCATGCAAAAAAAGAGCAGAGGATAAAAGAATACTACATGTCCAACTGTTACTTGAAAAATTATTTTATAATTTATTTCATATGGCCCTAATTTATGTTAAATTTTAAAAAATGTCCCTTTGAAATAAACCACTATAAATTAGTACCGACATGTAAATAACAGTACTTACCAATAATTTTGCACATTGTTTTGTACTACTTTCATGATTTGAACATCTAATGAAGAAATAATGATCAGAAAATGAAACCAAAACACGTAAGTTAGGAGTAGGGTCCTTTTCAGTTTAACTTCTTTTCATTTTGAGTTGAATACAAATTTAATCTTGTTCAAAATATTTGTCTAAGTTAAAGTGGGCCCAATGAATAGGATGTATGAGTGTAGGCTCTCACATAAATGATGGGCTTTTGTTACCTACCGGTACCATGTGCTTATCTTTGTTGAGTTTAGGTTGTATTTTGTACCATGACCCACAAAAGAAAAGGAATATTTGTGGAGTATTCTTTTGATTTTGTTTATATGTGGTTTATCTCTGTGAGACAACTCATGTTGTGTTTTGTAGGCTTGATGATGTAATTGTAAATATTGTATCTGAGTTACTTGTTATCTTTATAAATCATAATTAATTGTCTGAATTAATTAAATTCTTTTTCTTCTAATGTTTAAAAAATAGATCAAAACATTATTTGTTTGTTACATATTAACTAATTTATCAATACTAAATATATGACAATTTCGTATTGTACAACAATGCTAATATTAATAACACATTTCGATTTGTAACACTTTTAGCATTGCATTTTGGTGATCAAAATTTTGAATATTGATAATTACCTCATTTTTATATCTGATGCAATAAAAGAACATATTACACCAAATAAATTATTATTCGAGCAATAGTGACTCATATTAGTCATATTGCCTAATCATGCCTATATTTGGATAAGGTGTCTTGTATGGCTAAGGTTGTAGAAGATCCAAAATATAATTAAGACATCATGATTTTCTTGCTAGCTTCAAGCTTCATTTTTTTCAAGTGAAAACATTTAAAGAAGCATTTAGTAGGTTCTTTTGGAGGAAGCAATATTGAGTATTTTTAGTAGGTTCTTTTGGAGGAAGCAATATTGAGTATTTTTCCTCTTGCTAACTACCTCGGTTGAGCCCATGTGATATGCAATTATATGCCCAAAGTTTGTATATATAAATAAGGTATTGTATTACGAGAATAACTAAAATAAACACATTTAATTAATTGTTTGGCTTTTCCACTTATAATAAATAAGGCGACATTTTTTCAATTTTAAAATATGTGAAATCCACATTTTTAATAACAAAGCACCATTTTTAATGCATACGAAATAAATGACGAACTCTAAGTATAACCAATTTCGATAATTAAATATTTTAATTAATGTTTTTGTGTTATCGTAAAATTTCCGTCTACCATGGCAATTATGATTGATATATGTTATGTTAATTAACCAGCATAAGACAGTTTTGGGGCTGATTAATAGATTAAGACAATTTTATAACCTCTCATCAATATAGACTGTCATTTCATATCATATGTTATCATGGGTGTAAAAAATTGGGCAAAATACAAATAAATAAATGTTAATAATTGCAACAATATGAAGAACTACGGCACAAATTGCTTGAGAAAAGTTGACTTTGATCATTATTCCCCAATAGGAAGAAAACAAAATAAGCATTTTATTCAAGAAAATAAGCAACTTTCGGTTCAAACATACACATCCATCCAGCCAGTTGAAATTTTACATCACAGACCAGTATTTTACGACCATTCTGCCACGAGTCCATTATTCTATTTTTACACAACATTTTTCATACTCAAACGATTTATTTATAGTTTTCATGATTAATATACTCCAAAGGGGCTTTCAACAAAATCAAGATGTCATTTTTGATACTTATATTTTCATGATTAATAATCTGAAGGGGTTTTCAAAAATCAAAATATCATTTTTTATTTTTCATACTGAAGATATGTCTATATTTTCATGATTAATGAATCAATAACTAGCAATCAGAATTAGGGGGTTTAAAAAAATAATAATGTCCATGTCTTCATCTAGAAAACTGATTACGTGGTCTACCATGTAAATATATTTTGCCTTTGAATTATTTACGAAGTCTAGAGTCAAGACAGTCGAAAATGAATGCAAATGATTGTTACTGATCTGAACCATTCAAAGAAATGCAATTTTTTGCGAAAAAGAGAAAAGTAAAAGTATAAAGTAGGGGGGGGGGAGCTTTAAAGGTCTCTCTTTCATTCATTCTCATTAATTAGCAATTTAGCATTCAGTTTCCATTTTTAACAACGAGCTCTCAAAAATGGCCAAGCTCTTTCTTCAGCACAGGTCGTTTCTAATCATCTCTCTCTTTCTAACAGAAAATAAAAACGAGTTGGGTTAATTGATGGAGTTGGTCAGTAAAATATCTATATGGAAGAGTGACACGAGCAAGAAAGGGAAGATGAAGTCTTGCCTCTATGATTTTCTTAATGCAACAAATTTTTATTGTGGTTGCCCAAATTTTTGAAATTGATGTTTATTCGCAAAATTAGGGACTGGTTCTAATGCACCAATAATTGATTCTAAATTAGGTGCTTAATTATTGCTTAAATAAGAAGTGCTATAAAGCGTTGTCTAATTTAGCTCTATATACAGATTACAATATTCATTAATTTGATTAATTAGAACTAGAAGGTATATATTAATTGGACAGAAGATATTACAGTAAGTACTAAATTGATATTATTTTGCATTTTGATTTTTTTTTTTTCTTTCTGAATTGTTATAGTTAGAACTTGTATGGTAATTTTGGCACTGTATTATTTTTATTAAGTATTTAAAATTAGAAGATAGATGTTATTTTTACAACAAGCATCTCATCAAATCCTAATTTGAATGTGATGATCATTTTTTTAAACTGTAGTTTTGATTTATTTTGCTTTGACTGAAAATAATAATTGGAAATAAAAAAACATGCGACGATTAAATTTTCTTAAGTATCAAATATTGGTTTTTAATGAACTGTATCAATAATATATTCGTAGCTTCCTGTGATTTGATCAAACACCTCTTTTTCATACTTTCATACAGTTTTACACAGCTTCCTGCACTCATAGCTTCCTGATGCTCACACATTGGCTTCCTGCAACCATGGCTTCCTAAACCTGGCTCAAAACTGCCCTACCAAACAGGCCCTAAAAGAAATATTGAGGAAAAACTAGGATTGCATTATTGGGCCATGATTTAGCCCCAAAAGTCAATAATTTTTTCAATGTAAAATTGTAAATAAACGAATAGATGTTGAGTGGAATTCGAATTTTAATGCAACAAATAATATACGGACTTTTTTTTTATAATTAAGAATAAAAGAACTTACTGGCTTTTTTTTAATGAAAACACTTGAGTGCGGGATCACCCACCTCAAGAATTGTCTAAAAAAGATTAAATGGAAAAAATGCCTTCTACATTTTTGGTTTAGTGACTTTAAAATCTGAAATGTTCTCGTATTATTCAAAAGAAAAAGTACAAAGAATCTCAAATGTTGTTATAAAAACTTATACATGTCTTATGAAGTAATGTGATTAAAGCAATTTATTTTCATCATTACTAAATTAGTCTAATGGTCATGATACCAGTTTCATCTAAAATTTGATTCTCGCGTTTAATATGATTAATTTAAAAATTAGATGAGGACATATGAACTCACATAAAAGAGAAGGAGTCTTAGAGTCAAAGCTGGCTGACTACCCATTAATTTACTAATTTCTCGTTCTTTCGGTCGTTTAAGTTTTAAATTACATGTTTATAATTTCTAGGATACTGATTTGTAGATCTAATACATCACGTGCATGCCATAATCATCATTAATTAGCATTTACATTTGAGGTAAGTTTCGAACTTAACTTTATTACCGAGAGCATGTTTATATTTGTTTTTCTAACTGATTGGTTCTGACTTCTGAGTTCCAAGTTCCAGGTAAAAAAATAGAATTTCAAAATTTATATAGTCCCTTTAAATAACATTTTTACTTGGTTAATCATGAAACAGAGTTTAAAATCTCATATTATATTTCCTGCCCTAAGTTTCACTCAGTTTTGTCGACGCCTTGAGATTTGTTATGGCTTAAACAAATAACTAATTTTATTACTATGTATTTGACCAGTTGACTCCATTAAATGCAGTATGTTATCTGTCTTGCTGATATTTGAATTCTTCTCTATTCCCTATATAAAATCCATAATTCTTCTCTTTTTCTTAGTAACTTGGACAAGAGACTTTTCTAGTCTTCTTGGTTCTACAAAAGAAACTCTCTAAATATTGTATTTGTATCATTTTTTTTTTTTTTTAAAGCTGTGCAGGAGGCGAACTGTTCATTAGTTAAATTGATATTGTATTTGTATCATTGGTTAAATATTTAATTAAAAGTGTTTTTTCATTTAATAGTTTGAAGAAATTATATAATATATTTTATTATCTTCTTTTAAGTTAAGCAAATTATTATTATTCGAGTGGAAATTTTCTTCTTGTTAGTTTTTTGTTGTTTCCTTTATATTTCTGTCATTAGTTTTGTTTTTATTTTATTTAACCAAGTTTGGTAAACATTTGTTTTCTTTTGGGTTATCCAGGAAATAAAATATAAAAAAAGGATCATGGTGTCTCTGACCAGGTTTACTGTTGTGCTCTGTGGGGCATGTGTAAATGTAGCAAATGTCGGTAAAACAAGAGAGAGAGAATAATTTGATGATCATAAATTATTGAAAAGTATCAAATTTATACAAACATTTTGTATTTTCTTGCATGTACACATCTGATTTATATTTTCTCACATTATGAAATAGACATTCACATTTAACGGATTTAACAATTAATATACATATGACTCAAATTTAACAATTTAACGGATCAGTCATTCTCAATATATTTCTCACACTAATTATGAAGTAGACATTCACATTCAATTCAAGCGTGAAGTCGCTATCTCAATGTCTGTTCAATAATAAAAAATAATAAAAAGATGTATTGTTAACTCAAAATTTAACTTGCACACTGAGACAATATCTATATATTTTTTTATGGGAAATGAGAAATCACTGTCAGGTACTGTAACAACTCAGTAGTATCAGATTAAAATTATATATTTTTTTCTCGCGTTTCTACATACACTATATACTGTTTTTATTTTTTAAAATATATACTATTTACTGAATGAATTTTTATATATTGTTTATTTTTAGTTTATATTTTTTTATATACTGTTTTCATTTTTTAAAATACATACTATTTTACCGAATAAATTTTTTATATACTGTTTATTTTTAATTTATATATTATTTTCAGTTTTGTAATATTGCACAGTATCCCTTTTGTTATTTTCTCTAATCAAACCGATCCAATCTCGTGATTTTTTCTTCTGTCTACAATAATAAAACTCTTTTGTCTGTTCCCTTCCCTATATAAAGTGAGACTTAAGAAATTAAGGCCTAATTAAATGTTTTTAGAGTAAATAAAATAAGCTTCTCTTTCTTCTTAATAAGCTCATCTCTTATGCCTTGATCCAATTCTACTACAATAGTCAAGCCTTTTTCCGTTTTGCAAATCATGGGCACAAAAGATGACCACAGTTCTCAAATCTCACATCTTTTCTCAAAGAAATCCATTCTTGTGATTCTATATGCTTTGATTCCTTTAACTCTCATTCATTTCTATATCTTCCCCTTTTTCTCGTTTCAAACATCTCCATCTGAGCTCGAAAGCGCCGCTGCCATCTCCTCCCTCCCTCCACCTTCTCAAGGTAATTACTTAATTATATGATTGATTAATCACTCAATTATACACTACATACTCCTAAATTTTGATTCATATTCCTAATTGTTTTGTGTTTATGTACAGATGTATTAGTTGAAGAAGCCAAGCCGACTAAACCGGCAATATGCGACTACTCAGATGGCGATTGGGTCCAGACCAAAACTGAGCCACTTTACAACGGCACGAGTTGTGGGATGATTAAAGGCGCACAAAACTGCATGGCTCATGGTAGACCCGATACGGGATATCTGTATTGGAGATGGCAACCTAAAGATAGCCGGTGCGATGTGCCGGTATTTGATCCCACTTTGTTCCTCCGATTGATACAAAATAAACATCTAGCCTTTGTGGGGGATTCAATGGCTAGGAACCAACTCGAGTCTCTAATATGCTTACTAAGTTCGGCGTCTAAACCTGAATTGGTGTATCAGGATTCTGAACAAAAGAAGTTCAGACGATGGGTTTTTCATGAATACAGTGCGACCGTGTCAGTATTTTGGTCCCCTTTCCTTGTTAAAGGCATTGAGAAAACCGAATCAAAGGGAATTATGCACAATACTTTGTATTTAGACATGGCAAACGAAAAATGGGCGTCTGAGCTAGAAAAGATCGATATAGTAGTATTCTCTTACGGGCATTGGTTTCTGCACAAGGCGATGTACTATGAAGGAAATGTATTGCTTGGTTGCAACTTCTTACCCGAATTTAACTGCACGGATTTTGGTTTCTTCGAGGCATTCAGAAAAGTGATACATACTACTTTGAAAGAGGTAACTAGTAGATTTCATTGGTCGGACAAAGCGGTAGTGGTTACCACCTTTACGTCAGGTCATTTTGAAGGGGAATGGGATAAATTGGGGGCGTGTCCAAAACTCGAGCCGTATAAAGAAGGAGAAATAGAGATGCCTTATTTGGAAAAAACATTTAGAAATTCGGAGGTGGAAGAGGTGGAGATGGCGATTAAGAACGTGAAAGAGATGAATGGGAGATTAAAAATCGAGGCTTTGGATGTGACCAAATTGGCTTTAATGAGGCCCGATGGGCATCCGGGTCCATATATGCATCCGAACCCGTTTAAGGATGGGGTTAAGGACCGAGTACCGAATGACTGTGTGCACTGGTGCATGCCTGGACCGATTGATGCGTGGAACGAGATCTTGCTTCAGTTGATGAAGAGATGGAAAAAAGATTAATTGTTGAATGGGAAGATCAAGTGAATTAATTGTTCGCTTTTCTAGTCTTGTTTTGTGGTATTCATAGATGATAGTGTGTTTATTGGATTTTGTTATCTTCATTTTGTTATTACTAGTCAAATACAGAATTTGGTAATATTTAAATTTTATAATTAGGGATGAATTTGTCATGCGGAATAAATGAATAAATTCTTTTCAAGAATGTGTAATTTAACAATTAATGAATGACTATCCTCTTCTTCAATGTTCAAAAACAGAGAGCAATTGCTTTATGATCATCTTCTTCAATAAATAATGAATATATATTTGAACTTAAGCCATTGCAAAATAAATAAATAAAAACTAATTGAACAACTGAAACAGAACTATTCTTATTTTCTAGCAAGTACAGAACAAATAGGAACAAATAGAGAAGAAAAAGAAAAAAATTCAAAATTTTTTATTTCTCTCACTCAGATTTCCATCTCTTCATCATCTGAAGTAATATCTCATTCCAGGTATCAATCGGACCTGGCATGCACCAATGCACACAGTCATTTTGCACTCGATCCTTCACCCCATCCTTAAACGGGTTCGGATACATGTACGGACCCGGGTGCCCGTCTGGCCGCATGAAAGCCAGTTTTGTCACATCTAATGCCTCAATCCTTAGCCTCCCCTCTATCTCTTTGACCTGATTAGCCGCGTTTGCCACCTCATCCACCTCTATCTTGTGCATCTCGTTTTCCAAATATGGTATCTCTTTCTCTCCTTCTTTATACGGTTCGATCTTTGAACATGCTCCAAACTTATCCCAATCCCCTTCAAAATGGCCAGAAGAAAACGTGGTCACCACGACTGTCTTATCAGATCCATGAAATCTCTCCTTCATTTCTTTCAGAGTCGTATGAATCACCTTTTGGAATGCTTCGAAGAATCTGAACTCAGTGCAGTTAGCCTCGCGTAAATCACGGCAACCGAGTAAAGTATCACCTTCATAGTACTTAGCCCTATGAAGGAACCAATGGCCAATGGAGAAAACCGCCATGTCGATCTTATCCAACTCAGAGGCCCATCGTTCGTTCGGCTTGTCTACATACAAGATATTATGTTTTATACCCATTGTTTCGGCCTTGTCGGTGCCCTCAACAAGAAAAGGCGACCAGAAGACCGAAACTGTTGTGTTATACTCACGAAACACCCATCGGCGAAACTTATTCTCTTCACCATCACGGTAAACCAGCTCGGGCTGAGACATAGTTGAAAGGAGACATAAAAGGGACTCGAGTTGGTTGCGGGCCATGGAATCACCAACAAATGCCACGTGTTTGTTTTTCATTAGTGTAAGAAAAGATGTTGGATCAAAGACAGGAATGCTGCATCGGTTATCCTTCGGTTGCCATCGCCAATACAAGTAGCCCGTATCAGGCCGACCGTGGCTCATGCAGTTTTGTCCCTCCTTTATCGTACCACAATTTGTACCATTGTACAATGGTGGGATTGTGCTCTTGATCCATTGTCCATCGCTGTAGTCGCATCGTACTAGCCTGCTGGTGTCAGCTTCTTCGTGTGACAAAGACAAAGTATTAGCAAATGGGAAAAAAAATGGTATATATGCTTGTATTACAATGTTTCATTTTTTCATTACCTTGTGATGGCGATGGCAAATCGGAGACAATGGTCGGCGATTTTTGTTCATTTGAGGGTGATGGTAGATCATCATTTGGAGAAAGGGGGAATATACAATAATGAATGATAGCCAAAGGGATGAGGATGTAGAGAGTGCAAGTTATAACACCCTTTGAAATGAACTGTGGCATTTTTTGTGTGTAGTCTTTCTTTTGAGGAACAGTGCGAGTGTATTCTTGCTGTTCAAACCCCATTGTTAGCACAGGAAGAAGATGGTGTGAATTAATTAAGAGAATAGAAAAAACTTAAAATTGAAGATTTGGTTTGGAGATTCGTGTTATTGGTTGTAGCACCATCAATTGACTAATGCACTATGTTTAAGAACATGTTCATATTTTAATCTCTATAGAACCTTTCCTGTTTGAATTAATTTACGCGTGTAAATTAAGTTTTTAAAGAAGTCTCAATCTGGTCAACGGCTACTCCTAAGTAATAGATCTAGTAAGTTCACAATTATTTTAAGTTCTTCAGGTCGGCCCGTTTAATGGTCCTCCTGTATAAATCAAATTTGTACATTGTCATGTAGAAAAGCTGTATTGGAAAATTCGGTACATTTTTTGGGTATTCAATTAGTAATTAAATCTTTAGAGAAACAAATCTATTTTATAAATGGCTGAATCTTACTTATCATAACAGTAAAATCACTCCAACACTTACAGTTATATATAGTATCATGTTTTTTTTCTGCAAGTAGTAATTATTTATCCCAAGTGAACTGCCGAAATTTGGGCCTTGGAATCATCTATCACCCACATTGGCCAGCCTTACGAAGAAAAAAGAAAGAAATATAAAAAAAATCATTACATTAGTATGTTAAAACTAAAATTGATAAATAATTCTCTTATGAAATACAACAAACATAAAGCTAAATAATCAAATTATAAAATCTTTCATCAATCTCTTTGTCCCTCTCTCCATCTCTTCATCATATCAAGCAAGATCTCGTTCCACATATCGATCGGTCCAGGCAGGCACCAGTGCAAACAGTCGTTCTGCACCCTATCCTTCTTTCCATCCTTGAACGGGTTTTCATACATGTACGGACCGGGATGACCATCCGGCCGTAAAAACGCCAACTTGGTTATATCCAAAGCTTCAATTTTTACATTTTTACCAATCTCTTTCACCGCTTTCTTAGCCATCATTGCCTCTTCTACCTCTATCTTTCTAAACTCATTCTCCAAAAATGGTATTTCTACCTCTCCTTCTTTATATGGTTTTGTTTTCGGACATGCTCCGAATTTGTCCCAATCACCCTCAAAATGAGCGGCCGCAAAGGTCATAACGACTGCTAATTTTTCGGATCTGTGTTTAGTCTTCTTAATCACTTCTTTCAAACTAGTGTTAATCACTTTGCGAAAAACCTCGAAAAAACTGTAAGAAGTGCAGTTTATTTCTTGCATTCCGTTACAACCGACTAATACGTTGTTCTCATAATACATTGCCCTTTGGATGAACCAATGTCCGGTTGAGAAGATAATCATGTCGACATTGTCTAGCTCGGAGGTCCATTTTTCGTTAGCCGTGTCAAGATATAATGTGTTGTGCCTTAAGTTATGCGGGGTTGATTCCATTGTCTCCTTCTCGGTTCCCTTAACCAAAAAGGGAGACCAAACAGATGAAATGGTCGTGTTATATTCATAAAAGATCCATCGTCGGAATTTATCCCCTTGTTCATTGTCATGATAAACAAGCTCTGGTCGAGAGTGGGTCGCCAAAAGGCAAAGGAGAGATTCGACTTGGTTTCGGCCCAACGAGTCACCAATCAATGCTAAATGTTTGTTCTTCATTATTTCGAAAAACCCCGCAGAATCAAACAAGGGAATGTTACATTGGTTTGGCTGCCATCGCCAGTATAGATAGTCGGTGTCAGGCCGTCCGTTGGCCATGCAATTTTGAGCCCATTTGATGGTGCCACAACTTGTACCGTTATAAAGCGGCTTATTTGTGACTTGGACCCATTGGCCAATAGAGTAGTCGCACTGAGGTGAATTTGGACTCGGAGGGGCATATGAGACCGCTTGCTTGTTTACTTGCGAAATAGATGGTTCGGTCGAGAAATTGGCGACGGAAACAAGATTCGGTGAGGGCGATTGGTTACTAATTTGCGATGCAGAATGATTTAAATTAGTGATGTAAACAAGATTTGGTGGATAAAAGTAGTAATGAACAATGGCTAAAGGGATGAAGATGTAAAGAATGCAAGATATGAAGTTTTTTGGAAGAGATAGTAATGGAGGTTTTTTCTCATGGTGTTTGATTAATCCCATTGTAGAGATTATATTGTATTGCTTAGAGTGGAGTGTATTAACTGCCTTTTTGTTCTGGATCTTCTAGCTGTGAACTACTAAATACAAAAATAGTTTATTAAAATAGAAATAAAGACGGCAGAGATGGCAACTAGGCAAGTTGATACATAATGTGAGAATGGTATCTAGGCAAGTGGGTATGTTACACTGTGAATTGACCCGCTTCATGCTTAGCTACACAGAAGGAAGATGTAAGAGATCTGGCCTTTAAAGAAGTCAATGGTACGCTAGCCGATTTCAAGGATCAGATCTGGACTTCTAGTACTTACAATTATAATTTTTTAACAATATTATACTTTCCCAAGGTTTGACTATAAAAAAATGAAAAACTTCATGGTTTTAATTTTCTGTTTTGATAGGCACAGTTCAGTTTGTTAAGGCCCAAAAATTCTTTTTGGGTCTGCATCTCAAATGGCCCACCCTGTAATTTTCTTTCTAGAAAGTAAAATAAAATTGATGAATAAGTTCTCTCTCAAAGAAATTAGAAAACATGACCAGTCTCAAAATTATGAAAAATATATCAAATAAATTAACAAATTCAAGCTCTAAGTTTATAGATCCATCAATATCATTCCTCTCACCATCTCTTTATTATCTCAAGCAAGATTTCATTCCAAGTATCGATCGGACCAGGCATGCACCAGTGCAAACAATCATTCTGCATCTTTTCTTTTTTTCCGTCCTTAAACGGGTTCGGGTACATATAGGGACCCGGATGCCCATCAGGCCGCATAAATGCAAGCTTTGTCACATCTAATAATTCGATTTTTAACCTCAAATCCTTCTCTTTCACTTCTTTTCTCGCCTTTTCAACTTCCTCCAAAACTACTTCTCTCATCTCATTCTCGCCATATGGAACCTCTATCTCTCCTTCCTTGTATGGTTCTATTTTTGAACATGAACCAAAGTTATCCCAAGCCCCCTCGAAATGAGATGCCGAAAATGTGGTCCCCACCACCGCCTTGTCGGATCCTATAATTACCTTCTTGATCACCTCTTTAAAACTAATACTCCATGCTTTACGGAAAGCGTCAACTAAACTATATTTCGTGCAATTATTTTCTTTCATACCACTACAACCAAGTAATTTGTCACCCTCATAATACATTTCATTTTCGAAAAACCAATGCCCAATGGAAAATACAATCATATCGACCTTGTCTATCTGAGTGGCCCATTTCTCGTTTGCGACATCTAAATACAATGTGTTGTATTTCAACCCGGTTTTCGATTCGGTCATGTCCCTCATGATCCCCTCAACCAAAAATGGCGACCAAAAAGATGAAATTGTTGTGTTATACTCATAAAAGACCCATTTCCGAAACTTATCTCCTTGTTCATTGTCGTGATAAACAAGTTCCGGTTGAGACAAGGTTGAAAGAAGGCAAACGAGAGACTCGGCTTGATTTCTGGCCAATGAGTCACCTACCAAAGCCAAATGTTTGTTCCTCATCAATTGAAAAAATATAGAGGGGTTGAACAAGGGGAGGTTACATTCCTCTCCATTTGGTTTCCATCTCCAATGCAGATAGCTGGTATCAGGCCGGCCATTAGAAATGCAGTTCTGAGCCCACTTGATCGTACTACAGCTCGTACCGTTATATAGTGGTCCAGCTTCATCATAGACCCATCGGCCCTTTGACAAGTCGCAATGTTGTAAACTAGGGTTAGAGGTGGCATATGAGTTTGATTGATTGTTATGATCTTCATGAGAAGGCGTAGAGAAAAGTGGAAAGAAATCGTAATGAATTATGGCTAAAATGACGAGAATGTAAAGAATGTAAGATATGAAGTTTTTAGGAAGAATATAGTTCTGTATAAATTCCATTGTGGAGATTAATGAGAGAACTTGGTTAGAAAAAAAATGGAGTTTGTAAAGATGCTTATATATCTTTTTAAATAATGAGATGGTTATATTAATTAGGGCGTGAAATCATGTAGGCTCTCAAAAAAATATATTAATTAGGGCGTGTGATTCAACAAAGACCTCGATAAATACTACACATCCAGTGCATGATCTCAAGATTTATTAGTACGACTACCTTAAACTACACTGAAGTTGTTCAGATTCTCCATTTTCAAAAAAATAAAGTTGTTTTTTTTTCGACCTTTTAGCCAGTAGGGCAAAAAAAAAAAAGTTGTTTAGATTCTCTATTATTAGTTTGATATATTTGATGTTGATTTAGTTACCATGATCTAATTCATTTCTAGTAGGCCTGTGAATAGAATATAAATACAAGGCCTGTTCTATTAGGTCCAAATCAAGAAAACTAGCCCACATATGTTGGCCCAAGCTAGTTTGCTTATAAATTTATAATCATTTTCTCCAATCTTTTGGTCCAGATGATGTTGTTACAAATTAATCAAAGGGAAGGGTTAAGTTGAAAAGGTGCTGGTCTGCTTTTCATCTGATCCAACAAGTATTTATTCAAATATTCAGCAAATAAATATCAGCAAGAATCTGAGTTATGGTACTGCACTACACTCTTCAGCCAAAAAAGTGCAAAACATTAAGGAAATGAGGATGTATTACTTGTCACCACCAAATGCATCTCCCACAGGTTAAAGATTACAAATTTATCAACAATTTAAAAAACAATTATAGATAAAATAAAAAAAATAATATCTTGAATATTTTTAGGCATAGTAATGAGATAAATCGAATTTAAATCACTTCAATTAAATGAAATAAAAAAATCCAAATAAATTTAATATAATTGCTTTAAGTTTAACAAAATAATTTCAACATAACAATTTAGTAAACAAACAATATTAGCTTGTACTAGCACTATTATATTTTATTTTTCGGACTAAGAAACCCTAGCCGTCACTAAAAAGAAGTCAGATATAGGAGAGGGGGCCGCTCCGGCGCCTTCCCCCGGGCATTCAAAGCTCCACCCCTATCCTGCTCTTTCATCGCCTTGATCTGATAGATGATTCTTCATGTATTCTTTCCAAATCGTTGAAACTTCAGATCTGCACAAATAGAGAAGTTTCAAAATTTGCACTTTTGCATGAAGCTCGTAAATCTCTTACTTGGTTCTCTTGTGTCATTACGTAGATTCTCTCTTTCTTTGCAATTGAAAGGAATGTCTCTCGTGCGGAATCTGTAGCTTCATAAGTCGTTTTTATGGCCGATAAGCCACTGGTAGTATGCGCTTCTGAAAGGCGCTGGTACGACAGAAATTGGCATGTTTGTGGCTAAGAAAGGACCCGAGTTTGAACTGTTATTGCGGCTAAATTTTAGTATTTTGTTGGCTGAATTTTTAGACTTAATTGCCTGAAATTTCGGATAGTGAGGAGAGGCATTTTTAGCAGTGATTTTTATCAGATTGGGAAAGTTATTGAAATGTACTTGGTAATGGTTTGGTGATTGATACGGAGACTGTTTGAAGGGCAGTAAAGACGCGAACTTTGTGGTTGTTTGGTGACTAGTACGTGTAGCTAAGGTGCCCGATATCTGCTCGTAATTTGGCCATAAAGCACAAAAAATTGTAGTTATTTATTTTTTTAGCAATTAGTTTGAGCACAAATTTTTAGCATAGTCTTTTTAACACGAATTCGAGCATGATTGTCTAACACGAGTTTTGAGCAATTTATTAAAACTTATACCATATTTTTAGCATGAGTTTTAAATGATTAGTTTAAACTTAAGTTCCTCGGCACTAGTCATGGCCATCTGATACTTCCTCTCCCAGCCTTTACTTCGCCTCACACCAGGATGGTAGCATTGGAGGACCTTATCGACACGTCAAAGAGAAAGTGTCAATAGTTCTACCAAACCCCAACACAGTCTGTCACCCATTCAGTTAGTGACGCCGCAAACCTTCTCTACATGCCAGAAAAATAATTCTAGCAAGATCAATCGTAAGAACTAACTGCATGGCGACTTGGAATGCACAACGATTTAGAAAAACAATGGGAATTAGACATCACTAGTATTTTTTTTTCATTTTAGTGATTATGAGTACCATTTGAACTCTTTTAAAGGGTGTTATTCGTAATTCTAATTTGTAGCAACTAATTATTATTTAATGAAAGTCTAAATAACATTTTCAGCTACAATTAAAAAACAAATACTCTATTTTATTCTTCAACAAGATCAACAAAACACAAGAAACTAAAAATGGGAGAAGTCAATCATTTCCCAAAAGAACGGTGCTGGACCCACCATCCTTTAATTGTGCTGAGACTTCTGTCGGTCCCATATCTATCTCCAGTTTGCACCAAAACTGGACCCTCAAATCTCTTCTATTAACTACAACGGATTCTCTAATAGTAAATAAACTTGAGAGGGTTAGAACCAGTTAGGGTACTTTTCTCTTTTCCTTTTATTCCTTCATTTCTTTTTTTTTCTTCTCCGAAATCTCCTCTGTTTTCATTTGACATCTCGAAATTCAAATCTCTTGCTTAGAATGGGCATAAATCACCATTACAGCCAAAATGGAGCTTCGAATTTCCATGCAAGAAGGATCGTGAAATGGGCTTTATACTTTCTTATCCCTTTAGCTCTTTTCCATTACTTTGTCAAACCCTTTTCTTCAAATCAACCCCCCATTATCTCTCAAAACAAACACAAATCAAACCCTCAAAACCACTCGAAACCCAAAACCGAGTTTTGCGATTATTCTAATGGTGCATGGATTCAATCGAGCTTAGATCCTTTATACAATGGTACGAGTTGCGGTACGATAAAAAAGGGGCAGAATTGTATGGTACACGGCCGGCCAGACACCGGCTATTTATACTGGAGATGGAAGCCTCTACAATGCGAGGTCCCGCCTTTCAGTCCTTCGTCATTTCTTGAGCTAATCAGAAACCGCCACGTGGCGTTCGTAGGCGACTCAATGGCGCGCAACCAGCTGGAATCTCTCCTTTGTCTTCTTGCGAGTAAATCTCGGCCAGAGCTTGTTTACAACGAAAATGAAGAGAATAAATTCAGACGGTGGATTTTTCGCAATTACGACGCGACGGTTTCCGTGTTTTGGTCACCATTTCTTGTCAAAGGCGTAGAAAAATCGGCCGTTTCAGGATTAAACCATAATAAGTTGTATTTAAACTCGGCCGATGAAAAATGGGCGTCAAAATTGGATGAATTTGACGTGATGATCTTTTCGATCGGCCATTGGTTTTTACATCCAGCGATATATTACGAAGGAAACAAAATACTTGGCTGCCATGCTTTGCCTGAATTTAACCATACAGAAATAGGGTTTTTTGACGTTTTTAGAAAAGCCATTAAAACGACCTTAAAAGAGGTGAAAAAGAGAGTACAAAACTCAGATAAATTGGTCATAGTTACGACTTTTTCGCCTGCTCATTTTGAAGGCGAGTGGGATAAAGCGGGTGCTTGTTCCAGAAAGGAACCGTATAAAAACAGCGAAAGAGAAATGGAGTATATGGACAAAGAGATGAACAAAATAGAGATAGAAGAGGTGAGAAACACGTTAAAAGAGATGAAAGGAAGATTAAAGATTGAAGCTTTGGACGTGACAAAAATGGCGTTCATGAGACCTGACGGGCATCCGGGCCCGTATATGAATCCGAACCCATTTAAGAACGGGCTAATGGATCGGGTTCAGAATGACTGTGTACATTGGTGCATGCCTGGCCCGATCGATTCGTGGAATGAGATTTTGCTTCAGATGGTTAAGAGATGGAAGGATCAGTGATAGTTTGCTTGCCTTTTATGTTGGATTTTACGTAACTTTGCGATTTTTATTTTATGATTGGCTGGAGATAATTAGGGATTTTAATTGAGGTTTTTATAGATTTAATATCTAGTGGAGATGTGTATGGTGAGTTAAAATGTTCTAGTTTAGCTTGATAGAGTTGTTTTTTATGCAAATTTGATTTCATCAAAGCATGAAACTTTTTTGAACAAAATGCAGATACCAAAATGAAAAAGAAAAATATTCATACACAAATCACGTATAAACTGAAATGCACATAAAGAACAAGAAGAAAGAACATACCAACCTTAAATCAGAATCTGGATCCAATATGATCTAAAACTCAAATTCAAAACTTACAACATTTTGCCTTCAATTCAAAAACCAGATTGTCCTATCATTAATGATCAATCTTGAAGCTTCTATTTAATCAACACAATTCAGCTTAATCACCAATCATTACAACCAATAACAAAACACTGCCTAGCTCTTGCTAATGTCTGATCTTCCATGATTAATCCTTCTTTTAAATATCTTTTAAGTTAAACCAAAACTAACCCTGAATATTTTCAGAATTTGTCAGATTTAACCTAATTTACTCTTTTTCATACCAAGAAAACAAGAAAAAAGCCAAGAAAATAAAAGAAACAAAAAAGACCCAACAAATCACACCTCAATTAAGCATCAGATCCACCGCCGAGCGGGAAAGAGAAGATCTCCCTGACCGGGTTGAACTCCACCAGCCCGATATCCATTCCGTAGCCCGAAACCGGCAACTTCATCTCTCTCAACACCGCAAACGCCTCGCCCACTCTACTCTTCACAACATCCTTGGCCACCTCACAGCCCGGCACCCACTCGTCCAGCCGGAACCCGTCCGGCGCCTCCACCCCCTCCTTCTTAATCAGCTCTATCAACTGCGCGTGCAACCCCAACAGCGCCGCCGTCGGCACCGGCGCGTAGAACAGCGTTCCGGCGTCACTACCCTCGGTTTTGGGTGGGCTACAGATTCCGGAGAGGGTGAGCGGTACTGGGTCGAGGCGGGCGGCGAGAGAGCGGAGCGGAGATAGAAGACGGAGCGGATCGAGTGAGGAAGCAGAGGAAGAGAAGGAAAGCAAAGTTAAGTGGGGGCGAGACTCGATCTCGATTAAATGCGAGGTGATCTGCCGGCGAGCTAAAACGTTCCAGGATTTGAGCACTTGGTTCTCCAACGCGGGGTCGAAGTATAGCTCCACGGCGTAGCCGGTGGAGGGGAGGGGATTGGGAGGGAGGGGGGCGGAGGAGGAGGAGGAGGAGGAGTGGAGGGAGGAGGGGAGGGAGGAAGCGGAAGGAGGAGGAGGGACAGCGGTTTCTGCCATGGCTGGAAGGATGAAGGATGGATTTAGTTCTGGTTGGAGAATACGAAAGGTACAGTGGAAACACAAGAGAAAAAGAAGGTACGCATTGTCTTCCTGATTGGATGTTTTGTGGAGATTGTGTATGTGTTTTCCGTGTGGTGAGTCAGTTTGATCTGTATACTGTTCCGTTTTGTATTCTTCTTTCCGGAGCCGTTCCAACATCACATTATAACAGTTGAAATTTCTCTGGATTTAATTATCTAAACTATCTACATCCAAATGATATTCTTTTTATTAATTAAATTCAGTATGATATATACATATACAGACATTAAAAACGATACAAATCCTCCAATTTTTTGTCAATTTTTACAAAATGTCAGTTGAGTTGACTAATCAAGATCCAAACACACACACACACACACCGTTTCTCATTTCTCTTACTTATCCATCGATTAATCCTCCAAAAATCAAGAAAACAACAACTCTAATGAATCAATCAATCACCATAGTTTCATGTTTGAGTAAGTAGCAAGTTGGAGCTCCTTCACACATTCCTCCATTGTTGGCCTTCGATTGCTCTCCATCGAAACACATCGAGATGCGAGTTGTGCAAACATCTCTATAGATTCAATTGTGTATGAGCCTTTCGATATTTCTGGATCCACAATCTTGCGTAATCTCTTCCTATCTGTTAATATTTGATGCACCTGCATTTTCATGTAAATATCATAAAGTCAGGACTCTGGATTTACATTAAAAAATAAAATAATGGGTTAAGATTTAAATTTTGTAACCTTGAAAATTAGGTTTTGATCGGCTGGTCCTTGGCTCAAATCAATTGCTTTACGTCCGGTCAATAACTCGAGAAGAACGACACCAAATGCATATACATCACTTTGCAACGTTACTTTTCCTGTCTAATAATATCAAAAGATTAAGTTAATTGAAGTGTTATGCTTAATAAAGACTTCATGAGACTTGTCGTCTTCTTCTTCATTCATTCAATAAGTAAGTTATGTTGCGGGAAGCAAAATGTACGTACCAATGCATACTCTGGATCGAAGTATCCGAACGTGCCAAGAACTCTTGTAGTGGAAAACAAATCCGCTCCTTTAGGCATTAATTTTGCAAGCCCAAAATCTGAAATCTGAAAAATTCACATTTTTCATCAAAACAGATGAAAAAAAGTTAAAAAAAAGAAGAAGAAGTATTTTAATTCCATAATAAAACAAGTAATGATAGTTACCTTTGGGTCAAAATCTTGATTAAGAAGAATATTACTAGATTTGAAATCTCTATGCACAATCGGTGCACCAATGGCCGAGGCAGAGTGTAGATACGCAAGCCCTTTGGCCGTTCCGATTGCTATTTTTAGCCTCACGTGCCAATCAACTTTCAACTCACCTAGAACAAAATATAAAACCAAGAAGTTATAGTGTGAATGACATACCGATACAAACCAACTTATTAAATTCTCTATCTCATAAGATTCTTTTCTTTTTTTTGTGAAATTTGCATAGAGGCCCTTGTACTATCTTTACCAATGTGAAGTTTCTTACCACTTAATAGTTCTAGTAGATTTCCTCGCGGCATATATTCATAAACCAAAAATCGATCTTTTCCATCAGCGCAGTATCCAATTAGGGTTACTAAATTGGGATGGTCGATTCTACTCAAAATATCAACTTCCACACGAAACTCGCGCTCTCCATCAGCTTGCTTGAATGTTGGTAAATTCATTTTCTTTATTGCAACGACCTTTAAATATATATATATATATATATATATATAAACATTATTAATAATAAGAGATTTCAAGAACAAAATTAAATCAAGGTAATTTTACAAACATGGTGATAGGCTCTTGTAATTATATTTTTGTTACCACAAATTTAGAATTTGTGGCAAGTAATTTTACATGCATGCAAATTCTTTGATGAATCTTAGACAAGACAACGCCCAAATTCAAATCACCTTAAACCAATAAAACCCTTCAAAAATTCGTCTCATAAACACTAAATTAATAATTAAAATACGGTTTACATACCTCTCCATCCTTTAAGATTCCCTTATAAACGTGTCCAAAACCTCCAATTCCAATCAAATTTTTATCGCTAAATCCTTTAGTCGCCTCGTCCATTTCCTTCAGAGTGAAAACTGAAGAACAATTTCTCTTTTTTGAAGGGGGGCTTTGAGTTTGATCTTTTGACTGCCATACTTCAATTGGCTTATACACCCCTATAAAAATATTTAAAATTAATAAAAATCAGATTAATAAAGTTTTAAAGAAATGTGAAAAGAGGTTTAGAGGGTAATTGAATTAACATACATGGATTAATATGATCCATCGATTTGGTTCTCCCCCTTTTCTTCCATGAAGAAACAATATTAAAAGGCATAATAATTAGCCACTCGATTAAACTTAATTTGCTTTACATGCACTTTCCTTCCTGTAGAAAAAATTATATAAATAAATCAAAACAGAGGAGAAATAAAATATTCACCTGAAAGACAGATGAAATGGAAAATTAATTACCTGAGCTGAGAAAACCAATTAGTTCCTTCAAGGTCTACACAATTGCCAACAAAAAGGCAAAAGCTGAAACCCTTTTAGAATACAGAGCAAACACAAGAGAGAAGCAAGAGAGAGAACAAAGCAAAGAACCTCACACTTTCGTATCACCAATCTCAACAAAACCGTCAACAAGAAAACACCTAATTTTTTGCAAAAGAGTAAAGCAAAGTTCTGAGAATCAAACAAGGCTCAAAACAAAACTAGAATGTGGTACTTGAAAGAGAAGAAAGAAACCCATTTGAGATGAAGAGATAGTGAAAGGGGAATTAGAGGAGATAGATGAAGTGGGCTTTGGTAAGCGAGCCGTTGCGAAGAAGCTTTCACTCTTTTTGTGACACTTCTTGGCACTAGAATTGAATTTCGACTTTTTTAAGGGGCTGAAGTTGAAATTTATTTATAAATTTAATGAAAAAGGTGCAACTTTGGAGAGTTTTCAGTATTTTAAAATCTTATTTTCTTGAATTCATTAATCACAAATTTGGTGGAATGTATAATCAGTGAGGCCTTTTGTGGTTAGCCTTTTAATTTGTTGATTTTCTTGTAGAGAGTCAT
Organism: Juncus inflexus; assembly: GCA_024447665.1. NCBI lineage: Eukaryota > Viridiplantae > Streptophyta > Magnoliopsida > Poales > Juncaceae > Juncus > Juncus inflexus. Next base: position 11,501,707 of record JAJHPC010000008.1, read on the forward strand.
TACTCTGTTTTAATGATTTGTAACACATTTTGCCACACAGTACTCCTAAATACTTCCAGACATTTTTTTTGGTTGAGCTCTTTTTAAAAATAAAATAATGCAGGCTTTAAAACCTTTAATACCCTTTCATACATATAATCCTTCAAGCACTAAAATTTCTATATTTCTACAACACGAAAGAAATACTCTACCCAAAAAGGATTGTTCACTCTTGACTGAGATTACTATATCATTATTTGTCACCACCAAACCAACAATATTTAAATCATTTTAATTATTCCAAAAACTCCAGCTCAACAGGTCGACATTAAAATTATAAACTTTATACGGGTATAGGTGCAAAATCTCTGTATTTGATTAATTTAATAATGCGGGAAGAAAGCCTTTCTGAAAATTCTCAAATTTTAAACAGTCTTGGCTCCAAACAGTTAAGAAACACATGGGCTGACTTATTAAGGCCCATATAAAAGCCTTAAATCTGCGGGCCCAAAATCAAATGAAATGACTCGCTACACAAAGTCAGTAGTGTAAAAACAACATAAGAACAAAGCAAGTAGTCATATGTATGGGCTTACGTGTCATGTTATTTATTTAAACATGAGTCAAATTTTGCCCCCCTCAACTTTTTATTGATATAATCTTAGTCCCTTAACTATTTAATAGATAGATTTTTTATCCTTTTATCCGTTAAGTACTTACGTGTTCATTAAATATGACACATAAACAATAAAGTGACATATATTCTTAATATATACGCAATAACGTGTTAATTTTTATTTAACAAATAAACATGCATAAAAAAAATATATTTTTAATAAAAATAATGTTTTAAAAAAAAAGAGGAATTAATGAATTTTTTTATTTTCTCAAAGATTTATCACGTTACTAATGTCATGTCATTGCTTACGTGTCAAATTTAACGAACTCATAAATACTTAATTGATGGAAAAACAAAAAATGTACTTATTGAATAGTTGAGAGATTAAAATTGAATTAAAAGAAAGTTGAATGACAAAAAATGAACTAGTTGAATAATTAGGGGGGAGGAAATCAACTTTTCTCTTTAAACATTAACAAATCAAATTGGGCCGAAAAGCCCATTAAAATCTAAGTTGAACAAAAGCAAATTCTCCGTTTTTTTCTTCATTCAGAAACGTTGCGACAGAGCAGTGACACGACGCATCGCCACCGTGTACACATCTCCGCCTCGCGATCTCTTTTTTCCCCTGCCGGAGCTTCGCCGGAGTTCAGAGTTTTGATTTGTGAGAGGAGTGTGGATGCAAAAGATGGGGGAGGCTGATTTGCAGCAGTTCGAAGAGATGATCGGTACTAAGAGGAAGAAGAACCCCTTTGTCCCAATCGGTATTTTCACTTTTTTCAATTATTTTTTATTGGTTATTTTTTTGCAAAATTTGCGTTTTGTTTCGTTGATCCGTTTTGGCCAGTGTTTGTTTGTCCAATCTGGTTTCTGTTCAGATACATTAGTTGATAAAATAAAAAAATTTCATAGACTTCTAGGTCTTTTAGTTATTTTTAAGAACTTAGTTTTGAAAAAAAAAATCACAAAAAATTTATAATTGCAATTTGGCTTAAAATCAAATAATCCTATAATTCATTTAATTTTGCATATATCCCATTAAAATTAGCAAACTTAGCCCTAAAATTTCATATACATCACGGCACTATAGTCTCAATTCAGCCCTCCAATCACTTAATTAACCCTAAAATATCATTGTCAAGTTACTATATTCTCATAGTTATTCATAATTATTGTTTAGGTGCGTTAATTACGGCTGGCGTGTTGACAGCTGGCCTGATAAGTTACAGACAAGGCAACTCGCAACTCGGTCAGAAGCTGATGCGAGCACGAGTCATCGTTCAAGGTGCGACTGTTGCATTAATGGTCGGCAGCGCGTATTATTACGGCGAGCATTTCAGAGGCGCCAAAAATCAAAATTAATTTGGTCGGTTGATTAATATTATTATTATGTTTTGAGTTTTGTTACGTTTTTTACACTGGATGAGTTTTAAGTTGTGGAATAAATGGATGGATATGGATATTCTTTTGTTGATGCGATAGTATTTGGTGTTGACTCTGAAACTCTTTATCCGTTAGAATTGTTTCTCGAGTCCTTCAAAAAAAATTGTTTCTTGAGTATTTTAGTTAGATCTAATTGGTGTATGTATTTTAAAGTTAATAAGTTTGATTAAATACTGCTCATATTAAAGTATGATTTTTAGCACTAGCAAATAATAATTAGATTATTGGATAAAATGAGAAATCAAGATAATAATTGTAATGTGAGTCTTGAAATTGTCTTCTGATCTATCTTTGCTTCATTTTGACAATTTTTTTTATACATTTGTGAGTGTTATCGAGTATTGCAATATACTTTACAGACTCGATCAGTATCACAAAATTTTGTAAAACTTAAAATCTGAACCAGAATTGAACCAAGCCCAAATAACATGAAAGCTGAGATAGTTGGAAATACAACCATCTCAAACCACTCAATTCATTTGACATGAAACTCGACTAACTGGAATCCGGATTCCATTTGATACCGTGTTGATCTTACTAAAAACTTTTACAATGTCTAAAATTTCTAGAAGAGTAGACATAATACACCAATTAAAATCCCTACGTTCACACTTCACACCTTGAAAAATAAGCAATCAATATGAAAATCTAACAAAGATAGTCTCCATTTGATTTTGGTGGGGATAGACACAGAATGACAAGAATTCAGAGAAATTAGTTGGTGTTGTGCCCAATTATTGGAACCAAAAGAAATTCACACATTTCAGTAGACATCGGATTCTATCTACCTGTTAGATGCACTTGCACAGTTACACTTCATATGAACAAGTTAAAAGTCGTACCTTGATCAGATTATGTACCAATGTTCTTTTGACATTTTGTTTTTGGATGAGGAATCCAAATTCCATCCATCAATCTTTCAATCTATCTATCCATCAGATGATTTAGATTACAATTTTATGAATGCAATGTATAAATTGAATACATGCATGCATACTTGCATGTGACTGCAAGGTCAGAGGAGTCTAATCCAATCGCACTAGTTATCTTCTGTTTACATTCTTTTTTTCTTTAGACACTTGTCTATCAAGTATACTACTTCTACTTGGGTCAATATATTTGACATTCCTGACCCTAACCTAGTCTACAGGACAAAACAAAGGTAAAGACACTTTATTAAAGATGTTCTACATTTTCGTTGTGAACATATCAATTGCATTTTTGTACAATACAATACTATTAAGGATGGATTTACTATTTTAGATACTAAATTTTTGTACATAGTAAAAAAAAAACTATCAATATCAATCATTAACTTTTACAATAAAAGATTAAATAAAAGAGATATACGATACGCATTGATTGGAATTTAATAGAGTTCCTCCTTTTTCAACATGAGAAATTAATAAGGGGGCAAAGAAAGCCTAAGAAGTCCATGTTCAAAAAACATAGAATTAGGGCAAGGAAAAAGGGCACTTAAATGCGAAAAGAGAAGCTGTCTCAAATGATACTCTCCTTATGAGCATATCATTTGTACAAATCTATTCGCATTAGTCGGATGTAGTAAGTCAATAAAGCTTCATAATCATTATTTAGTTAATAATATGATTTTAAGATAATTTTATTCCTAAGTAATCTAACTTACATTATGACCAAACAGGTCGCTAAATTTTCAGTTTTTATTAAAATGAAGTTACTCTGTTATTTTTTCATCTAGTTTTTAACGGCCAACTAATATTACATGCATAAATATCTAATATTAAATTTCAGTGATTTGTCATGATATAATATTAAAACAACATTACATGCTGCTATATTGTAAAAACTAATAATAATTTACTGTGATACATTATTAAAGCAATTTAGATTGTTGTACAGACATCATATCATTGAGTCAAAAAGGATTTGGACTCATTAAATTCTCACTTAGCCGAGATCTGCATGCGCTCCATGAACAGTATCCCTATGTTATCCTTTTGGTGATAGAATCTAGCTCTACTATTTTCTCCTGTATAGAAACATATTCGAAAGGTCGCATTCTTGTATACAAACAATGTATCAAATATATTATGTAACCAGGGGCGGATCCCGGGGGGCGCTGGCGGGATCCCCGACTCCTCCTAAAAAATCGAAAATCATGTATATATGCCTTTAGAATATACTGATTTCGGCTCCTCTATAATAATATGTATTGAAGTTACTATTTTTTCACATAATAGCATGTGTTCTCATGGTTGAATGCTACTCTGCTTGATCGTTCATTCTCTTACTCACCACGGTTCGAATCCCGTTGATAGCATATTATTTTTGAATAATGAGAAAATTAATTGATAAAATGCGTCATGTCAAGATTCGACCTCCCAATACATGAACAAAAAACAATACCGCTTTGTCATATTCTTTTTGTGATCTACCCATTAGAAATTTATATATATTAATCCCCCCCCCCCCCCCTATTCCGCCCCTGTATGTAACTATCTCAAAAATCTTTACATTTGGAAGGTAAAAAAACACTCTTAAAATAAAGATCAACTTGATATTACAATGGTTCAACCATTTTGCATGAAAATATGGAGTGAAGCCTTAATTTTTTGCATGTAGGCCCATGCATAATATACGTGAGTGCGTATATAATTGTTCCCTTGTCTACAAAACTTGGTAGACAAGATCAACAACTGTTCCGTATTCATGTATTCGGTCCCTCATTTATTGATTGAAGAAAGGGAGCACAAATCTCTGATAAGATTCGACCTTCTTAACTACAACCTGTCTTCATTTAAAAAAAATCAACTATATCCTGTCTTTTATAAGGAGAAAAAAATAAAAAATTTAATGTTTGAGTCATATTAATGAAGTGGCTAGTTAGTAGTTAGGGTTCAGAAGTTTTTGTGTCTATTTTATATATTTTAATATTTTCATTGTTTCCTTTTTTTATTTTATTTTTATATTTAAGAGGATATTTAACCTGAATGCTTTAGTTTTTACAGCAGTACAAAATATGAAAGGGTGACTGTACAGATTGGTACCATATATCGCATCGAAAGTCAAGATCCAATGAATGGTCAAGGCAGCGCATGCAATGATGTATATCATATCATTATCATATCAGACCTTCTGTGTAGGGTCACGGGTCTTATAATGCATATGCATCTGATCTTATTTACCATGATTTCTTTTTTCACATTAGTTATTTAACTTAATTTGTATATTATATATGTTTTCAGAAATGGTTGAGTTCTCAAAATTCGTATAATAATGTGGGTCAAGATTCATGAGGCTGGTCAAAGAGGTTGGTTTGGTTTGTCAGTCAGGGACTCAGAACTGATCAGAGATACCTAACGAGAAAAGTTTGATCATATGACATATGACATATTCATCATTCATCATGCACTTTACAATATGCAGACAGATGCCCTTCAATAATTCAAATTTAACAAAAAGTCTAAAATCATGATTTGTTGTATCTCTTTCTTGACTGAGCCGCATGGCATGAGCCTGATCCAGTGATCCTGACCAGAACTATAGTTTTGGACTTTTGGTTCCTTCCATAAACCATCAAAATGCCAAAATGTTATATATTAATATATCTCCATTTTATCTTTATATATATAACTGATCGATCATTAAAGATTACATGTATGTACGTTCTGAAAGACCAACTTGTCATTCAGGCCATCAGATTTAGATCCAACGGTGTATTTCCGGTGGCCGATCTCAATAGGGATTAGGACGGCGTTGCCCCCCTCTTCAAGATTTTAAAGTTATAGTATAATATGTATAAAATTTAAAAGTTATGTATATACTGTCTTCCTCCTCTCCTAAATTTTGGATGTATTTTTATTATTGTTCTCTAGTGTTTTTTGTCAAGATAGATTTTTTTTTATTTTTAAAAAAGAGATAGCTTTATATATAATGCCAAGAAATCATCAAATTTACTGATCTGGTAGTCTGTAATAGATGCATAGAATGAGCGAGCATCTCGTTGGGTAAAAGCCACCTGTCATCACTTGAGGAATCATATCTTCGTAAAATCTCACACCACCAAGAGAGAGAGAGAGAGAGAGAGAGAGTATTGTACAAAGGTACTGAAATTAATTTGGTCTTTCTTTCCTGTTTTCCTGAGATCCAATGATATATACAGATGCTTTCAGAGAGAAAATTGTCTCACGGTCTACAGAACTATGATGTGAGCTTGGGCCTACTAGTAATAGTAAAACTTTCAACACAATTAGATTTAGAGAGAGAAAGAAATACAAATAGATCTAGAGAGAGAGAGAGAGAGAGAGAGAGAGAGAGAGACGGGGAGTAATGACTGAGTTGTGTCTATATAAGAGAACAAACAAATAGAATAGAAGAGATAAGTTTGTTTAGGGTTTAATACCAAATATCAATGGAAGAACAGCAACTAAATTCAATAGCTCTAACTCACCTTTTACAACACTCACTCAGAAGCTTGTGTGTGAATGAGAGCTCTGATTGGCTCTATGCCGTTTTTTGGAGAATTTTGCCAAGGAATTATCCACCTCCTAAGTAAGCTTAACTTCAAATTTGATACAAAATATATCAAAAAAGAACATGAAACCTGTTTTCATTCTTTTTTGTTCTTATTTGTAGATGGGATTTTCAAATTGGCGGTCGATTTTTCGATAGAACTAGAGGAAACCGAAGAAATTGGTATATATTTTTCTTTTTCTCAAACATATTTCTGCTGTTTTTAATATATAATATATAACATTTTTTACATGAATAATAATGGGAGGATTCTTGCATGGGAGGATGGATTTTGCAATTTTTCTCCGAGTACAGTCGCATGTGATTATAAAACTAGTGAAGATCTGGAATTGAGAGGCCTTCAGCCTGAAATCTTCTTCAAAATGTCTCATGAAATTTACAATTATGGAGAAGGGTATTTTTTTTCCAAAAGTTATTATATATAACGTTACTTAGCATAATTATCCATTTATTGTCATGAAAATCTTAGCCTACATTGAGTCCTTGATGTAAACTAGAAAGCTTTACTACATTTTATGACTGACAATTGTAGAATCACATTATTAATTGCAAGATATATGTTACATTTTTCTAATTTATCATTATTTCCTTTTTATTTTGGCAGTTTGATAGGAAAAGTAGCATCAGATAAGAGCCACAAATGGATATTCAGCGAACCTCAATATCAAGAGACCAACAATCTTCTCATTTCTTACAACAATCCATCTGATTTTGTAAGTCCTACCAACCCTAAACCAATTTGAAACAAATTAAAGGGCCTAAATGTAAATAAATCACACTTTCCATTTACATATTTCAGTATCCAAGGACTTGGGAGGCTCAGTTCCAATCTGGTATCAAGGTACACACACTCAAAAAATAAAATAAATAAATCTAAGTAGTTGGGCATTAAAAGCTAAGTTGAACTAATGATTTGAATGTTCAAATCAAGAAGACAATCGCTTTAATTGGAGTGAGAGAAGGTGTTGTGCAACTAGGATCTCTCAAAAAGGTTTCTTCTTTTTATCTCAATCTCTTCTTTTCTTCTCATCCATTATTTATACATTCCTGCATGACACACACATACACATACGATTCATGTTGACATTATTCATATTATATACTCTTTAACTTTAGGTGGAAGAGGATTTAAGTTATATAGTCCTCCTAAGAAAGAATTTCTCATACATCGAAAGCATACCGGGCGTCCTTTTACCGCATCCTTCATCCGCATTATTTCCAGTTACAGAGCATTTCATTCCAAATACGGAGTTTTACGAGGACCAAAACGTAAGATTCACACCGTCCATGTCGAGTTTAGAAGCTCTTTTATCTAAACTTCCTCCTGTGGGCCCCACAGAAAGTCAACCCATCGGTCAACAGGGTGAAATGGAGAGGATTGGTGGCGGTGAGAGTAGCGGATATTTTGTTAATATGTGAATTCATTGTTGTGATTTTTTTTTTTTAAATTCGTTTGATGAGTTTTTTTTTTGTGTGTTTTTTATGAATTTTTAGTAGGTTAAGTAAATGCTGATATGAATATTTGTAATGTGATAATTGAGCTTGTGATGTACTACGTTAATCAACAATCTTAGTTTTCAGCTAATAATGGAAGAAAAAAAATGTAATGTGATTTAATGATTATAAAGAAAAATTATAAAGAAACTAAATAATGATCACTATTGTTTAATGATTTGGGCATATTTGGACGTATTAGTTATTACTCTCAAAAGTACATTCCCTGTTTCATTTCAATAATAAAGTTGGTATAATAGTACAAATCTTCAATACAGTCATCTTGTCCCTCTCAACTATACAAGCACCCAATTTAACACAAATATACAAAAAAATTACAAAAATGCCCAACGTAAAAAATAATTTACCTCGTCGTGAAATTACGAAGCATGTTTGAAGCCTCTTTTAGAGCGTCTATATGCAAAACTTCTCTCACCCAAATATTTTTCATGCACCTCCTTAAATAATACGGCTCCGAAATAATATTTCTATCGAATTGCCTCAACCCACTTGCATCCATCAAAGACCCCACAACACTCTAAAACAATCACAAAATAAATAAATAATTAAATAAATAAATATCAGAAAATAAAAAATCACGCCAAATTATTATTTAAATAAAAACTTACAAAAACAGGGCCTTGTGAGGCTTTAAGCATAATAAAATTCAAAACTTTCTCCTCCAGAATACTAAAACACGCATCAGAATGAAACGAAACATTCCGACTGGAGATCTCCAGTGAATTTCCCTCGTTCTTCACCGTCACTTTTTTATGCCTCTCTAACATTCTCTCTATACAATAACCGATCTTTTTCTCATTATTCTTATTATTATTATTATTTTTAATATTTTTGGAAATGGAGGAGTAAATGGAGAGGAAAGAACTGGAGATCTCCAGTAGTCTGAGAAGTGTGTTCGCTTGGGATTCGTCGGCCCAACAACAGCATGTTGATGATCCATCGTCTGTTTAGAGAAATTGTTTTTAATAAATTTATAGATGAATTATGATTAATGAGAATATTTATGGATTAGTACGTAACTTCTTTTTAAGTATGTTGATGTGTTAATACGTAATTTAGAATATTTATGTATTGTATTAGTACGTAATTTAGAATATTTATGTACTAATAGATTATTTAAAATATTTATGTATTGTATTAGTACGTAATTTAGAATATTTATGTACTAATAGATTATTTAAAATATTTATGTGTTAATACGTAATTTAGAATACTTATGTATTAATAAGTAATTTAGGATATTTAACATATTTTTGGTACCTAAAATAAATCCAGCAAGTGGAATCTTGAATTTTTGAACAGTGTCGCATTTTTCAAGTACCAACATTTTAACCGCCAAAACCTGTCATTATTATATGACCCAATTTAAATTTGAAAAAATTATATATACAAAATTAAATATTAAATTTTTTTTTAAAAAGGAGACATATCTATTCGTTCTTACTCTGCAATTGAATTTCGTGAGTTTGGTACCATTAAAACTCGATTTCAGCTCTGAAAATAAGCTCAATTTTAGATTTTCGAACGGAAAATCATTAAAAGAATTTTGCAGAAATTTTTGCGAATTTTGTTCTTCATTATTTTCGCTAAATTCTTCGATTGAGAATATTTCAACATAAGTTGTTGGTGTCAGAACTAATCTTGGCCTCTGATTCAACATACTGCAATTAAAAAAAAATTAATAATACAAAAAAATATATTTTATTTCATGTGAAAAATTGATAGTTAAGAAATGTAGTTTACATAATAATTTAAAAATGTAAAACAAAAAAAATGTTAAAATTAAAACTTTTTTACCGTGTTAATAGAACTCGATGAAATGTTACTATTGCACCAGGGCCAAATCCAACTGGACATGTCCAGTTATTTAATTTACCACATATTTTCACCTATTAAATAAAAAAATCCCAAAAAAAAATAAATAAAAAACAAATATCAAAAAGAATTATCATAAAATAATCTGAACCTACAGAAACCAACATATAAATAAAAAAATCCAAAAAATATTAAATAAAAAATTAAATCTGAAAGTAAATTATTATAAAAAAATTACCGCATTATTATCGTCCGATAAATGCACGCAAAATCCGTCAGAATAATTTTCATGAAATTTATCTATCGTTCCATTTACAGAAATAAGGTCTCCTTTATCCAATCTTGGACCGAATTGAAAATTTGGCAAATTATGTAAATTTGCATTTTGGCCCCTCATAATTTGCACGCACGAAGAAACATTTAACACTTGATTTAATGCAGGGAGAAAATTATTGATCATTTCTGATTTGAGATGAAAAGGAAAATACATATTTTCATGTAAGTCCTTTAAAGGTTTTAAAATCGCGAGAGAATTTGTGGGGATTTTAGAAGGGTCTGTTTGGAAGTTTTGATTTGAGGAGAGAGAAAGGGTATGAAGGGTATTTTGGGAATTTATGAATATTTTTCCCTTTTTTATGCATTGACAAACTTTTATAGTACAGTTTTTTGAGCAGTTAATGAGATAATAGCCCCCTATTCTTAGTAACTGCAAAAAAAAAAATATACATATGAGATCATTTTTTTTATTTTTAAAAATAATTAAGATAATTTAATTTGGGTTTAGTCTGACCTGGTATTTGGTGAAATTATCAGGTTTAAATTCAAGCAGAATTCTTGAAACAGATTTTATACCATTATTACTATTATTATCATTAAATGGACTTGGAAATTCAGACAAAATAGTCCTTTCATTATTATTATTCTCATTATTTCGCGTAATTTCATGTTGCTTGAAAGTATAAGGCAAGATTAAAGCCTCTGCAAATAAACTTGGCTCACAGTGAATCTGCGTTTGCAACATATTAATTAGATTATATTATACCCAATTAAAATAATACAATAAAAGGTTTAAAAATAGAAAAAGACATACATTATTAATTGGAGGGAATTTGTGAGATATAAATAACAAGTGAAATTCACCATGATTAATATCGTTAGAAATATTTGACGGAATTTGAGAAAGGGAAATTGAATCTTTGATATTGAATTGTACATAAAACGTAAGATTATTATCAATATTTTTCTTTTTCTCATTAGAAAATTGATTAAATATAGCTCGTAAAGATAAGGACTGGCCAAAATCGTATTTTGAATTGTCAGTTTGAGTCGCAAAACCTTCTAAAACAAGCTTGTATTCTTTTATCTGATAAAAAAATAATAAAAAAAGGGAAATTATGAGAATTTTATGTAAAGAAAATCTATTTCGGAAAATAATAATTTAAAATACCTCATAAGTCGTATTATTATGAAGATCTGAAATTAAATCTGGAATTACAATATTAATACTTCCAGTAGCATCAACCAATTTTAGCCCTGATGAACATGTCTGAATTTCAAGAAAAAAAAAAATTTAACCGTATATTTTTTGTGTAACATATTTTGTTTGAAACTAATTAACGAACCTTAATATTTCCAATAAGGACACAACCAATATCTTCACTTGATATTATTTTTCTTATAAAACCAGGATACGAAATTCCTTCACAAAAGTAATTATTATATAAATAATTTTCTTCAAAACCTTCATTTATTTTCTCAAGAATTGAAATCCATATTTCCGCACATTTGCTTATGAAATTGGAAAGTGGCACTACCTTAATAAACACAAAAATTAGAAAAATATTAGTTTGGAAAAATGAATTGGAATATAAATTATTAAAAAGGTTAAGTTAAGAAATTATTATTTTACCAATTTAAGTTGTGGTAAGTTTGTTTCAGTGCCGTATAAACAGTCACCATGCTTGCAAAATCTCATAAAAATACCATGCTGGTAAATAAAAGATAGATAAATTTCAAATTTTGAAATTCAAAAATGAGAGAATTTTGATTAATTTTGAACAAAAATATTTTTACCTCAGATTGAAAAGAATTAGAAGGCAAATATACAGTAGCATAAGTTTGTACCAATCCCTTTTTCTGTTAAGACCTTAAAATTATTCATCATAAGTAAATAAAAAATGAATCAAATAAAATAAATCTTAGTGGCAATCCATATATCCTTGTCAGATAAAATGATTCAAAAATATAAGAGCAAATTACATTTTTTGATCCGAATATATCCTTGTCAGATAAAATACCACCGAATTTTCTCCTTAAGCAAGCGATCATAATTAATACCCTAAAATATATGAATTATTGTAACTAATTATACTAAATCATAAATTGAATTAAAAATATAAAAAAGTTAATTATATTACCAAAATCTAGCTGATAGTTTGAGAGACTCAACAAACATGCCTAAAAGGCTCTTATCCTGAATTTTTACCCGCATTCTAAAATTAAACAAATATTTTAATCATTAAATCAACATATACAAAATTTAATTTTATTACAAAAAACTTACTTTATGTCTGAAATTGCAAAGGAGTTTATACTTATACTTGTCTTAACACAAGTTCCAATTATCAAAACCTTTAACCAGGCAAAATTAGCACAAACCAGATGAAAATCACTTACAGAAACCTAACATTCAAAACAATTAAAAAAAGAATTAAATTTGAACAATTTTTGCAAAAAAAAAAAATCAAAATTTATATTCAAAAGGCAAAAAATGCATACAATAGCTCCAATTCTGATAGAATTTTGAGGCAAAATATGCAAATCATGAATCAAAAGCCAAACTTTTTCATCCAATTCAATTATCATTCCATTTAAATAAATACCACTAATTACCCCTTTATAAATCGAATTAAAAATCCCTTCTTTCTTTTCGCAAGAATTTATTCTTATATTTCTCACAATTGATTCTTCATATAAACAAACCTTGGTTTTAACTGTGGAAACAAACATTGTGTGTGTTTCTTTTTTTCCAACATAAATCATTTTTTTCAACAATCCAGAAATATTTATTAATCTCCCAATTAATTTCGCGATTATGTTGCGCCAAACATGAGTAGGTTTAATAAAGTACACAACTTTAGACTCGGTAAAAGAATGCGAGCCGTGATTTTGATCGAAATTAGGGTTTTTATCACAAATTTCACACGCACAGGTGAAAATCTCAGCTAGAAATCCAACCGAATTCTGATTTTCACCATTTTGAACTTGATTATTATTATGAGGAACTGAGAAAATCAGACTAACAGATTTAACCACACCAATTGCAAAAACTCTAGCTTTTAAATCCGTCTTTTGGAAATTTTCAACCGAGAGTGAAAAGCTAGGGTTTAAAGCCAAATCCGAATCAGAAAACCTCCATTGTATAATCTCTAGCGCTCCTTTATTATTTCCATGTTTAAAAGGAAGAAAGTTCCAAGCCGTAACACAAATTTCCCGCCCAATTATCCCAACATTAAAATCAAGAATATAACAACAAACAGCACAATTTCCATCAGAGATACAGAAGCAATGGTTACAACACCCTTTATTAAGCTGATTCGATGCTTCACTGTACAAATTAACAGTTCCAATCAACAGAACCGGCAGGGAAATCGGAGTAAAGGAATCAGGTTTGGAACTACCGTTTGTAACTAGGGTTTGGTCGAATCTGGCGCGTTTGTGAGGCGGAGATGAGACGGAGTGAAGTGAAGCGGCTCCATTGATGGGCAAAGAGAGGTCGATTAGCTCAGCGAGTGTGAGAATCTTCCCTCTTTCCGCCATTAAAGAAGAAGAAGATGTTAAGTGATTCAAATGTGTTCGATTTATTGTAGGAGAAGAAAAGGCGGGAATTAGATACAAAAAATATCCCAATCGGCTGTACAAATTCTCTGTTCAAAATAAATATTAACCGTTGGATTGAATCGACCAAACTATTGTAACGGTAGATATAGCATTTGAACAAAGAATCTGTCTAATACCCTTTGAACCTATCTTCTTCACGAAAAGAACGGAGGCTTCTGAAAGAAGCCTCGCCCTCATTAATAACCGGGAATCAAAAGCCAGGATTTCATTTCCCAATTTTATAAACCTGGACTGGAGATCCAGAGCTTCGTTTAATCACCACGCCTGCAATGATTGGTCGATTCATATTCCCTCATCAAAATCCGACCGTCGATTTATCAACGGACGGTGGTAAATAATCGCAAAAATACGCTTTACCATCGCCATGAGTTTATTTATTTTCATTCTTTCTGAAGCGTCTCTCTCCTTTGTGCGATCCAAAATTAATCCTCTTTTTTCTCCGATTTCTCCCCCAATTTGTTTTTCGAAGAATTTCTCGTTTCTTTCCCGATTTATTTGTCGCCCGTTCGATTCGGTGCGAGGCGAGGATGATGGATTGAGAAACCCACGATCGGTGCTGGAATATGCACCTTGTAAATCTTCATTTGATTTCTTGGTAATTTTTTACGAATTTTTTCTTTATTGGTGTGCCTTGTTTTAGAATTGGCTTGGTATAGATAGAAATTGGGTTGGAGTTGATTTGGGAATTTTGCGGAAACGAATAAGATTGATTTTGTTTTAGCTAAACTAATAAAAACTATCGTTTTTGTTTGTGATTTTATTTGCGAAAATTGTTATTGCCACCCTAGTTGTGGAAATTCAATAATTCTTGCTTGATTTTTGGTTTATTAGCCAAAGGTTTACATAATTTTGGGGAGAAAGTTCAGAAAGAAAGAATACCTTTACTGATTATTTATTTATTTTTGAAAAAGAAAGGCGCTTCTTTATTCCTCTTCTTTGAATTGACCATTTGCTTGATTTGATTCTCACCTCCTTTTACCCTTTCGGTCAATCCAAATCCTTTGCTTCATTCCCAACTCCCCATTTTTTCAAAATCAAAAGTCAATCCATACATAAATCTCTTTCATCCAAATCCCCAAATAAATTTCAATCTTTCCACAAAATGGACGCATTTACTCGCCTCACTTGTTGGTTCTTCCCTCAACAAAACCAACAATCCCCAAATCCAAATCCACCGAATTCCCCAATCTCACCCCAAAATCCGAGAACCCAAATCCACTACTCGCCAAGAGCTCACAAAAACCGGGAACCCAAATCCAGGATCGACAAAGAGTACAACATAGTGTTGGTTCCATCAGACGGCGAGTCCGAGTCCGACTCGGACGAATCTGATTGGTCGATCGGTTGGCTTGAACCAACCGAGTTTGAACATGAAAAGGATTCCAGCTTTGCTGTACTGGTACCATGTTATAAAACTGGTACGGTTAGAGAGGGCAGATTGGTGAACGGTATTGCTGGTACGGATGATTTTGAGCGAAATGTGAATGGTACGGATTTTAATTATTTTATTTTTTATGTGTTATTATAAGCTTAATTGACTTAGTAGTTTATTTGTGATATGTTTTTTGTATTATTTGTAGAAGGAAGAAACTATATTGAGCAATGGCTTTCATCTTTACAGACTCCTAATGTTAATAGTCAATTTGAACTTGGCAGTACAAACATGTTATCTTAGAGAGAGAAAGAGAGAGTGAGTGAGAGTGAGAGTGAGAGTGAGAGTGCGTGTGTTAGAGAGAGAGAGAGAGAGCTAATTTTGATAATTTTTTATTTGGAAAGGATGGAAAATTGGGATTTATGAATTGTTAAGGCACTGTAATATTTATAAATGAATTTGTAATTTGAGATCTATGTATATATGTGCAACCAGTATGTATGTATATATATCATAATTTTGTAAATATGTGCAAAACTTTTGAAGATTTAGATTTGTATATAAATCGTTGGAAAATTTATTACTAATAATACTAATTGACTTGTAAATGTTTGTTGAATTCTATGATATATTTTTTTACACAGTGAAAATAAAATATTATGTAATAAAATTTGTAGACTTTCTGATGATTAGGCCCTTTTGCCCATGTGCCCAAAAAAGGTGAAATGTTATTCGTACACTTCATTACATGCATGTGCATTTTGATTAATTAATGTTAATTAAAAGGATGTTGATGCAAAATGACAAATACATTTGAGTTGGAGATTAGATAAAAGAGCATCTTAATTAAGTTAAACAAACTTATCCATTAATTGGATAAGGAACATTTGACAGAGAAGCGTGTAGGGATTCGTAAGCACAGGATAAAGCAAAGATTATTTGAAATATATACTTTATTAACTTAATCTATGTCTCATTTGATTAATTAGTACAATTATTTAGAGAGAATAAAATGTGACAAATGTTCCTAACGAAAATGATAACTATATATATCCATCATTGACCTCTGCTCCCTTTTTTGTCTAGTTTTTTTTTTTTTTTTTTGTAGGTATTTAGATGATTTTATTTACATTTATCATAAGATGGTTTAATTATTTATTTCTTTGACCCTTTTTTTTCCTTTGATAACTATATATATCCATCATTGACCTCTTCTCCCTTTGTCATCCTTAGATTCTTTGTCAAGCTGCTTAATATTTAGATTCTTTTGATCTCACAATCAAGATATTTATGAACAATTTGTCAAGCAAAAAGAATAAGAAAAGTAAACGTGAGAGTAGTGCTGATTTAATAATACTTGACAAATCTATGATCAGTATCATTGTTCTTGTTTAAAATATATGTTTAAATATGGAAAATATAGGTTCAGAAACATTACATGATGATCTTAATACGAAAACTAATATATAATATTTTGGGAAAAAAGATTAGTTTTTTTTCATTTATATTGGAATTTCATCTGATAGATTGAAGGTCATCTGATAGATCGAAGAAAATATATATTGATTTTTTTTTTTAGAAAATTTGGAGAGGGCTTTTCTGTCCCTCTTCCAAATGTAATTAAATTACACAGATTTTCTAATCGAATAAACAGAAACAGACTAACCCTATCGTTTATCTATTATTAAAAATCCATCGTAAAATCTACAAAAAATGAGAAAACAAAAACAAATGAACTTCGTCCCAATGCAAATAAATGTTCATTCTCAAAACAATCCCACTTCTAAACAAACAAACAAACAAAAAAAATAACTACACATGAATAATAACCCCTCAGAAAAGGTTACAAAAATGAACAAATCAATCAATATATATTCGATCATATCTATATAAAGAGCACACAAGAATAACTTATATCACCTATACACTCCAAACAAACAATTAACCAATCCAAACCCCTCTAAAAAACCCTCACTACTCTTCATTTCGTCCATGCACGCAATAAGTAAAACAATAAAAAATCATCACTCCACATACATTTTCGACAGAGTTCTCAAAAGAACAACCCTCAACCTAAGTTGCAGAATATAATCAGTTGTACGGGCCAAAAGCTGGTCAGCCGGTACGTCTTTTCCGCCCGGTACAAGCCTCTGAAGCTCTCTCACCTTCCTCCTCAAAGAAGACGACGCCACATGGCGGTTTGTCCTTCTTCGACGAACACCACCGCATCTCTTTGTAAGGTGTGTACTACATTGTCTCTCCATTGCAATAGAAAGAGAAAAAACAAGAAGCTTGGAGGAGAGACAAACGGAGAAATGGAGAAGAGATAGAGAGATGTGGAGAAGGTGAGGGAATGAAGAGAGAAGATTAGGTGCTTATAAAGAGAGGAAGAAGAGAGAAGGAGAGAAAGGGAGGCCATGTGCACCGAGCCGCCAACCATGAAAAAGTTAATGGCTAGACATGTTCCTTTTCAGCCCAATAACATGCATGCAAAATATAAAAAATGCAACTCATGTTTTATAAACATAAATCATTTTTTGTATTCACCTCATGTTTGTGAACGAAAAACATATCTTTAAAAATCATTAGAAGATACAGAAAATGTACTTAGAATTAAAAATTCAAAAATTTCAAAAAGTGGACAATATATCAACTCTTCTTTTACAAACAAATGATTTATCTAATAACACTATTACTTATTAATAATAATACTACATATAGTGGTTCGTTCATCTGAGATGAATGAATAATATTGGGTGTAGCCGTCTAGGCTGGACAGAGTTTAGCTAAACAAGATAACGAAGAGGGTGCATGAGTGGTTTGTCGTGTGGTGATTCCAGGTGGGCCAATAGCGTGGACGAAACGTCGTGTCGTGTGCACGTGTCTGACAGCTTTCACTGGGCTCCACGTGTCCACTTTTAATTGCCCTGTAAACAGTGTAAACGTCAAAGCTCTTTAACTTCCAGCCACGTGGCACATCTCTCGCTTTGACATATCTTCCACATGTCCTTGTGTACCGCTAATTCTCAGTACCAATAATTCGCAGCAATACGTACCCGTTCTTATGTACCACTTTATTTTATTTTTTCATTTTGATAATTGAGAGATTTTGAAAAAACAATGGTCTCACTGTTTTTTCAAATAATTGTCTATCATTGAAAGATGTATAAGATATATTATATGGGTAGACTAGTTAGCATATGATATATTAGAAAGTTGGGGTGGAATAATTATGTAGGTATATATATGATGAGGAACCAACACGTTGCAAAGTGGACTGAAACGAGCGGACCACTTTGAATTATTGAAGGATCACGACATAAATTGCACCTCTCGAGCCATATATGTGCAGACTATATTCATAATTCATGAGTTGGCTTCCTTAACTTGTTGTTTTAATTTCTTTGGGACAAATTTTGCTTACTCGATTGTAGGAAATCATGCATGTGCATGATACATGATACGCCTAAATTTTAGCCCCCACTTATTATTAGGTCATGAAATATATCAATATGTACGTTGATTTTGTTAGGTATTATACTTGTTTATCAATCAAATACATTTTCTTAATAATTACGGCGTTCTTAAAGGAATATACATAATGTTAATGTATATTTATATAATATATTATAGTAGCTACACTCCTAGTTATAATCAATCAAATATTTATAGTAGCTAGGTATATACACAGTGTATATTTATATCATATATTTAATTAATTGAATTTTGAGATGAATTTAGATGGGATCAATGAATATGCAACATATTTTCTTATATATGTTATAACAATATATCGTTTATAATTTGGTAAATAACCTCTTAATTTCTTTTAGCATATTCATTGGATATTTATATTATATATCAAATTATAATATTGATTTTATACTTCATGATATTTATAATATGAATTTAAATTATTGATATTCCTTTAATCATATTGAACAGGTTTGATAGATCGATTGATTTTCATTTGAGATATCTATCGTATAGAAATTGAAAAATAAAACAAATTTTTTACATTTGTATATTTACAAATCAAATATTTTTTCTTAGATTCAAATGCACCATCAATGCGTTGAAAGACTTGTAAAATAATCATAAATGAGTTTGCTGAAATCAAATTTGGGACTATCCCTAAAGTTCAAGAGCGCATAACTGTTTGAGCTAGTAATCAGCCAAATTCATATGTATATTTTAGTATCATATTTACTTCCTTTGTATCTTATTTTTAGCATTGTTTATATTATTTCAAATTTATTTTATTAGAATTCAGTTACTGCTTATATTTGTCTTTAATTATAGGAAATAAACGAATTAGAGCTAAATGGAGGTTGAAAGGAGCATTTTGGAGCCACTTAGAGGGGAGCCGAAATCCAATCGTGGGCTAGGCCTTCGGGCCCGGTCTTCATTGCCGCAACCGTGGCAGCCTTCATAGCAACCACAGGTCGTTGCCTAGCAGCGGTCGAGGTGAAGAGCGTCGCCATCAAAATTGGAAGGCGGCAAATAATTCTTCTGGATTGGCGCATATTTATCATTATAGCTCCATTGTGCAGAAAGAACATACCCTTTTGACAGGAAGAATAAATCAGGGATTATACTTGAACTTCAATCTGTGATTACACGACAAGAGAATATTTGAGTAGGTCTTGATTGGGGATTAGATTTGATTAGATTTTGAATAGATTTATTTCTTCATTACTCTAGATTGGCCGTTCACCTATAAAAGGGTAGCCCTTGCGTCTGGCCAGAGTATTACAAACTTATCGTAGTTTGTAATAGGAGCCGAGAGCTTTATTGTAAGAGAAAGATGAACAAGGGTATACTGTTTTATGTATTACTTTATTTATCTTTTGGATTTAATAATGTACTACGTAACTAAATTCATTTATAGGGTAGAGTACGAGTAGCAGTATTAATATTTTTTTATTGTGTGCATTTAAGTTTCATACTTGTTGTGTGTATTTTCAATCCAACTCGAGACATATCTTGGATATCTAGGTCAACAGAAAAGTAAGCTGAGAGAAACCATGTTTCTAGACCTAGACTTAACGTTCTGGTGTTAGACCGTGTGGTAAAGACTGACGGGCATGTATCGAATTACTTACCCCATCAAACTGAGACCTGGAGGTGGAACTCTGTCGATTCGAACAACAAAACAAGACTGGGTGGAGCGAGTACGAAAGTGTCGTTCTACTTCGGGGACTGATCCGAGGTGCTAGGAGGACCGGGTGGCCTGCTTGAGGAGTGTGAGTGACAGTCCCTCCGCGCAGGGACAAGTGAGAGACCATTGCGTTAAAAGAAGGGAGTCCGACGATCGTAGCAAGTTGGCGCAGAAAGGGCTTCCCAAGAACACATCATGACTCTTGATTCCAGAACAGCCCCAGGACAAGTGACAGCCCTTCTAGACGACGGAGAACTAGAGCAAGACGGATTTCAAACCCGTCAAAGAAGAAAGAACCCCCTGATAAGGAGAAACGAGAACAACACCGACAAAAACGAGAGAGATTAAACAGAGTTGCACGAAAAAGCTTGACCCTTAGAAAAAAAAAATCAAAGTCAACTAAAGATTCAATCCGAACTACGTTAAAGAAACTAAAATTAACTACAACTCTCTGTGGAATCGACACCCAAAGTACTATGCGTAGATCGTGCGCTTGCGATTGAAGCTGAGTAATTTAGGATAATTTGGAAAGATATTTTATCATATACCCTTACAACACACTAGATAGCAAGCTTTGGCACAAATCAAAATAATAAGGTAGTAAATATGTAAGCCTTGTTAAATTTGTTGTAAATCGATGAACAGTCTAAGTGGAAAATCATATATCAAATGTTTTTTTTTTCCTTTTTTGAATAACAGTAAGTAAATTTTTTGTTGAAATTAATTAATTAGATAAAAAAAAAATAAGACATTAATGAGAGTTCTTAACAAAACAACACATTGTGAAAGAAGAAAATCAAATATTCGAGAGATTTTGTTGTTTCTTTCTTTCCTACAAGTCAAAAAAGTGAAATAATGGTTTAAAACTGGATTTAATTATCTGGGGATGAAGATATATATAGTATGTTCTAATAATGGTCAACTAAATGTTATATGGAAGCATGCATGCATATATAATCAAATTCTACTTTGATAAATTGAAAAACAAACAAATATATATATATCATTTAGTTAACCATGCATTCATGTTTTCCAGCAGTAATTAACCATGCATTCCATTGTGAATGAACAAGTTATACCCTTTGATCAATTAATGCAAGCTAACATACTTAAAAATTAAAGAGACTTCATCATTTCAACAAATTTTCTCCTTTGTGGGAGGAAGTTGTTGGAAAGACATTTGATTCATCAAATCATCAAAAAAGACATTAAATTCTCATTTCTCTTTCCAACCACACGCAGACGCATGGCATGTTCAGAGACTTGTACGTACATCGTTAATGTAATTGCGCTTTACGTTTAAATTCAAGTAAATATGTAGAAAATAAATAAATAAATAAAGAGTTATATATTGATCAAAAAATAAAATGAAGTTGAATTATTTTGTATCAATCATATATTTGACTTGTTAAGTAGCATGATTGTATATTTGGGGGGGGGGGTGAGGAAAGAATTGGGACCATTCATGGTATGCTAACATGGCAAGTATAGCTAAATATGAAATATATGAATCAAGTAAGTGGAATGGGAGTTAATTGGCCCTTTTTTCTCATGCCAATGCATGATAGGCTAGCCAGGCTAGCTGTGTATTGTTGTAACGGGACGGTGCACATGCTCTCACATGAATGGCCAACCCCACCACCTTATTACCAAAATTTCTGAGGAATGAATGGACTTATTAATGGACCCCTAATTTTCACACACACTCACTCTCACACACACATAACATGCACTTAAGTTGTAACAAACAACAAACTAAAACATCCATGACTTGCCTTTTACTCTCCATCCTTAATATCTCAGTATCTTTAAAACCTTATATCTTTCTTCTAGACCCGGTGCATTGTGTAACTTAGAGCGAGAGAGAAGGGCACCACATAGGATGGACACAGCTAAGTAAAAGGGCCCATTTGCTGACACATCAATTATATTTCTCAAAATACACATTTATTTCCTAAATTGTGTGCGTGTGCTGTTTGCACACCAAAAACTGAGCTAGAAAACCTAAAAAGGTAATAAAAGGCCCCAATCTCTTCATGTTGGCCTCCATGTGAGTCGAGTTAATTCAATTTGCCACCTAGGCTAGCTAGAAAGAGCTTCAATTGTTAGAACAAATTTGTATTATCATCCATTCAATTAGTTAAATATAATGATTTCTAATTGGCCT
The DNA here is from genome assembly GCA_024447665.1 of Juncus inflexus. Classification (NCBI taxonomy): domain Eukaryota; kingdom Viridiplantae; phylum Streptophyta; class Magnoliopsida; order Poales; family Juncaceae; genus Juncus; species Juncus inflexus. The sequence continues at coordinate 11,524,190 of JAJHPC010000008.1, forward strand.
TGATTGGTGTATTCACCTATAAGATGGTATACGTACGTGTCCCACCTATAAACTGAACAATAAATAATTAATAATGTTTTTCTTAGCTAAGTGAAGTGACCTTTATAATTACAAAAACTAGGCCGATATTACTACTTACCTGTAACTTTAGCCCATTAAAAACATATGATTAGGCCCAGAAAAAGCCTTTGAGCCTCTTACAACTATATATTATTTTTTAACAGCCAAGCCTCTTATAACTGTAGCAAGTTCAGTTTATTTTGACTGGTTTTCAAACAAAGATTATTATAATAGTGGTTGGTGTGATATCTTTTTGACTCGGATCTCAAGTACATTACTATCTACACCCTAAAAATTTCAAAATCATTATAGTGATGAATTATATAAGAAGCTGCTTCGTACAATAATTGAAAGCAAAGATCTTTCCATATATTCATCCCTTACAAGTTACAAGTAACAGTCCATATATAATATATAAATCACATTTGCAAATTGTAAAAGGGAACGTAATTAACACATAAGAATGCATGTAATATAACTAGTCAACATGCTGAAGCAATCATGGATAAACAACTATTTATCTTTACACGCATGATGCATGAACCTCTAATATATGAAAGATGTAAGCAAATCTTCAGGGAACAACAACTCCATACCAAATAGTAGTGATCATCCAAATTTGAAGATTGCTGATTATTATTTTTTAATATGAAAATAGCTGATGTTTAATTCAACTATCTTTATTTTATTATAACTAATACAAGTTCCACGCTATGTTTTTTTGTAACTTGTTGTTAATTAAAGGTAAATTCGACCAACGGAGGAGGAATATGTGGCTGCTAGTCCGATAGAAGAGTGAAGCGAGAGATTCATTCAAGAGGCCCATGTAGTGTAATACGCGTTGGCAGCATTTGTTGCCTGAAATCACTCAAGTAGCTCTCGAGGAGATCAATATCATTAAATACAATATATTTTAATAATATAATTATATGTACATGTTCTGTACATGTCTCTTTTTATAATATTGTTCGCATACTCTCTTGTAAAGTTGATGAAAAGCGATACAAAAATTAACTAGAATCACAGCAATATGACGTTCAAACAAAGGAAATTGAAAAAGACTTATATATGAAGTCTTTCTTTTGAAAAAGGCAATATTGGATTAAGAAGCAATGTGTTTTTCTATAAAAAAAATGATACTTGATATGAATATCAAATAGTAAATAATTAGGTAAAGCCAAAACTCCTCTAATATTAGTGATTAAGCGCTACCTCACTAATTTAAAGTTTGTGGATTAAAAATTTGACAAAAGTCAATTTTGTTGAATATGACCAGGGGATATTTGAGGCCTCCTTATAAATAAAATAAAATTGGGTGAAATCGATACAACATGAACTCTATAAATGACAACAATCAACGTTTATAACATAAGGTGATGTATCCCTCTTGTTCCATCTCATTATGAGAAAGGCAGCTCTCTAGTTTTCATGAAATGGGGAGGATGCAAATGAAATGGTAACTGGATTTGGGTCCATCCGATTGATTTTGTTCAACAAAGGGACCAGCTTAGATGTGCAAATTGATGTCATGATTCATCATGCTGATAATGCACACATAAGATTAATTGATTTCTATGTACTTCTCTTATCTTCTTCTTTTTTAAATAAATACATATGATAGATTGGTAGATCTTAAAGATAGACTCGAAAGTTTGATCGTAAATGAAACTGAAAAGTAACAAGAAATATATGCTCACAAGTTTGGTCATTATTTTGTTTTGTGTTCTCAATTCGGTTTCTTGGTGAATAAACAGCCAAAACACACAACAGTTGCAAATAAGTCCCTCAACACCTCAGATTCCCGAAAGTGTCCTTCCTTGTTTCTCCTTCAGGGCACAAAGTATCTGCATCAATGCCTCAATGGTAACTAATTCAAATAGTTTACCAACTTACCGATCTCCTTTTCTATTTACTTTTTATTTTTTCAGTACTAGTTTATTTTCTCTGTTCTCTAATTAACTACTCATATAAAAAAGAAAGAGAAATCCAAAAGCGTTACGGAGTAGAGCACGTCCAAAATACAACGGAATTTTGTATACACTATTTTTACGTTTATAATATATTTTTTCCTATATACTATATTACTTTCACTGTTTTACATACTGTTGACAAAAAATGAATTTTACATACTATTTTTTTAATTTTAAATAATGTCTATTGTTTCTGTAAAATGTTTTTTTACGGAAAAAGAAGGTCCCTCCATCTAGAAAAAAATGAAAAATATATATATACAAAATAAAAACGGGAAACAATGTAAGAGAGGGTCCTTTTCTTTTGACCTATTCTTTGTTTTGTTTAGGCCAGAAAAGTGAAGATGGCCGTAAATAAGCCCAAAAGAAGACCTTGGTTTTAGGACAGCTGCCCCACTCTCCGTATCGCATCTCTCAACTTTTTTGAATTCTTTACTCATCACCTCTTTACTCTTTCCTTGTTTTTGTTCAGAACCGACCCCTAAATTATAGTATTCATAACTTGCAGTACATACAACTCGGTACTTATTTCTCTCTCTCTCTCTCTCTTAGATGGAGATTTCAGAAAATTGGAAGTAGAGGGAAGGAAGTAAAAAGGAGAAGAGGTTATACACGGAAAAAGAAGTACTGAGGAGGATAGAAAAGCTGGATACAGAACAAGTGAGGTACACAGCATTAGAGTTAACTCGAGAAAACTTTGGATCTTTTCAGCTAGAAAACTTGGGTTCTTTTCGTTTCTATTCTCCGTTTAAATCTTCTTCAAATTGGTCTTAAAGAGACAGTTTTTCGTGGGTTTTTTACGGTTCCTCTTCTAGTTGGTTTTGGAGGGGGAAAGCTTAAATCTTCAGCTCGATAATCCATGAAATGACTTGTGTGTTACTTCAAATTCAAAAAAGGAGGAGATGGTATTTGTAGATTCTTCATCCAGCACCAATTCTCTGTTTAGTTCTCCAAATTCTGAAACCAAACATGGATTCTCCACCCGTTCTATCAAGTCAGGCCGTTTCATCTCGTACCAAAGAGACATGGTACCGGTTCTGGTTCCAGTACCGGTACCATACCAGTCAACCCAAATCTCACCACCTCCACTTGTACCAGTCCAAACAAAGGAAGTTTCCTCTCCTAGCAGTAAAATCAGCCCCGCCGTGTTATTCATCATCGTAATTTTAGCGGTAATTTTCTTCATTTCTGGTCTTTTACACCTTCTAGTGAGATTCTTAATCAAAAGACACCCACAACCCACCAACTCACCCACTTCAAACCGACACACACAGACCGAAATCTCCAATTCAGAAGCCTTACAGAGGCAATTACAACAGCTATTCCACTTGCACGACTCTGGTTTGGACCAATCTTTCATTGACGCACTCCCTGTTTTTCTCTACAAAGAGATCATCGGTGGTTCAAAAGAGCCATTTGATTGTGCGGTTTGTTTGTGCGAATTTACAGAGGAAGATAAACTGAGGCTCTTGCCCTTGTGTGGCCACGCGTTTCACTTGAATTGCATCGACACGTGGCTTCTCTCAAACTCAACTTGTCCTCTTTGTAGAGGTGCTCTGTTTGTGCCAGGTCTCGCAATAGAAAACCCTGTTTTTGAGTTTGAAGATTTAATGGAGGAAGGAAGACTCTCTTGTGGGAGAGACAATGGTTTTTCCTTATCCGGTCGAAAATCTGTTGAATTAAACGAGGCAAATATAGGAGAGAAGCGGGTTTTCCCTGTTCGGCTCGGAAAGTTGAAGAATTTAAGCAAAAGAGACAGTACAGAGGGCCGAGACTCAAATTCAAATTCAAATTCGAATTTGAATTTGAATTCAAATGTGAGGAGAGAAGAAGGAGAGAGTAGTAGTAGTAGCCTTGACGCAAGGCGATGCTACTCAATGGGTTCGTACCAGTATGTTCTTGGCGAGACGAATCTGAAAGTCTCATGCTGTACCGGTTCAAAAAGATTTGGAGATGTGAGCATGAGAGTCGGTACGAGATTGAGGGGTGTAAATGCAAATAACGGAAATAATGAGGGTATGGAAGGAAAAAAGATCAGTGCGAGTAGCAAAGGGGAGAGTTTTTCAGTTTCTAAGATTTGGCAATGGAATAATAACAAAGGAAAAATGCCTCTATTTTCTACTGAGAATAATAATAATAATAATTCTGTGGATTGGATGAGGAGAAGTGTTGGTGATAGTTGAAAAAATACAGGGGCTGTTTGGTAAATTTAATTATGTTGTAATTTTTTGTTTTGTTTTGGACTTTTAGTATTGGCGGTGGGTATATCAAGTTCATTTATATTAGTTTAAATCTTCTTTTTTTTCATCTGCATTTACATTTTTGCATGCATCAGTTTTTGTTTAATATTTTTTTTGCATGAAAACTTCCCTTTGATAGCCAGTTGTACTATATAATAATTTAGGAAATGACTGAAATATTTCAGAGTTAATCTTTGTTGCTAGTTTAATGGGAAAAAAAATAATGGTTTAAGGTGGAAATATATTTGAAGGGTTAAGTGTAATGTTTTTTTAGAGAGATATTTCCTAGCTGGCAATGCAAGTAATTAAATGCGATTTAGTAGATCTAACACATTCCTTAAATTTATTGATGGCTTGTAGTGAAATAGTTTGATAGTTTATTAGTGGCAGATGGGATGCATCTGTTAGTTAATATAATACTAAATTAATGCTAATCTCATTTATTATTCTACTAATCTTCAAATTGAGTTACTGAATGTCACTCTCACCTTTTGAAATTGCAAACATACCCTTTTGACAGAGAATCATGTATAAATATTTAATTGATTTGAAAAATAATTTAGTGCTAGTTTGCATGTGCCTTAACATGTGATATTGTTGGTTTGTGTATAAATATATCGTTGTGATATTGTTAGTATGCTACTTGACTTGGGCTGCATTTTTATTATATTTAACTAATATGATGAAATTAGTCGTAACTAATCATGTTTTACTGCTGTAATCAAGAGTTTACTATGAGCCTACGGCTTTCAACGCTCCCCAAAAGAATCAATAGTTTACTGTCAACTTAATTTGTGTTTATTAGCTTTTTATATAAATTACTATATTAAAGGAGTAAATGTGATGTACTGATGTAACATTTTTCGCATTAAATAGTGATAAAGAAATCTTTAGAAAATGACGGATGAAATTTAACCACACAACAACGCTTTATATATTGGCCACTTTATGTGGGACTCAACTAAGCCACCTTAGTCTAATTTATGCCTTTTATTTGTCGACTATTTTCACAACTGTGATTAATACGAAATTTCTTGACAAAAATCAGAAGAATTAAATATATTAAATGAAGATATAGAATAAGTACATAATATGTTATCAAAAAATTCTGCAGAGTCAAACATCAGATACCGATTTCCTATGATATTTTGTTGTGTACAATTCCTGCATACAAGATACATGTTCCATTGTATATAATTATTTGTTATTTTTTTTCTTCTTTTTATAACTTTATGGTGCTTTAATCTGATGAATTTTCTCAAAAAGTGAGCACTTTAAGGAACAATCTTTGGCATGATATCGTTCCTTTTCTTCTCTCTTTTATCATTTTCTTCACTTTATTTCAGGAATCTATAAAATTCAAAGATAAAAAGAGAGAAAGCGAGAGAGACAATTCGATTATTTCGCTGCGTTTTAATGAGTTCAATATCTTTTTTTTTTCAAGAGAAGGCGATTTTTTGAGGATTTTTTTTCAATTGTACCCATCAAAAATACCTAAAATGTCGTGCTAGTATGATGGGAATTTGATTGGGTTTTGCTTGGATCCAAGATTTTCTGTGCACGAGGCATCTTGTCTCCTGTTTATTTTTTATTATTTTTATCTAGAGTAAATTTTAATGAAACTTGTGATTATCCTACAAAGTACAGGAAATATCAATATATATATCTAAACAGCATCTGATATATTATGCATGAATGAGACAGATAGAGCAGTGATTTAATTTACGTGCTTTAAAAAAACGGCACAAGACAAGATTTTTATTGATAGATATATAAAAAAAGGAGTTGCATGGATAAATATTTTCACTTCTTGTAGGTGTATAATATATATGATATTTTCACTTTTTCAAGAGAAGTGCGACTGTTATGCTAACCTTTATGTTGTAGTTTATGTTGACTGCTTTGGAATTCGTGCTGGTCTTGTGATCCTTTCAAAACAAATTCAAATTAATATGATATATGATATTAATACGGTGGTTGTTACTCGTACTTCCATAATGATTATTTCAATTAAATACAACTTAATGATTTTCACGCTGTTACCTACCGAATTTATTTGCCTTGATATCACAACACAACCATTGGAAACTGCAATCTCAAACTAAATTGGATCGAGACAGAATTTTTCCTGTGCATAGTACGCATTTCAAAAGCAACAAGATATAAAATATTTTTTTTGGTATAATAATGATTTTTCACGCACAAGCTAAAGAAGAAATAAAAAGATCAATTAAAAAAATAGACATTAGTTCTAGCTTGGAAAATAAATAAAAAAATCCCCAAACCTGAAATGTGGCGCAATAACAAATGAATACATTTTCGGTAAAATCTCATGACCTACTATACAAAAATATATAATAACGACTCAAGATTAAAAAAAAACTAAAAAGTCTGCGGACCCCACAAAGGGGTTTATATCAAAAACAAAAACAAAAAAAACAAAAAGAAAAATAATCTCACAAACACAACTCCTGTCTCAAACTAAAAAGAAAGAGAAGAAAATTTCAAGCACTAATGACAACAAATGGAGAGGTCCAGTCCAGTGGTTTATTATTATCATTATAATTATAAACCTGTTGGGAAATTACTGATTTGCCCCTGCTCCAGTTTGTCCTCGTTGTTCACTTTGTACGACATTCTTATCCTCATCGCAAGCGGTTTCTTCATTCCAAACAGAAAAAACAAAATTAATCAATTATCCACTCTTATCCTCATTTATTAATTTATATTAATATTATCATTATTTTCATATTATTAAAATAATATACCTGGCCGTGTAAAGTATTAGTGACAGTAAGGCTCTGAGCAACACTTCCACCAGCCGTAATAGAATTCCCACTCGCTGGATTCAGATGCAACTGCACAAACTACACACCAAAAAATAAACAACAATACATCAAAATAAACATCATTTAATACCCTCAATATAAAATTATTTAAAAAATAATATTTACCTTTGGAACGGCGGCTTGAAAGACGAAATTGGTGAGAGTATCAGAAGAGAGGTTTGTGAAGGTCGCGTGAATTGTAGTTACTTGAGGTTTTTCACTTTGCTTTTTGAAGGTGAAATTTATTTTCAAATTTCCGCTCTGAAATGCCGTGATTGGTGGAATTTCCGTCTTTTTCTCTTCCGCTGTTTAAATAAAAAAGGGAAATAAATTATATTAGATAAAATTTTCTTTTTGTTTTTTTTTTTTTTTTTTTGAGAGAAATTACTTGGAGGAGAAGCATTTGAAGGGAAACTTGAAGATAAACCGTCTAATAGATCCAAAACTGGAGCTGGAGCGGGTTTTGAATCTGGTACAGTACCTACAAGCGGTACCACATATTATTTTATTCCCGTTTTTAGTATTTATAATTAATAATAATAAAAAAAGTATGTAAAAAGAACATACTTTTAGCAATAGAAGGAAAAGCACTGGACGGTGGCGGTCCATTTTGAACTGGCGATGATGATCCAATTGATAGCAGATCCATTAAAATATCTGTACTTTGTGCTGGTGCCGCTCCACCTAATTAAAAAATAATAATATAAAAATAAAAATAAAAAAATACAAAATACAAAATAAATAAAATATTAAAATAAAACCTGAAGGTGGTGAGCTGGACAAATCGATGCCCAACAAATCATGCAGAAAATCCGGCGCATTATTACTACCATTATCAACAGCAGGCGTTTCATCAGATCCCAAATCGAGCAGATCGGCCAATGGGGTGGCGCCAGCTGGCGGCTTGGCGACGCCGTTCGGAATCTTAATGGTTTGCTTCTCGAATGGAGTGCTCGATGATTTCGCGTCAGAACCGGCTGAGCGTTTTGTCAGGTATGAGGTTTCGTCTATTACTGGCATTCTTTCAAGTAATGTCGATCTGTTTAAAATTTCAATAATTCAAGATTAATTATATAGTTAAGGGATTATTTAAAAATGAATTTATTTTTATTATTTCAATTACTTGATGTTAGAATGTCTCTGAATGATGGAAGAAAACTCGATGGATCTTTGCTGTAGCTCCAGCTCGACATTTCCTTTGTGCTGTGTCACTATTTCCTTCACTCTCCTATTAAATAGAACAACACAAAAATAAATTAATTTACCAAAAAAATCTATTAAAATAATATGAACATAAAGGTGAGTGAGTAAATTACTGAGAGGTGGGAGGGAAGCGAGCGGAGAGTTTGAGGAGAGAAACAAGACACATGGCACGAGTCGTAATATCGTCAGAATATCGTTTTAATGCTGTTTCGATTATGTCTATCGCGTCAGATTCAGTCACCTGTTATTTCGTTTCACTGTTATATTAATTAATAATTTCATTAAATTAGCAGATATTTAAAAAAGGGAGGTTTAGTTAACTAACAGTTATTGGTTCTTCAATTTCGAGTGCATTAATGTTGTTGACTAACATCTCGCCGTATTCACCGATACACCACACAGCCACTCGTACTAAACTTTCCTAAAACCACCAAAAAAAGAAATTAAATTATAATCTAGGGTTTAGAAATACAACAAATATATTGAAATTTATTAAAAAAAAAAATACTTGTTCTAATGATGAGATTAAGGCTCTGTATAGAGTTCTGACGGAATATCCTTGAAGATCAGGCGCGTTGCTGATCGAGACTATGAGCGCGTGCCATACATCGTCTTTTACATAACTTCCAGCCTGGCGAATATTAAAAAAATAAAAGAAAATAAAAAAATAATATAATCATGTGATTTTGAATAACTGCTAGTGTTAAGAGTAAAGTTGAGTAATACGTACCAGTGATAAAACCTTGAACATATGGTCCAAATACCATATCTTCTCTTGCGAAAACCTAAATTACATTTAAAAACACATAACTAAACAGACATAATTATAATTTGAGTATATATATAAGTCAAAAAGATATTATATTATTTATTACTTTTCAACAATGGAGCAGATCTTAGCGGTCAAATCCTCCTTGAAATCAGGATCGCTCACTTCTAAATAGTCAACGAGTTCTTTGGTCAAAGGCTTCGCATTTGTATCGTTGACCAGTAGAAACAAAAGCTCAAGCGCTCTTTTTCTAATCGACGCGTCAGAATCCTATAAACCACCAAAACAAAATAAAATATTAATTAAAGCAATAAAGTAAAACATATTTATTCTTTTTTTTATTTTGTTTTACTTTGACGCATTCTAGAATTGTCGTCCTGTGTCTCTGAACGGCTTGAGCATCGACCGAAATTGCCCTCATGAGAATATTCAATGCAACATATCTACACATAGAAAAAACATCAGCACAACTAATACAATATATAACACAAAACACGAAAAAATATAATAAAATAATTCCAAACCTTATATTATTATCACGATTCGACAAAAACCGTCCCAAAATATTAATAGCAAGGACTCTCAAGCCACTAGTTGCTTCAATTCCCATTATTGTCTCCACACACTCATATAATATCGCATTTCCAGCATTCTTATTCCCCTCTGTTTTTGTCGCAACCTTAAAAAACAAACCCACAAAATTAATAAAACAATATTATTTTTTTATTACTATTTTTTTATTATTTTTTATGTACTTGGGCGAGAATATCGTTCATGGATTCAGATGCATCAGGATCGCCTCGGCCCAAAATACGCATTAATCTAAGCACGCGAATTTGAAGAAACGGATCAGTAATTCCAGAAATATCATATTCTGGCGCGTAACTACTGTTCGATACGTCTCTCAGTATTTTAACCAACACATCAGTACAATTCTGCCAAAAAATAATAAAAATTATTAAGAAAATAAGAAATGAATTTTGGATTATTATAATAAAGATTGGTGGTTAACTTACCTTGCGAATGTGATCTAGAGCGTCTTTACTGGCCTTGCATAAATCGGCGCATAACTGAACGGCAGAAATTAAAACTCCGTGATGTTTTTCTTTTAATAACGAAGCAGCTGGATACATGAAATTTTCAGATAAGTCCGGTACTTTTCTAATAATCCTAATCGAGCACAATGCAGCCTGTACACAAATCCAACAAACTCAACTTTAAGTAAAGGTAGACTGATTAATTAATTAATTGATTAATTAATTCATGTATTTATTAATTTGATTGCCTTCTTTTTGATGTTGGGGTCTCGGGTGTTGAGAAGCTTTTCTACTTCTGGAGCAAGATCGCGCGCCATTTCGGCCGAACAAATATTTCCCAATGCACAAAGAGCGAGACCAATTATGTACTGGTTTGAGTGATTCAAATCTCTATAAAATCTCAAGTCAAGGCCACCCAAATAATAACAGTAATAATAATAATAATAACAAAAAACTAATAATTAATATAATGAGTAATTTCATGTGTAGCTGTCAAAATATCAGATAAACTCCTATATAACGGAAAAAATTCATGTACATCCAAAACAAACTAGATTTTCTTCATTAACTTTTATTTAAACATAGCCTTAAAAAAAAAACTTTTATTTAAACATGAATTAAGTGAGAAAATAGGAATTTTTTAACCGGGAGAGAAACAGTGACGATATTTCTCATCTTTGTAGGGGCAGTGATTTGGACAGGAACAACTTTGCAGAGGCGTAACCTTACAATTTTACATATTCCATTGGTACAAATGATATTCTGAGAAGTATCTTTTTCAAAGGATACTGTTTCAACGAATTAGTAACAAGCATGAGAACCTCCTGTCTCTCATCCAAAAGCAGCATCAGCCCCAAATAGCCGATCCTCTTCTCTGGAAACCCTGAACTCGCGATGAGCTTCAAACACTCCATCTGGCCGAAGTGAGTGGGGTAGCCGAGCATGTGGATGAACATGAGTTTCGCAAGGTTGCGGTGCCGGTAGTCCGTCTCGTTCTCGCTGATCGAGGTCCGGATCGCCGCGCATTCTTTCCGCACCACCGCGCGCTCCTCCGCGGCGGTCTTGCAGGCTCGGATTGACCTTATCATGTCCCTGGATGATGAAGAGATGAGGGTGAATTGAGGCTTAGGTTGAATGATTCAGGGGAATTGAAGGATTTTAGAGATTGCCAGTGGATTAAAGTGAATTGAATTGAATTTATTAGTATAATACCAGTAATAATGATAAGGTCTTCAAGTAAAGGAGATTCCCTTTTGACAATCTAAGAAGCTCAGTATAGTCGTTCTTAACAGTAGTTAGTTAATTAACAGAATTAACTAAGAAATTCTGTTCATTTCATTCAACTGAGCGCTTGATCAGCGGACAGTTAAGTTTCTATGTCCGTACAAGTCATGGTTCAGTGATCTTTGGATCTAAACTATAGACTAAATCAAACTGAGATCTACCAGACAAAACCCCGAATCAAGTGGTTCATAAACAGATTTAAAACAATTGAACAATCGAACCTGAGCCGGGTGCCGGACGAGAAGGGATTCATGGCGAAATCCGCGGTGAAAACCTCCTGCCAATCGGATTCAGCTCCGGATCCCAAATCGAGGAATCTACGCCGGAAGAGATCTGAGAGAGGAGAGAGAGAGAGAGAGAAGAAAAGCAACGAATCGACGCTGGATCTGATGGAAAGAAGAAGAGATGTTATTTTGCGAGTTGCCCCCTGTTCGTTTTTCGTTTCTTTTTTTTTTTCGTTTAGTAAAATGGAATATTGACGAATAAAATTGGTTAGATCTGGGTCTGTTTTGTTTATTTGTTAACGGGTTGATATTGAAAGTATTTGATACCCGGGAATTGAAGTCATGGATTTGTAATAATTGAGATTTTAAATCTGGATTCTTCTATTAACTGACCATTTAAGATTTGTTGCCACTTCATTTTTTGACTATTCCTTTTTTTTTATTTTTTTTTATTTTGAAAGACTTGCTAAATATGTGTTATATTGTGTTTGCCGAGAATTAAACCCATGACATCTTACTACACATGCAAATACTTTATCCAATTATATTACAAGCAATTTATCATTATTTTTTGACTATTTCACTTGTTGTCCAATATGTAGGTAATGCTTTTAAACTCTTGGCTTGTTATTAATACAATAATTTATAAGATATGATATTTTTTTTAGAACAAAAAATCATGTCCTATAACTTTTTTTAGACAACTCATGATTTTGGATTGTTAGATTTGCTAAATATTAAACTAAATGTATTTGTCATGATTTGAAATTTATTTTTTTCAAAGTTGATGGAGTGTATTACCGTTTGTGCTAGCAAGTTTTGGTTGCAAGTCTCTCCGAATGTTTATAACTTGTAAGACACGATTTACATCTTGGATCTCTAACTATTGAGATTTATAATCTTCCAATTCCACAACAAATAATATGAGCTTAAAATCTTAGTAAAGTAACAAGCAATACGAAATTTGTAATGCATAATTGCTTCAGAATGCTAAACTTATGCATCACATCTCATGAAAAAAAAAAAATTGGGGATGTATTCCACAAGATGAACTGGCCGGATTATTTTCTTTTTCTTTTTCACATCTCTCATTTTCTTGATTTATTACAGGCCTTTAAGGGCGCCCAATTGGCCAGTAATTTAATTCCTCAGGAACGAATTCAGAACTCCCCTCTCGTGCTCTGATCCGGGAATTGAATTCCCATCTCTACAAAAGTAAGTACCGTGCGTGCTAGTGTGATGTGACTTTCCACTTTCCAGTGGGCAGTGGCGCCATTGCACTGGACTAAATTGCCTTTCCTCTTTCCTCACAATCAATCTCTCCTCTCCGAATGGCGTCTCTTCTCCTTCTCGCCTCCATAATTCTCCGCCTCCTCTCCTTTTCAGGTAAATCTCAACTCTATTGGATGATTTATCCATAGGAAGTGAAGATCTCAATCAACGAGGTAATCAAAACTCTCTTTCTGTTGCGATCTGATCACAGAATCATCCTCATCATCGAAGCTGGTGTTGGAGGAAGGATACTTCGTCTCCACCCTGCTCGACTTCAACAAGCTCCACTCCGCCTCTGACGGTGGGATCCACCCCTTCTCCCTCCTCCCTTCGTCTAACTCCGACGATCTGGTGCTACTGGACTTCTCCAGTTCGACGTTTTACACTCTCTCACTGCCGTCTTCAGAGGATGCGGAAGCGCGAGTGAAGGTCCTGGCTGGAAACGGGAAATTAGGGTTTAGTGACGGGGAATCGAAGGATGTGAGTTTTAACAAGCCGAAGAGCTTTGCGGTCGATGAGGCTGGGAATGTGTATGTTGCTGATCGGTTGAATTATGTTATTAGAAAGATTGATAAATCAGGTCATCTTTTCATTTTCAATTTTTTCGGAGTGGTAATTCCATTGATTTATTAACTTCTGTTATGAATTAATTATTTTTTTTTTTTTTTTATTTTTAGGGTTTACTACGACAATTGCTGGTGGGAAAGCGAAAAAAATAGGAAACACAGACGGGCCGGCTCAAAACGCATCATTTTCAAATGAATTTGAGCTTGTTTATTTTTCAAAAATGTGCGCATTACTTGTTGTTGATAGGGGAAATAACCTAATCCGCCAAATTAATCTAAATTCGAAAGATTGCACAAACAAATCGCATAAATCAGGTACCATTCTTGTCTCTCCTCTTTTCATTTCACGATTATTATAATTTAATTAATTTTTTCATCATTGTTTTTTATTTCTTAGGGCTTGGAATTGCATCAATATCCGTGATTTCAGTTCTCAGTGTTCTGTTCGGTTCAGTTCTTGGATTCGTCGCTCGCCCGTTTTTAAACTTCCGTGTAAGTACTAGTTTTAATTATACGACTATACCCTTCCAAAACCTCATAATTTCAAGTTTACCCTTCCAAAACCTCATTATATGCTAATACTGTTTAATAGGCAGGACGTTTCGACCAACCGCCAGCTCAGCAAGACATGGAGTCGATTCCCGACCAATCAGGCGAGAGCAACACTGACGCGCTACTCAGGCGTCAGAAACGCAACTGTTAAAATATTTACTAAATTAATTAGGTTAAGTAATAACTATCTCTCTCTAGTTTTTGAGTCCTTTAGTCCCAAAAAGGTGATTAATCAGAAGGAAACTGTTTTTGTTTCTCTCATGGATCAAGATATTAATATTAAGAGTGATGCTAATATTGTGAGTGATAGTACAAGTTTTTGTGAGACTAATGATTTGAAGGATTTGGTGTGCTTAAGTACGGTTAGCAGTTCTTGTGATGAAAATGATAAAATAGATTATAAAAATGATGAATTGAACGATTTGTTAGGTTTAAGTACGGTTAGTAGTTCTCATGATGAAAATGAAGAAAAAGATGGTAATTTGAGGGTTGGAGAGTGTAATAATAATGATGATAATAAGTTGGATGAAATGATTAGGGCCCACTTGTCAGATTTTTCGAGCCGAGTTGAACAGAAAAATGAGGTTGATGAATGGTCTGGATTTAATTAGGAAAATGTAGTTCATGGATGTGTATTCTAAGTGGAGATATTATTATTACTAGTTTTATGGTTTAACTTTGGAGTGTTGATTGTGAGAACCTTTTGTAATATATTTTGTGAGTTTGATGAATATGACTTTATAAATAATGGGCTTGTTGATGGAAATTGATAATTTTTTAGTCTGATTTGAACCGAATGTAATTACTTATATCTATTGACAAATGTATAAATGGTTATACTAAAGTTTCATAAACCAAATGAGAAATCATAAAAAAAATAAAACAGGGTTAGGGCTTAAGTAAGGTTCCCCTTTAAATCCTAGTTTGTTAATTAACATTGTACGGGCTTTAATAAAGAATATTCAACAAACATATACCGATTAAAGCCCATTTGTCTCTCCAAATTCCAAATCACTTTTCATCTCTATTTTCCTTCAACCAATTGTCGTGTTCTATTATTGATCAATTGAAATTTCTGATTTGGGGAAAAGTTCAAATATCTGGTATCTAATCCGTGGTAGGATATTTTCTTGTAGCATCACCGGTTTTTGTTCTAAGGAGGAGTTCAGCTTATTGATCATATTGATTAGAGTAGTTTGTATTATTATCATTTGTTATTTAGTATCTATAATTTCAACCGATTATCCAAATATGAAAATAATTTTGGTCCATAAAGGCCCACGATTTTTATAATTTATCAGCCCAAACGCTTCGAAAACACATTAAATTGGTTTATTTCTGTAAAAAAAAATAGTAGAGATTATAAAGATGCATTCAAATAAACAAATTTGTCTGCAGCTAACCATTGATCATCATTAATATCATAATATGTAGTAAGATTGTCTAGAAAAAATAAATCATAATATGTATTGATCAAGTATATTTCCTCTTGAGCTAGGAGATCTATTTATTTATAAAGAGCGTATGCCAAAATCTATTATTTCTTTAATTTTAATGAGAATATTGTGTTTATGGGAAGATTTTTCTATTCTTATAGAATGAAGTTGCATTGTTTTTGTATTCTGAATTGTGTTCATTTTGTATGTTACGGAAGACAGAGATCAAGATGAGTATATTACAAAGAATAGCAATATAATGAAATATAGTTTCTTTCTTTCATTTTTATTTACTTAAACCAAATCGACATGGAGATCATAGAATGATATCAGAATTTGGAGTTAACTATCATATTATTATCATGAATAAAATGTTGAAGGAAACTGAAATATCCAAATGAAATTATATCCAAATGAATTTGGAGTTGACTCCAAATGTTGAAGGAAACTGAAATATCCAAAATTAACTCCAAATTTCGATATCATTTTATGATCTGTCTATATTTAGGTTTGTTATTTTTTCTTCTATACTACAATTGAGCATTTAATATAGAAGCTGGATTTATAGCCAAGTTGAGTCACACAAATTGAATTTGGAATAAGTGGTAACGGCGTGACAATTTTGGGTCATCATGACAATGTTATGAATGAAATCTTTACTTTCATAATTATCAACATATAAGTTAAATTTAAATTTATTTCAAAAGACAATGTTTTCTGTTGAAAAGTCAACTTCACGAAGCGTGGAAATGATGAAAAATGTAGAAACAATTAAACAAGAATACATGACTCATCAAGTTAGCTACAAATTGCTAAACTAAAAAATCTTACTTAAGTTCAACTTTCAAAAGAAAAAAAAGAAGAAATTAAATGTCCTTAATATTCATTAAATACAAAAAATAGACCATCATGAGTTGGCCAAAGTGTAATACAACATTTTGATATGTATTACAAAATTAAGCAAAGTCATCCCTAAATACTGTATTTTGTTTAAATCAAACAACAAAATTTTATCCTAAATACTTCATTTAGGATTACAATCTCTCAAAATACATCAAATCAAACATGCTCTTAATACTTTTAAAAAAATTATGATTCAAGTGGTGGTAATCCAAACATACGAAGGAGCGGCAAATTGCTTAACCACAAATTATTACGGACTAAAATGCATAACTGAATCCCTCTTGCCGCTTCTTTCTCTCTGCAAATCTGGCGCTAGGATCATCAATTTCTCCTCCCTCCTCTCCGAACTCAACCGGTTGCCAAACGAAACCCTAAAAACCTCTCTACAAAACATAGATAATTGGGATGAGAAACGACTAGAACAAGAAGTAATAACCAAGTTGTTTGGATATACATACATTTGGGCAAAAAATGAGACACAAACTAAATTATTTGACTGAAGTTTGAAATTAAAAATAATTTGGATATACATACATGAAGCATGCTCATTATAAAAGATGTGTTAGTTGATAAACACATGAAGACTAAGAAATTAGTCAGGAAAATAGAAATACTATTAATTGATTAGTTGCTACTTTTTTTCTCTCTTTTTTTATGTTTTTGTTATGAACTGAATGAAAAGAAATAGAAAAGATTCATACCATCTGATTCTTTGGAACATTAAGCGGAGATGAGAGAGAAGCCTCTGAACAGTAACAAATTGAAGTCCCACTAAACATTCAAATTCACTGAGAAAAAGTATGAGTAATTAATTGCGAAAATTGTAATTAAATAAGAAGAATCACCCTTATTCATATTTTCTTTCTTTTATAACTGGCGGGTCTCTTTTGCTCTGCAACTTGTTCTCTACTCTCAGACTCACACACAGACAGGAATCACAGCACAGTAAACATACCGAAACAAAGCATGAGTTTATTTCATGTCAAATTCCCATTCTCAATATTATCCAATCAGAAGTCAAGAATCTTGAGAACAATCACAAAAACGAAATTTAGAAAGAAAAATAACACAACCTCAATGATAGCAAACCAAAAACATGGAAAAGAGATGTGTTTGAACTGTTAAAAGAGATGACTAACCTATTAGGTTGGGTCCAGTTGATCAAGCGTTATGCTCGAACTGCAACTTCAGCATTGCAACCGAAAGGAGTGCAAAATACAAGGAAGGGAAATATTTGTTGGAAAAATGACATCTTTAAATTTGCGCAAACGGACTGCAAGTTGATGTACTCGTTATATAATTACGCAATGAAAACAATGAAGATAGTCCCCTCTTTTCCATAAAGAAAATGTTACTTATTATGTATAAAATGGGAGTTCAAAGATAAATTGATGATGTCACAATAATAATCTAATGTATGAAAACGGTCTGTTGTAAACTTTTTACGATAATGTGTATTTTTATGGATGAACAACTCATCCATCAAATTCTCCAATTTTGCATATGTCTAAAAATAACACATGCAACCATCTTTCCAGCTTTTACGCCTTTTATTTCTCTCTCCCTTCATCTCTTCTTCGTTTTTCTTTTTTTGAGGCAGTTCATCACCTCTTCTTTGTTCCCCCAGAAGAAATAGAAAAATTTCAAAACTCAGAGAAAGATGATCACGTTGAAGGAAATCTCCAAGTTCGCAGGTAACAGAGATTGTATTTTGATTAATTTTTTAATCTATATGGAAATTTGTGTAAAAAATGAATATGCATGCAACAATTTAGGATTTTAAATCGGTTGTTTCATATTGTGAGATAAAGTTGATTTAAGGTAGTTTGTTAGTTTTACCTTTTTTGGTATTTTCTTGAATATAGTTTTGATCTTTCAATGAGATTTTTATTTTTACGTTCTCTCATTTTCCTTTTTGAAAATGACTATGCATGCAAACAATTTAGGATTTTCAATCCGTTATTTCATATTGTGAGATCGTTGCGTCGTGTCTTAGATGAAGTTGATTTAAGGTAGTTTGTTAGTTTTACCTTTTTTGGTATTTTCTTGAATATAGTTTTGATCTTTCAATGAGATTTTTATTTTTACGTTCTCTCATTTTCCTTTTTGAAAATGACTATGCATGCAAACAATTTAGGATTTTGAATCCGTTGTTTCATATTGTGAGATCCCACAGGAGGAGAAGTGCGTAAGATACTGTTTTTTCTTTTTTTTAAACTTAAATCACTTGGGTTTTCCAAAATTCAGGCCGGTCATGCTCAAAACCAACCCAGATGCAAAGCAAAAAAACCTTGAAACTGTATAATTCATATTTAGGTTGGAAACTATTTTGCTCACCATTATTTAACATCTGATTTTCAGGTTATGCTGCAGCTCTATTCACACACATTGGTATCCTGTAAGTTCATCATTATTTTTATTCAAGGCCTTCTCTTTACAATTTGCATATTATTAATATTTTTTTTGTCTTTCTGAATTGCAGAATATCTGCCTTCTACAATAACGGAACGATAAGCGCCGAACAAATAAATATTAATTTATTAATTAACGGGGTAGGGTTTATCGCGGTTTACGTGCCGCTGTTCGGTGTTAAACTGCATACATTAGGAGCCGAAGGATATGTCAATGCCGTTGGATTTCTAATGTACATAATTTATTTTGCTGGCTCTTGCATTTCCCTTCGGAAATGGAGCATATACATGGTAATTATTGTATTTACTTAAAATTTTAAAATAATCTATACTCTTTGTGTTGATCTTCCATTATTCTATCCAGATTACAGGCGGGCAGGTGATCGCTCACGTGATAATACTGACGTTCTCAATCCCAAGCCTAGCAACGAGGGAAATTTCCGTCGCCTTATCAAATTTTCTCTCCACTGCTTCTCCACTCTTAGCATTTTTAGTAGTTCGTAGATGGAAACTTTCAAGGTTCGAGGTGGTGTTGTCACTTTGCAATCTAGTAACTACGCTGACGGAGGATAAGACTTACTCGCTCAAGCTTCTTCGTGTACGTCTTCCCTTTATATAAACAGCTCATAGTTCTTATACGTAATAGGGTTGTTTGTATTGTCCTGTGCAGAACCTGAAGGCCCCACAAACCACGCTTGCATCCGTCTATGTGGTTGTATGTGTAGTCAAAGTGCTGGACTTAAAGTTCAGAGTGACATTATGTGATTCCGTGGAAGAGCTGCTCAAATCAGGAAACAAGAAGTTTATTAACGGAGAGTACAGCAAGGCGCTGGAGGATTTCAGTAAGGCGGCGTTATCAAACCCTACGAACAGCTCGTTGAGATTGCGTTGTGTCGAGACGAAAATCGAGTTGGGGCATTTAAGGGAAGCGTTTGAAGAGTGTGAGGAGGTGACGAGGCGAGATCCGTTGAACGGGGCCGCGTTTTCCATACTGACAGGCGTCAGTTTGAGGTATATTTATTTTATTTTAGTTGCATGACCCACGCTCTTCCGTACTTAATTATTTTGTGCATTTTTTCAGATTTGGCCGTCCTGATTTGGCGGGAAAATATGCCAGATTTGCAAACCCGGCGTCACTGAAGGTGTTACGAGACAAAATTTCAGTTTTGGAGCGCCATTTTAATGGCTTTGAGATCGCAAGAAAGAGCAGAGATTGGGACTATGCCACGAGGGAAATCCAGGCCTGTCTTTCAATGGGAATTCAGTCCGCGTTTGTAAGTCCGAATAACATACAGTTTAGGGTTTTTGCTTAATTATAGTTGGGTTTAGGGTTTAGTTAAGTTTCTAGTTTGGGGTTTTGTTTTCAGGTTTGGACATTCAACGCAGAGATTCTTCTGAACAAGCTAAATCTGGACGAGGCGGAGAAAACATTAGACAAAGCCGATCAAACAGAAGCCCCTATTTTCCCCATGGAGCAGTCTTTGAAATATTTTGGGATGTTTCTTGATTCGTACATTTTAATTATCAAAGGACGAGTCGATATGGCATTTGGCCGGTACGAAATCATATTAAAAACATGACCATGTCATAAGAGATGAATTCGTAATTTGAACTCTTTCTGTCTATATAGGTTTGAAACGGCGTTGGAGTTTTATACTCGCGCTGCGGCTTTTGATCCGACCTGCACCGAATTATGTGCCGTGAGAGACAGGTTTGATTCGATACGACGGTCGCATAGAAAGGGGAAGATGTTTTTGCACAAAGGGATGTTAAAAGAAGCTGCTGCTTCCTTTGCAGATGGCTTGCAATATGATCCATGCAATGTCCTCTTGTGCGATGCAACTTCTGACTGCTATGAGAGGATGGGCCAGTGGGAAAAGTGTGCAGTATTTTGCGACCGGGCCCTCCTAATTTCTCCGAGTTACACAAACGCAAAGATCCGTCGTGCGCACTGCTCCGCTAAGGTTTGATTTAATGTCGTTTTTAGTTATTTTATTTCATTTTTTTTGTTCTTACAGTTTTTATTCAGAGTTTTTTCCTTTTTTTTTATTTGGTGTTTCGACAGATGGGAAACTTTGCTCAATCAATCCCGGATTGCAAAGCTGTTATGAAGGAAGGGTTTATCTTTTAATGGAGAGTTGAGATCTTATTCAGCTGTTGCTATTAAAGCCTATTAATATTGATGTATTTTGTTAATGTGATTTTATGTAATTTGAGTGGTTTAAAAGATTAATGATTGTTGGCTTGATCTTTTAATGTATGTTATTAAATATTGTGTAAACTATGGTGTTACATTTGTGTTGAATGATAAAAAAAATATTAAGATCGCAACAAAAAGCTGTTACTGCAACACAAAAGTTATTATTACATAAGAATTTTCGCTGCATATACAGATCTCTTCAAACAGAATAAAAATATTCTCCTGATTTTGCATTTTTCCCCGAAAATATATTGCATATGCAAGTCACGTGCAAAATACGTTATTTTGATCTTTGATGCTGCTTCCTTTATTTCATCCAAGGTTATAACCTGACAAAATATAAATATAAATATAATTAATGAACAAGATATATTTATATTATTAAATTTGATTTTAACTACAAACATGTATTAATCAAAGGAATGAAGTAAATCACATACTTGTTCTTTGCCAGCAAAATCATTGTCAGGTGTGAGAAATAGCATGCAATGACATTCTTTCCAGCAATATTCACAAAATTTTAATATTTTATAATCTATATTTTATATTTTAGAGATATATATATATTTACTGAACCTTTCGCGCATAGGAACACAAGGGCAATTCCAAAATCCTTGGCCTGCTTCAGCTTTCTTGTCATCATAATGCCTAGTGAAAACATTAAGAATTAAATTAAAAAAGGAGTTTGGGCTGAAAATAAAGCGGGCCATTATCAAATAATTGGCGAGTTGGGTTGTACGAGTAGAGCACTTTAATATGGTGAGGTGTGTAGATGAACTCGAGACGTTTCTGCCCTGTTTTGTTGGTTTTATCTCTTATTTTGATGTTTATTTTTAATTAGTGAGAAAGAGTAGGAAATATGTTGCGTTTTTTAGTATTAGACAAGTATGAATAGTAGCAGTTGTAATTTTGAGACTTAAGTGATATTAAATGCTATGAAATGAAAAATATTATATAGTATTTTCTCTCTATCTTTCTTTCTTTCTCAACTTTTCTCACCTCTTTCTCACAATTTCTTCATTTCTCTCATCAATTTCTACTATTCTATCAGAATTGGTCCATTAAACTTGCAATATTAGAAGCTTATAATACTGACAGACATGTTCATATTTTGCTTACATACTGAAAAGCATGAATGAGTAGACCATTGTTGTAAATCATGTTTCTATTTAGTATTAGGCAAGTATGTTATTGTATTTCTCTTTAGTACATAGATTCAGATACGTTGTCTTTCATTTGATTCCTTTATTTTTGTCATCCATATTTTTTATTTTTATTTTTTTAAAGGCATCCATCTTTTTATTACTGTGTATTTTATTCCTTTTAGGAGTAACAGTTGATCTTACAATTAGTGTGATTATGAAGACTCATGGATTTTATCAGAATTATTTTACATGCTAGCATGGCTGCCCATGTGTTTCTCCATGCAATGCATGTCTTTCTGAGGCTATAGATGTAGTTAACCATGGAGTTAAGTTCTTGTTCTACTTGGCAAGCTGTATAACATTAGCATATAGACGAGTATAATTAACTATGGAGTTCAGTTCATTTTTTCATTTCTTGTTTGAGGGAAATTTTCCGTGTTGTGCTTGAAATGTGTAGAATTAGGATGTTAATTGCTGTGCTTAGATATAATATTAAAAAGGATAATTCAAAATTTTCTTTCCTAATGTGTACAATATGTTTGAATTCAACTTGTTTATTATTTTGGCTGAATTTGTTTCATTTAATACTCAAAATGGTATAATACATGGACAACATGCAAATGCAATATACTCCCAACATTCAAAATATGATAAAAACACGAAATAGATTCCAGCCGAAAACAAACTATATTACAAACTCATATATATAACAAATATCATGAAGTAAATGTCATTTCTGACATAACAATTAGATCCTAAATTTAGAAAAAGTTAGTTGATATCATATTATGTTCAAACAGAAATACATTATGATTTATAATAATAATTTTTCCTTCAAAATTTCATGATATTTCTATTGCAATTATGCACTTGTATTGATCTTCTTTTATATGTAATCGAGCACAATTTAATGTTAGAAATTTGTCTAAAATATCTAGAAAATCAAACGGAACACAAACTGACATAATTACTCACAATTATACAGTCATTAAACTTCTTTTTGCATTTTTCTCATTCAGCCTTGTCCAACATACAATGTATCAGCGGTGGTTTTGGTAGCCTTGTCCATATACAATGTATCAGCCGTTTAGTAAATCCTGCGGACCTTGTACCACCTGTCAGTTGGCAGAACCATTTCTTTATTTTAAGATGGCTAAATGAGGAAAAAGTTAGTTGAAGTGAGCATGTTGAAAAAACACAAGAAATCAACCAAACATAACAATAATAAGAGCAAACATTAAGAAAGTAAAAAGAACAAGAAATTAAATAAACAAACAAAAGTAAGAGCAATTAAACGCTGAGAAAGAAAGAACAAGAAATTTTCTTAAAAGAAAAGAAAAAGAGCAACTACGACAAAACAAAGAACGCATGGATCATCAAAATTGGGACAACACGGATCCTTCAATGATCATCGACACCGAAGAATTTTTGAAGACATCACCTGCAATAATGCATGAACCGTCACAGGACCAACATAACGAGTTAAGTCTATTGATTGAAGAGCTACTAGGCAAAATTCAAAGGGATTTGATTAAAGATCTCAAAGGTAATTCCTCTTTTGAATCAAAGATCTAGCTATAGCCCTTTTTTTGTCCCTTACGGGATAATTAATCAGGAAGGACAGGGGTTATATTAGATATTAATCCTATTTTATGCCCAGATATCATAGTTGTCTATGTCGCGCAAATTCTTAGTACGTGTAACACATAATATCATTCTCGTATTATGAAACTTCTATTTGTTTACTCGCGTTACATTATACTTTGTTTTTTTCTCTTAAAGTTTATCGTGTTACGTTATACATTTTTTGTCTTAAAATTCATCAGAGCCTATGTTTCCAACACCACACACCGACTCAAGTCCTTCTGCACCAAACCCTCCAAGAACATACTATTCCGATTCTCGTCTTAAACATGCCCTCCAAACTTTACCAATGTCAGAACAACATAATGATGTGCATCTTGAGCTAGCCATCTGCGAACGACTTAGACAGAGGAATAAGCCTGTTGATATTATGGGTTCTCTGTACGCCAAATTGTTGTTTATATATTTCTTCATTATAACTGCCCATGGTGTTTTCAATGTGATACTATTCGCCGAAACCACCTTTGAAAGGATTTGGTATGGTTTCTTGTGGTTTCTCCTTACGATCCTCGTAGCATATGCTTCAAAATTAATTATTAATCACATGGAAAAGAAGAGAGAACTGAAATTTTCTTGTAAGTCTATATTTCTCTTTTTTATTGCTCTTCAATGAACTTGAACTAGTTAATTAGAATATTTTATCACTTAGCTAAATATGAGCATTTACATGTTCTTTCAAATTTTCAGGGCTCAAGGATCTTGAAAATGATTCTACGTTGGTAAATCATCTTTCCCTGGCTGAATCAAAAAGCGCAGAAATGATGAAGAAAGAAAAAGAAGCCTGCGAAAACCGGGAGTTAGGTTTTATTTTATTTTGTATGATGTTCACCATTTTACTTTTTGGCGTCGTGGCTGGATATAGTGTTTATCCGGATTTACATCTAATGGCGTTGAATACATTTCCTTTTTGTATGATGGCAATCTTTTGTGGAGTTGCGGCGATGATTTTACGCCAAACTGATGTGAAGAGGCCACGTAAACTAATAAATTCCATGTTAGTATCATTTGGCTCGTGTTCTGTTGTGTATGTTATAGCCCTCGCAGATTCTTGGTCTTTTAACTTGTTATGTGGAGTCCCATTTGTTGCATTTTTTACAACAGGGCCTTTGTCGTATTATTTGCTATAACTACGGTGGCAAGAGGAAGAAGAAACTTCTGAAGTTTGGAGTAGGAGAAACAAAAGAACGTCACTGAATTATTTTGTGAATTACGCAAATCTTGATTTAACTCTGTTGCCGTGAGAAAGAAAAAGACAAATGGAATGTGGGCATGGGCCTAGTGAAACTATTAAGAATTAAATTAAAAAAGGCGTTTGGGCTGAAAATTAAGTAGGCCATTAGCTAATAATTTCATGAGCAAAATTTCGTTTATAGTACTAGGCCAGTATAAATAGTAGCAAAATATGTTCCGTATTTAGGCTTAGACAAGTATAAATAGTGGCAGTTGTAATTCGGAGACTTAGGATTTTGAATGCTAATTATGTTACTGATATTGAATGAAATTATTATATAGTATTTGCATGTGTAGTAAGATATCATGGGTTTAATTCCCGACAAACATAATATAACACATATTTAGCTAGTCTTTCAACATAAAAAAAAAAAAAAAAAAAATTGAAGTGGCAACAAATCTTAAATGGTCAGTTAATAGAAGAATCCAGATTTAAAATCTCAATTATTACAAATCCATGACTTCAATTCCCGGGTATCAACTAATTTCAATATCAACCCGTTAACAAATAAAAAAAAACAGACCCAGATCTAACCAATTTATTCGTCAATATTCCATTTTACTAAACGAGAAAAAGAAAAAAGAAACGAAAAACGAACAGGGGACTACTCGCAAAATAACATCTCTTCTTCTTTCCATTGCTTTTCTTCTCTCTCTCTCTCTCCTCCCTCAGATCTCTTCTGGCGTAGATTCCTCGATTTGGGATCCGGAGTTGAACCCGATTCGCAGGAGGTTTTCATAATTAAGAAGTTTGAATGATTATTACTGAAAATTGGATTTAGTGCAAGTGATCTTGCTCTATATTCCAAGTCAAAAGTCCTTTGTTCGAAACCAGATCATACATTTTTTTTTTAATTTAACTTTTTTGAAAGGTAAGCATTTGCTTACATTGATTAATTAAAAATAAGTTAGATGAAATGATTAGGGCCCACTTTTCAGATTTTTTCTAGCTGAGTTGAGGAGAAAGGTCCGGATTTAATTAGGAAAATGTAGTTTGTTGATGTGTATTTTAAGTGGTGATATTATTACTAAGTTTTATTATGGGGAACTAATTTGGAGTGAAGACCTGTGTTCGAGCTTTGGAGCGTTGATTGTGAGAAACTTGTGTAATTATTTTGAGTTTGATGAATATGACTATAAATATCGGGCTTGTTGATGCAAATTGATGAATTTTTAGTCTGGTTTGAACCGAATGTAATTATTTGCATCTATTGACAAATGAATAATTGGTTATACTACAAGTGGCTTAAACCAAATGAGAAATCGAATAAAAGTAACAAACTTGACAGAAAGGTCTCTCATTTCATTTCATTGCAAGATTAAACTGTTAGATAACAAGAGCCAATCTGTAAAAACACAACAGCACCCTGTACAAAATAAAAAAGATCAAAGAAGAAAAAAAAGGAAAAAAAAATTTGATTGTATTAAAATTTGATTTATTTAAATAGTCCACTTGTTCTGCCTGAGACCTTTCTAGCGAGCCTGATCTCAAAAGTTCTGCCTCGAGAAAAAAGGAGTTGATAACATTTTGAATTTTTTCTATGTGGATCATTTTACCACTACTAGAATAATTTAATGGTATTATACTATCATATATTTTCATAAATGGAGATTCGAATTCCACATCTAGTGAGATTGATTGAATAATTTGAAAATGACATATGAGCTCACTCTAAAGAATGAAGCAAAAATGATCATATGTGTTTTCTCATTTTTTCTATGTGGATCATCTTCTCATATATTGAGTCAATACAGATGCATTGAAATATTATTCAATTCAATTGGTTGGACATCTCAAAATTCAAAAGCATCACCATGTCGATTTGGTTTAAGTAAATAAAAATGAAAGAAAGAAACTATATTTCATTATATTGCTATTCTTTGTAATATATTCATCTTGATCTCTGTCTTCCGTAACATACAAAATGAACACAATTCAGAATACAAAAACAATGCAACTTCATTCTATAAGAATAGAAAAATCTTCCCGTAAACACAATATTCTCATTAAAATTAAAGAAATAATAGATTTTGGCATACGCTCTTTATAAATAAATAGATCTCCTAGCTCAATAGGAAATATACTTGATCAATACATATTATGATTTATTTTTTCTAGACAATCTTACTACATATTATGAATATTGCTGGAAAGAATGTCATTGCATGCTATTTCTCACACCTGACAATGATTTTGCTGGCAAAGAACAAGTATGTGATTTACTTCATTCCTTTGATTAATACATGTTTGTAGTTAAATCAAATTTAATTATGTAAATATATCTTGTTCATTATTTATATTTATTTTTATTTTTATATTTTGTCAGGTTATAACCTTGGATGAAATAAAGGAAGCAGCATCAAAGATCAAAATAACGTATTTTGCACGTGACTTGCATATGCAATATATTTTCGGGGAAAAATGCAAAATCAGGAGAATATTTTTATTCTGTTTGAAGAGATCTGTATATGCAGCGAAAATTCTTATGTAATAATAACTTTTGTGTTGCAGTAACAGCTTTTTGTTGCGATCTTAATATTTTTTTTATCATTCAACACAAATGTAACACCATAGTTTACACAATATTTAATAACATACATTAAAAGATCAAGCCAACAATCATTAATCTTTTAAACCACTCAAATTACATAAAATCACATTAACAAAATACATCAATATTAATAGGCTTTAATAGCAACAGCTGAATAAGATCTCAACTCTCCATTAAAAGATAAACCCTTCCTTCATAACAGCTTTGCAATCCGGGATTGATTGAGCAAAGTTTCCCATCTGTCGAAACACCAAATAAAAAAAAGGAAAAAACTCTGAATAAAAACTGTAAGAACAAAAAAAATGAAATAAAATAACTAAAAACGACATTAAATCAAACCTTAGCGGAGCAGTGCGCACGACGGATCTTTGCGTTTGTGTAACTCGGAGAAATTAGGAGGGCCCGGTCGCAAAATACTGCACACTTTTCCCACTGGCCCATCCTCTCATAGCAGTCAGAAGTTGCATCGCACAAGAGGACATTGCATGGATCATATTGCAAGCCATCTGCAAAGGAAGCAGCAGCTTCTTTTAACATCCCTTTGTGCAAAAACATCTTCCCCTTTCTATGCGACCGTCGTATCGAATCAAACCTGTCTCTCACGGCACATAATTCGGTGCAGGTCGGATCAAAAGCCGCAGCGCGAGTATAAAACTCCAACGCCGTTTCAAACCTATATAGACAGAAAGAGTTCAAATTACGAATTCATCTCTTATGACATGGTCATGTTTTTAATATGATTTCGTACCGGCCAAATGCCATATCGACTCGTCCTTTGATAATTAAAATGTACGAATCAAGAAACATCCCAAAATATTTCAAAGACTGCTCCATGGGGAAAATAGGGGCTTCTGTTTGATCGGCTTTGTCTAATGTTTTCTCCGCCTCGTCCAGATTTAGCTTGTTCAGAAGAATCTCTGCGTTGAATGTCCAAACCTGAAAACAAAACCCCAAACTAGAAACTTAACTAAACCCTAAACCCAACTATAATTAAGCAAAAACCCTAAACTGTATGTTATTCGGACTTACAAACGCGGACTGAATTCCCATTGAAAGACAGGCCTGGATTTCCCTCGTGGCATAGTCCCAATCTCTGCTCTTTCTTGCGATCTCAAAGCCATTAAAATGGCGCTCCAAAACTGAAATTTTGTCTCGTAACACCTTCAGTGACGCCGGGTTTGCAAATCTGGCATATTTTCCCGCCAAATCAGGACGGCCAAATCTGAAAAAATGCACAAAATAATTAAGTACGGAAGAGCGTGGGTCATGCAACTAAAATAAAATAAATATACCTCAAACTGACGCCTGTCAGTATGGAAAACGCGGCCCCGTTCAACGGATCTCGCCTCGTCACCTCCTCACACTCTTCAAACGCTTCCCTTAAATGCCCCAACTCGATTTTCGTCTCGACACAACGCAATCTCAACGAGCTGTTCGTAGGGTTTGATAACGCCGCCTTACTGAAATCCTCCAGCGCCTTGCTGTACTCTCCGTTAATAAACTTCTTGTTTCCTGATTTGAGCAGCTCTTCCACGGAATCACATAATGTCACTCTGAACTTTAAGTCCAGCACTTTGACTACACATACAACCACATAGACGGATGCAAGCGTGGTTTGTGGGGCCTTCAGGTTCTGCACAGGACAATACAAACAACCCTATTACGTATAAGAACTATGAGCTGTTTATATAAAGGGAAGACGTACACGAAGAAGCTTGAGCGAGTAAGTCTTATCCTCCGTCAGCGTAGTTACTAGATTGCAAAGTGACAACACCACCTCGAACCTTGAAAGTTTCCATCTACGAACTACTAAAAATGCTAAGAGTGGAGAAGCAGTGGAGAGAAAATTTGATAAGGCGACGGAAATTTCCCTCGTTGCTAGGCTTGGGATTGAGAACGTCAGTATTATCACGTGAGCGATCACCTGCCCGCCTGTAATCTGGATAGAATAATGGAAGATCAACACAAAGAGTATAGATTATTTTAAAATTTTAAGTAAATACAATAATTACCATGTATATGCTCCATTTCCGAAGGGAAATGCAAGAGCCAGCAAAATAAATTATGTACATTAGAAATCCAACGGCATTGACATATCCTTCGGCTCCTAATGTATGCAGTTTAACACCGAACAGCGGCACGTAAACCGCGATAAACCCTACCCCGTTAATTAATAAATTAATATTTATTTGTTCGGCGCTTATCGTTCCGTTATTGTAGAAGGCAGATATTCTGCAATTCAGAAAGACAAAAAAAATATTAATAATATGCAAATTGTAAAGAGAAGGCCTTGAATAAAAATAATGATGAACTTACAGGATACCAATGTGTGTGAATAGAGCTGCAGCATAACCTGAAAATCAGATGTTAAATAATGGTGAGCAAAATAGTTTCCAACCTAAATATGAATTATACAGTTTCAAGGTTTTTTTGCTTTGCATCTGGGTTGGTTTTGAGCATGACCGGCCTGAATTTTGGAAAACCCAAGTGATTTAAGTTTAAAAAAAAGAAAAAACAGTATCTTACGCACTTCTCCTCCTGTGGGATCTCACAATATGAAACAACGGATTCAAAATCCTAAATTGTTTGCATGCATAGTCATTTTCAAAAAGGAAAATGAGAGAACGTAAAAATAAAAATCTCATTGAAAGATCAAAACTATATTCAAGAAAATACCAAAAAAGGTAAAACTAACAAACTACCTTAAATCAACTTCATCTAAGACACGACGCAACGATCTCACAATATGAAATAACGGATTGAAAATCCTAAATTGTTTGCATGCATAGTCATTTTCAAAAAGGAAAATGAGAGAACGTAAAAATAAAAATCTCATTGAAAGATCAAAACTATATTCAAGAAAATACCAAAAAAGGTAAAACTAACAAACTACCTTAAATCAAC
The DNA here is from genome assembly GCA_024447665.1 of Juncus inflexus. Taxonomy (NCBI): domain Eukaryota; kingdom Viridiplantae; phylum Streptophyta; class Magnoliopsida; order Poales; family Juncaceae; genus Juncus; species Juncus inflexus. The sequence goes on from JAJHPC010000008.1 coordinate 11,554,620, forward strand.
TTTATCTCACAATATGAAACAACCGATTTAAAATCCTAAATTGTTGCATGCATATTCATTTTTTACACAAATTTCCATATAGATTAAAAAATTAATCAAAATACAATCTCTGTTACCTGCGAACTTGGAGATTTCCTTCAACGTGATCATCTTTCTCTGAGTTTTGAAATTTTTCTATTTCTTCTGGGGGAACAAAGAAGAGGTGATGAACTGCCTCAAAAAAAGAAAAACGAAGAAGAGATGAAGGGAGAGAGAAATAAAAGGCGTAAAAGCTGGAAAGATGGTTGCATGTGTTATTTTTAGACATATGCAAAATTGGAGAATTTGATGGATGAGTTGTTCATCCATAAAAATACACATTATCGTAAAAAGTTTACAACAGACCGTTTTCATACATTAGATTATTATTGTGACATCATCAATTTATCTTTGAACTCCCATTTTATACATAATAAGTAACATTTTCTTTATGGAAAAGAGGGGACTATCTTCATTGTTTTCATTGCGTAATTATATAACGAGTACATCAACTTGCAGTCCGTTTGCGCAAATTTAAAGATGTCATTTTTCCAACAAATATTTCCCTTCCTTGTATTTTGCACTCCTTTCAGTTGCAATGCTGAAGTTGCAGTTCGAGCATAACGCTTGATCAACTGGACCCAACCTAATAGGTTAGTCATCTCTTTTAACAGTTCAAACACATCTCTTTTCCATGTTTTTGGTTTGCTATCATTGAGGTTGTGTTATTTTTCTTTCTAAATTTCGTTTTTGTGATTGTTCTCAAGATTCTTGACTTCTGATTGGATAATATTGAGAATGGGAATTTGACATGAAATAAACTCATGCTTTGTTTCGGTATGTTTACTGTGCTGTGATTCCTGTCTGTGTGTGAGTCTGAGAGTAGAGAACAAGTTGCAGAGCAAAAGAGACCCGCCAGTTATAAAAGAAAGAAAATATGAATAAGGGTGATTCTTCTTATTTAATTACAATTTTCGCAATTAATTACTCATACTTTTTCTCAGTGAATTTGAATGTTTAGTGGGACTTCAATTTGTTACTGTTTAGAGGCTTCTCTCTCATCTCCGCTTAATGTTCCAAAGAATCAGATGGTATGAATCTTTTCTATTTCTTTTCATTCAGTTCATAACAAAAACATAAAAAAAGAGAGAAAAAAAGTAGCAACTAATCAATTAATAGTATTTCTATTTTCCTGACTAATTTCTTAGTCTTCATGTGTTTATCAACTAACACATCTTTTATAATGAGCATGCTTCATGTATGTATATCCAAATTATTTTTAATTTCAAACTTCAGTCAAATAATTTAGTTTGTGTCTCATTTTTTGCCCAAATGTATGTATATCCAAACAACTTGGTTATTACTTCTTGTTCTAGTCGTTTCTCATCCCAATTATCTATGTTTTGTAGAGAGGTTTTTAGGGTTTCGTTTGGCAACCGGTTGAGTTCGGAGAGGAGGGAGGAGAAATTGATGATCCTAGCGCCGGATTTGCAGAGAGAAAGAAGCGGCAAGAGGGATTCAGTTATGCATTTTAGTCCGTAATAATTTGTGGTTAAGCAATTTGCCGCTCCTTCGTATGTTTGGATTACCACCACTTGAATCATAATTTTTTTAAAAGTATTAAGAGCATGTTTGATTTGATGTATTTTGAGAGATTGTAATCCTAAATGAAGTATTTAGGATAAAATTTTGTTGTTTGATTTAAACAAAATACAGTATTTAGGGATGACTTTGCTTAATTTTGTAATACATATCAAAATGTTGTATTACACTTTGGCCAACTCATGATGGTCTATTTTTTGTATTTAATGAATATTAAGGACATTTAATTTCTTCTTTTTTTTCTTTTGAAAGTTGAACTTAAGTAAGATTTTTTAGTTTAGCAATTTGTAGCTAACTTGATGAGTCATGTATTCTTGTTTAATTGTTTCTACATTTTTCATCATTTCCACGCTTCGTGAAGTTGACTTTTCAACAGAAAACATTGTCTTTTGAAATAAATTTAAATTTAACTTATATGTTGATAATTATGAAAGTAAAGATTTCATTCATAACATTGTCATGATGACCCAAAATTGTCACGCCGTTACCACTTATTCCAAATTCAATTTGTGTGACTCAACTTGGCTATAAATCCAGCTTCTATATTAAATGCTCAATTGTAGTATAGAAGAAAAAATAACAAACCTAAATATAGACAGATCATAAAATGATATCAGAATTTGGAGTTAATTTTGGATATTTCAGTTTCCTTCAACATTTGGAGTCAACTCCAAATTCATTTGGATATAATTTCATTTGGATATTTCAGTTTCCTTCAACATTTTATTCATGATAATAATATGATAGTTAACTCCAAATTCGATATCATTCTATGATCTCCATGTCGATTTGGTTTAAGTAAATAAAAATGAAAGAAAGAAACTATATTTCATTATATTGCTATTCTTTGTAATATACTCATCTTGATCTCTGTCTTCCGTAACATACAAAATGAACACAATTCGGAATACAAAAACAATGCAACTTCATTCTATAAGAATAGAAAAATCTTCCCATAAACACAATATTCTCATTAAAATTAAAGAAATAATAGATTTTGGCATACGCTCTTTATAAATAAATAGATCTCCTAGCTCAAGAGGAAATATACTTGATCAATACATATTATGATTTATTTTTTCTAGACAATCTTACTACATATTATGATATTAATGATGATCAATGGTTAGCTGCAGACAAATTTGTTTATTTGAATGCATCTTTATAATCTCTACTATTTTTTTTTACAGAAATAAACCAATTTAATGTGTTTTCGAAGCGTTTGGGCTGATAAATTATAAAAATCGTGGGCCTTTATGGACCAAAATTATTTTCATATTTGGATAATCGGTTGAAATTATAGATACTAAATAACAAATGATAATAATACAAACTACTCTAATCAATATGATCAATAAGCTGAACTCCTCCTTAGAACAAAAACCGGTGATGCTACAAGAAAATATCCTACCACGGATTAGATACCAGATATTTGAACTTTTCCCCAAATCAGAAATTTCAATTGATCAATAATAGAACACGACAATTGGTTGAAGGAAAATAGAGATGAAAAGTGATTTGGAATTTGGAGAGACAAATGGGCTTTAATCGGTATATGTTTGTTGAATATTCTTTATTAAAGCCCGTACAATGTTAATTAACAAACTAGGATTTAAAGGGGAACCTTACTTAAGCCCTAACCCTGTTTTATTTTTTTTATGATTTCTCATTTGGTTTATGAAACTTTAGTATAACCATTTATACATTTGTCAATAGATATAAGTAATTACATTCGGTTCAAATCAGACTAAAAAATTATCAATTTCCATCAACAAGCCCATTATTTATAAAGTCATATTCATCAAACTCACAAAATATATTACAAAAGGTTCTCACAATCAACACTCCAAAGTTAAACCATAAAACTAGTAATAATAATATCTCCACTTAGAATACACATCCATGAACTACATTTTCCTAATTAAATCCAGACCATTCATCAACCTCATTTTTCTGTTCAACTCGGCTCGAAAAATCTGACAAGTGGGCCCTAATCATTTCATCCAACTTATTATCATCATTATTATTACACTCTCCAACCCTCAAATTACCATCTTTTTCTTCATTTTCATCATGAGAACTACTAACCGTACTTAAACCTAACAAATCGTTCAATTCATCATTTTTATAATCTATTTTATCATTTTCATCACAAGAACTGCTAACCGTACTTAAGCACACCAAATCCTTCAAATCATTAGTCTCACAAAAACTTGTACTATCACTCACAATATTAGCATCACTCTTAATATTAATATCTTGATCCATGAGAGAAACAAAAACAGTTTCCTTCTGATTAATCACCTTTTTGGGACTAAAGGACTCAAAAACTAGAGAGAGATAGTTATTACTTAACCTAATTAATTTAGTAAATATTTTAACAGTTGCGTTTCTGACGCCTGAGTAGCGCGTCAGTGTTGCTCTCGCCTGATTGGTCGGGAATCGACTCCATGTCTTGCTGAGCTGGCGGTTGGTCGAAACGTCCTGCCTATTAAACAGTATTAGCATATAATGAGGTTTTGGAAGGGTAAACTTGAAATTATGAGGTTTTGGAAGGGTATAGTCGTATAATTAAAACTAGTACTTACACGGAAGTTTAAAAACGGGCGAGCGACGAATCCAAGAACTGAACCGAACAGAACACTGAGAACTGAAATCACGGATATTGATGCAATTCCAAGCCCTAAGAAATAAAAAACAATGATGAAAAAATTAATTAAATTATAATAATCGTGAAATGAAAAGAGGAGAGACAAGAATGGTACCTGATTTATGCGATTTGTTTGTGCAATCTTTCGAATTTAGATTAATTTGGCGGATTAGGTTATTTCCCCTATCAACAACAAGTAATGCGCACATTTTTGAAAAATAAACAAGCTCAAATTCATTTGAAAATGATGCGTTTTGAGCCGGCCCGTCTGTGTTTCCTATTTTTTTCGCTTTCCCACCAGCAATTGTCGTAGTAAACCCTAAAAATAAAAAAAAATAAAAATAATTAATTCATAACAGAAGTTAATAAATCAATGGAATTACCACTCCGAAAAAATTGAAAATGAAAAGATGACCTGATTTATCAATCTTTCTAATAACATAATTCAACCGATCAGCAACATACACATTCCCAGCCTCATCGACCGCAAAGCTCTTCGGCTTGTTAAAACTCACATCCTTCGATTCCCCGTCACTAAACCCTAATTTCCCGTTTCCAGCCAGGACCTTCACTCGCGCTTCCGCATCCTCTGAAGACGGCAGTGAGAGAGTGTAAAACGTCGAACTGGAGAAGTCCAGTAGCACCAGATCGTCGGAGTTAGACGAAGGGAGGAGGGAGAAGGGGTGGATCCCACCGTCAGAGGCGGAGTGGAGCTTGTTGAAGTCGAGCAGGGTGGAGACGAAGTATCCTTCCTCCAACACCAGCTTCGATGATGAGGATGATTCTGTGATCAGATCGCAACAGAAAGAGAGTTTTGATTACCTCGTTGATTGAGATCTTCACTTCCTATGGATAAATCATCCAATAGAGTTGAGATTTACCTGAAAAGGAGAGGAGGCGGAGAATTATGGAGGCGAGAAGGAGAAGAGACGCCATTCGGAGAGGAGAGATTGATTGTGAGGAAAGAGGAAAGGCAATTTAGTCCAGTGCAATGGCGCCACTGCCCACTGGAAAGTGGAAAGTCACATCACACTAGCACGCACGGTACTTACTTTTGTAGAGATGGGAATTCAATTCCCGGATCAGAGCACGAGAGGGGAGTTCTGAATTCGTTCCTGAGGAATTAAATTACTGGCCAATTGGGCGCCCTTAAAGGCCTGTAATAAATCAAGAAAATGAGAGATGTGAAAAAGAAAAAGAAAATAATCCGGCCAGTTCATCTTGTGGAATACATCCCCAATTTTTTTTTTTTCATGAGATGTGATGCATAAGTTTAAGATTTCGGAAAGAATTATGCATTACAAATTTCGTATTCTTGTTACTTTACTAAGATTTTAAGCTCATATTATTTGTTGTGGAATTGGAAGATTATAAATCTCAATAGTTAGAGATCCAAGATGTAAATCGTGTCTTACAAGTTATAAACATTCGGAGAGACTTGCAACCAAAACTTGCTAGCACAAACGGTAATACACTCCATCAACTTTGAAAAAAATAAATTTCAAATCATGACAAATACATTTAGTTTAATATTTAGCAAATCTAACAATCCAAAATCATGAGTTGTCTAAAAAAGTTATAGGACATGATTTTTTGTTCTAAAAAAAATATCATATCTTATAAATTATTGTATTAATAACAAGCCAAGAGTTTAAAAGCATTACCTACATATTGGACAACAAGTGAAATAGTCAAAAAATAATGATAAATTGCTTGTAATATAATTGGATAAAGTATTTGCATGTGTAGTAAGATGTCATGGGTTTAATTCTCGGCAAACACAATATAACACATATTTAGCAAGTCTTTCAAAATAAAAAAAAAAAAAAAAAAGGAATAGTCAAAAAATGAAGTGGCAACAAATCTTAAATGGTCAGTTAATAGAAGAATCCAGATTTAAAATCTCAATTATTACAAATCCATGACTTCAATTCCCGGGTATCAAATACTTTCAATATCAACCCGTTAACAAATAAACAAAACAGACCCAGATCTAACCAATTTTATTCGTCAATATTCCATTTTACTAAACGAAAAAAAAAAAAGAAACGAAAAACGAACAGGGGGCAACTCGCAAAATAACATCTCTTCTTCTTTCCATCAGATCCAGCGTCGATTCGTTGCTTTTCTTCTCTCTCTCTCTCTCTCCTCTCTCAGATCTCTTCCGGCGTAGATTCCTCGATTTGGGATCCGGAGCTGAATCCGATTGGCAGGAGGTTTTCACCGCGGATTTCGCCATGAATCCCTTCTCGTCCGGCACCCGGCTCAGGTTCGATTGTTCAATTGTTTTAAATCTGTTTATGAACCACTTGATTCGGGGTTTTGTCTGGTAGATCTCAGTTTGATTTAGTCTATAGTTTAGATCCAAAGATCACTGAACCATGACTTGTACGGACATAGAAACTTAACTGTCCGCTGATCAAGCGCTCAGTTGAATGAAATGAACAGAATTTCTTAGTTAATTCTGTTAATTAACTAACTACTGTTAAGAACGACTATACTGAGCTTCTTAGATTGTCAAAAGGGAATCTCCTTTACTTGAAGACCTTATCATTATTACTGGTATTATACTAATAAATTCAATTCAATTCACTTTAATCCACTGGCAATCTCTAAAATCCTTCAATTCCCCTGAATCATTCAACCTAAGCCTCAATTCACCCTCATCTCTTCATCATCCAGGGACATGATAAGGTCAATCCGAGCCTGCAAGACCGCCGCGGAGGAGCGCGCGGTGGTGCGGAAAGAATGCGCGGCGATCCGGACCTCGATCAGCGAGAACGAGACGGACTACCGGCACCGCAACCTTGCGAAACTCATGTTCATCCACATGCTCGGCTACCCCACTCACTTCGGCCAGATGGAGTGTTTGAAGCTCATCGCGAGTTCAGGGTTTCCAGAGAAGAGGATCGGCTATTTGGGGCTGATGCTGCTTTTGGATGAGAGACAGGAGGTTCTCATGCTTGTTACTAATTCGTTGAAACAGTATCCTTTGAAAAAGATACTTCTCAGAATATCATTTGTACCAATGGAATATGTAAAATTGTAAGGTTACGCCTCTGCAAAGTTGTTCCTGTCCAAATCACTGCCCCTACAAAGATGAGAAATATCGTCACTGTTTCTCTCCCGGTTAAAAAATTCCTATTTTCTCACTTAATTCATGTTTAAATAAAAGTTTTTTTTTTTAAGGCTATGTTTAAATAAAAGTTAATGAAGAAAATCTAGTTTGTTTTGGATGTACATGAATTTTTTCCGTTATATAGGAGTTTATCTGATATTTTGACAGCTACACATGAAATTACTCATTATATTAATTATTAGTTTTTTGTTATTATTATTACTGTTATCATAATTTTTTTAAAAGTATTAACAGCATGTTTGATTTGATGTATTTTGAGAGATTGTAATCCTAAATGAAGTATTTAGGATAAAATTTTATTGTTTGATTTAAACAAAATACAGTATTTAGGGATGACTTTGCTTAATTTTGTAATACATATCAAAATGTTGTATTACACTTTGGCCAACTCATGATGGTCTATTTTTGGTATTTAATGAATATTAAGGGCATTTAATTTCTTCTTTTTTTTTCTGTTGAAAGTTGAACTTAAGTAAGATTTTTTAGTTTAGCAATTTGTAGCTAACTTGATGAGTCATGTATTCTTGTTTAATTGTTTCTACAGTTTTCATCATTTCCACAGTTCGTGAAGTTGATTTTCAACAGAAAACATTGTCTTTTGAAATAAATTTAAATTTAACTTATATGTTGATAATTATGAAAGTAAAAATTTCATTCACAACATTGTCATGATGACCCAAAATTGTCATGCCGTTACCACTTATTCCAAATTTAATTTGTGTGACTCAACTTGGCTATAAATCTAGCTTCTATATTAAATGCTCAATTGTAGTATAGAAGAAAAAATAATAAACCTGAATATAGACAGATCATAAAATGATATCAGAATTTGGAGTTAACTATCATATTATTATCATGAATAAAATGTTGAAGGAAACTGAAATATCCAAATGAAATTATATCCAAATGAATTTGGAGTTGACTCCAAATTCTGATATCATTCTATGATCTGTCTATATTCTGGTTTGTTATTTTTTCTTCTATACTACAATTGAGCATTTAATATAGAAGCTAGATTTATAGCCAAGTTGAGTCACACAAATTGAATTTGGAATAAGTGGTAACCGCATGACAATTTTGGGTCATCATGACATTTGCCCAAATGTATGTATATCCAAACAACTTGGTTATTACTTCTTGTTCTAGTCGTTTCTCATTCCAATTATCTATGTTTTGTAGAGAGGTTTTTAGGGTTTCGTTTGGCAACCGGTTGAGTTCGGAGAGGAGGGAGGAGAAATTGATGATCCTAGCGCCAGATTTGGAGAGAGAAAGAAGCGGCAAGAGGGATTCAGTTATGCGTTTTAGTCCGTAATAATTTGTGGTTAAGCAATTTGCCGCTCCTTCGTATGTTTGGATTACCACCACTTGAATCATAATTTTTTTAAAAGTATTAAGAGCATGTTTGATTTGATGTATTTTGAGAGATTGTAATCCTAAATGAAGTATTTAGGATAAAATTTTGTTGTTTGATTTAAACAAAATACAGTATTTAGGGATGACTTTGCTTAATTTTGTAATACATATCAAAATGTTGTATTACACTTTGGCCAACTCATGATGGTCTATTTTTGGTATTTAATGAATATTAAGGACATTTAATTTCTTCTTTTTTTTTCTTTTGAAAGTTGAACTTAAGTAAGATTTTTTAGTTTAGCAATTTGTAGCTAACTTGATGAGTCATGTATTCTTGTTTAATTGTTTCTACATTTTTCATCATTTCCACAGTTCGTGAAGTTGACTTTTCAACAGAAAACATTGTCTTTTGAAATAAATTTAAATTTAACTTATATGTTGATAATTATGAAAGTAAAAATTTCATTCACAACATTGTCATGATGACCCAAAATTGTGTTTGTCATGATTTGAAATTTATTTTCTTCAAAGTTGACTGAAGTTTGAGATTAAAAATAATTTGGATATACATACGTGAAGCATGCTCATTATAAAAGATGTGTTAGTTGATAAACACATGAAGACTAAGAAATTAGTCAGGAAGTTAGAAATACTATTAATTGATTAGTTGCTACTTTTTTTCTCTCTTTTTTTTTGTTTTTGTTATGAACTGAATGAAAAGAAATAGAAAAGATTCATACCATCTGATTCTTTAGAACATTAAGCGGAGATGAGAGAGAAGCCTCTGAACAGTAACAAATTGAAGTCCCACTAAACATTCAAATTCACTGAGAAAAAGTATCAGTACTTAATTGCGAAAATTGTAATTAAATAAGAAGAATCACCCTTATTCATATTTTCTTTTTTTTATAACTGGCGGGTCTCTTTTGCTCTGCAACTTGTTCTCTACTCTCAGACTCACACACAGACAGGAATCACAGCACAGTAAACATACCGAAACAAAGCGTGAGTTTATTTCATGTGAAATTCCCATTCTCAGTATTATCCAATCAAGAAGTCAAGAATCTTGAAAACAATCACAAAAACGAAATTTAGAAAGAAAAATAACACAACCTCAATGATAACAAACCAAAAACATGGAAAAGAGATGTGTTTGAACTGTTAAAAGAGATGACTAACCTATTAGGTTGGGTCCAGTTGATCAAGTGTTATGCTCGAACTCCAACTTCAGCATTGCAACTGAAAGGAGTGCAAAATACAAGGAAGGGAAATATTTGTTGGAAAAACGACATCTTTAAATTTGCGCAAACGGACTGTAAGTTGATGTACTCGTTATATAATTATGACGCAATGAAAACAATGAAGATAGTCCCCTCTTTTCCATAAAGAAAATGTTACTTATTATGTATAAAATGGGAGTTCAAAGATAAATTGATGATGTCACAATAATAATCTAATGTATGAAAACGGTCTGTTGTAAACTTTTTACGATAATGTGTATTTTTATGGATGAACAACTCATCCATCAAATTCTCCAATTTTGCATATGTCTAAAAATAACACATGCAACCATCTTTCCAGCTTTTACGCCTTTTATTTCTCTCTCCCTTCATCTCTTCTTCGTTTTTCTTTTTTTGAGGCAGTTCATCACCTCTTCTTTGTTCCCCCAGAAGAAACAGAAAATTTTCAAAACTCAGAGAAAGATGATCACGTTGAAGGAAATCTCCAAGTTCGCAGGTAACAGGGATTGTATTTTGATTAATTTTTTAATCTATATGTAAAATTGTGTAAAAAATGAATATGCAATCGGTTGTTTCATATTGTGAGATAAAGTTGACTATGCATGCAAATAATTTAGGATTTTGAATCCGTTGTTTCATATTGTGAGATCGTTGCGTCGTGTCTTAGATGAAGTTGATTTAAGGTAGTTTGTTAGTTTTACCTTTTTTGGTATTTCTTGGTATTTTCTTCAATAGTTTTGATCTTTTGTTTTGGTATTTCTGTTTGTGAAATTGATCGCAAATATGTGTTCATGGACATATTTACCAAAATGAGTAAATATTTGGGCCGAGGCTCGTAATGTTGGGCCAAGAGTGGTCGGACTCTCTGTGTCTAACCCGATCCGACAAGGAGGAGAAGTGCGTAAGATACTGTTTTTTCTTTTTTTTCAACTTAAATCACTTAGGTTTTCCAAAATTCAGGCCGGTCATGCTCAAAACCAACCCAGATGCAAAGCAAAAAACCTTGAAACTATATAATTCATATTTAGGTTGGAAACCTATTTTGCTCACCATTATTTAACATCTGATTTTCAGGTTATGCTGCAGCTCTATTCACACACATTGGTATCCTGTAAGTTCATCATTATTTTTATTCAAGGCCTTCTCTTTACAATTTGCATATTATTAATATTTTTTTTTTCTTTCTGAATTGCAGAATATCTGCCTTCTACAATAACGGAACGATAAGCGCCGAACAAATAAATCTTAATTTATTAATTAACGGGGTAGGGTTGATCGCGGTTTACTTGCCGCTGGTCGGTGTTAAACTGCATACATCAGGAGCCGAAGGATATGTCAATGCCGTTGGATTTCTAATGTACATAATTTATTTTGCTGGCTCTTGCATTTCCCTTCGGAAACGGAGCATATACATGGTAATGATTGTATTTACTTAAAATTTTAAAATAATCTATACTCTTTGTGTTGATCTTCCATTATTCTATCCAGATTACAGGCGCGCAGGTGATCGCTCATGTGATAATACTGACGTTCTCAATCCCAAGCCTAGCAACGAGGGAAATTTCCGTCGCCTTATCAAATTTTCTCTCCACTGCTTCTCCACTCTTAGCATTTTTAGTAGTTCGTAGATGGAAACTTTCAAGGTTCGAGGTGGTGTTGTCACTTTGCAATCTAGTAACTACGCTGACGGAGGATAAGACTTACTCGCTCAAGCTTCTTCGTGTATGTCTTCCCTTCATATAAACAGCTCATACTTCTTATACGTAATAGGGTTGTTTGTATTGTCCTGTGCAGAACCTGAAGGCCCCACAAACCACGCTTGCATCCATCTATGTGGTTGTATGTGTAGTCGAAGTGCTGGACTTAAAGTTTAGAGCGAGATTATGTGGTTCCGTGGAAGAGCTGCTCAAATCAGGAAACAAGAAGTTTATTAACGGAGAGTACAGCAAGGCGCTGGAGGATTTCAGTAAGGCGGCGTTATCAAACCCTACGAACAGCTCGTTGAGATTGCGTTGTGTCGAGACGAAAATCGAGTTGGGGCATTTAAGGGAAGCGTTTGAAGAGTGTGAGGAGGTGACGAGGCGAGATCCGTTGAACGGGGCCGCGTTTTCCATACTGACAGGCGTCAGTTTGAGGTATATTTATTTTATTTCAGTTGCATGACCCACGCTCTTCCGTACTTAATTATTTTGTGCATTTTTTCAGATTTGGCCGTCCTGATTTGGCGGGAAAATATGCCAGATTTGCAAACCCGGCGTCACTGAAGGTGTTACGAGACGAAATTTCAGTTTTGGAGCGCCATTTTTATGGCTTTGAGATCGCAAGAAGGCGCAGAGATTGGGACTATGCCACGAGGGAAATCCAGGCCTGTCTTTCAATGGGAATTCAGTCCGCGTTTGTAAGTCCGAATAACATACTTTAAGCATTTTAGGGTTTTTGCTTGATTATAGTTGGGTTTAGGGTTTAGTTAAGTTTCTAGTTTGGGGTTTTGTTTTCAGGTTTGGACATTCAACGCAGAGATTCTTCTGAACAAGCTAAATCTGGACGAGGCGGAGATGTGGATTTACCCTCGCAAACTCACAATTTTAATGGAAGAAGAACAACTTTCCTTTTCTTAATATTTCTTAATATATTTCTTTCTTCTTGTCTCTTACAAAATGAAATTGGGTTCTATTTATAGGCTAAATGGTTCATGCATACATGAGTCACATTAAACCCTAACATTATACTCACACAATTATCTAAGTACATGATCCATATTTCTAGATGGTGGATACATGTATTACAATTCTCTAGATGAATTTACATAGAAAAAAAACACAAATATTATTTCTTTTGGCTTGGGCTTATCAACAAATTCCTCCCTTAAGCTCAAGCCTATTCTTCATCCCGATCATCACCTTATAGTTTTCAAACAATGTCGTCGGAAGTGGTTTCGTGAATATATCAGCCACTTGGTCATGACTTGCCACATGACTTACTCGCACATCACCTTTCTTCACCTGCTCTCGGATGAAATGAAAACGCACATCAATGTGCTTACTCCTCTCATGATGTGTTGGGTTCTTTGCTAACTCGATTGCGGATTTATTATCGACTCGTATTTCGGTCGCCTCGTGTTGCGTCAGTTTCAACTCGTGCAACAAGTTCCTTAACCAAGTTGCATGGCATACACACCAAGATGCTGCTACGTATTCCGCCTCGCACGTCGATAATGTCACTATTGGTTGTTTCTTTGAGGACCATGTGAATGCCGTTTTTCCCATGTAAAACACATACCCCGATGTGCTTTTACGATCATCAACATCTCCGCACCAATCGCTATCGGAATATCCCACTAGCTTGAAATCTTCGGCTTTGGAATAGAATAACCCAAATGATTCAGTTCCCCGAATATACCGCAAAATTCTCTTTATCGCTTTTAAATGCGTATAGACCGGCTCCTCCATGAATCGACTTACAACTCCAATACTATAAGAAATGTCCGGTCTTGTGCATGTGAGATAGCGGAGACTCCTAACTAGACTTCGATATTTGGTCGCATCTACTCGTTCGCCACCATCAAACTTAGAAAGTTTCGCCCCGGGTTCCATCGGTGTCAATACCGGGTTGCAATCCGCCATTTTGTTCCTTTTCAGAATTTCTTTTGCATATGTTTCTTGTGACACAAAAATCCCAGTCTTTCCTTGTCTAACCTCCAGACCAAGGAAATACTTCATCAAACCCAAATCCGTCATCTCGAACTCCCGAGTCATCACGCTTTTGAACTCCTCTATCATCTCACCATTGTTCCCCATAAAGATGAGGTCATCAACATAAAGAGCGACAAGGAGCAAATTGCCTTCATTCTTTTTTACGTATAGTGCATGCTCGTATGGACATTGAGTAAACCCGTTCTCCTTGAAGTAAGTGTCGATGCGAGTATTCCAAGCTCGAGGTGCTTGTTTCAACCCGTAAAGTGCCTTCTTCAATTTCAGCACCTTCTTCTCTTCCCCGATTTTCATGTACCCAGGTGGTTGCTCTACGTACACCTCTTCTTCTAGCACGCCATTCAAAAATGCTGACTTGACGGCAATTTGAAAAATTTGCCATTTGAATTGTCTTTGCTTGAGCTATGAGAAGGCGAATCGTCTCCATTCTTGCAACTGGGGCAAAGACTTCATCATAGTCTATCCCCGCCTTTTGTCGATAGCCCTTTGCAACTAGCCTTGCCTTGTACCGCTCTATCTCACCTTGAGCGTTCATCTTCTTTTTGTATACCCATTTTACTCCTATGGGCTGACTTCCTTTTGGCAATTCAACCAACTCCCAAGTTTGGTTTCGCTCTATTGCTTTTATTTCTTCATTCATGGCTGCTTGCCACTTCTCATTTCGTACCGCTTCCTCAAATGTAATTATTTCGGCATCCGCCAAAAGACAAATTAAATGTACCTCACTTGTCGAGTCGTACAAATCTTGCATGCTTCGCATCCTTGGTTGTCTTGGCTCATCTTCAACATCAGATGGTACGGGGCTAGTCGGTACAAAGGTTGATGCCGGTGATTCTCCTTTCTCAGCCTCACCTAACTCGGCCTCATCATGTGTCATCTCATCTTTGTTATTCCAATCCCACGTGCTCTCTTCATTCACATGTACGTCCCGGCTCACCACAATTTTCCTTCCAATTGGGTCGAAGAGCTTGTATGCCTTTGTTTTCTCGTCATATCCAATGAGCACGAACTTCTTGCTTTTATCGTCGAGCTTAGTCCTCCTTTGATCCGGTACGTGTGCATAAGCCACACTACCGAATACTTTGAAATGTGATACAGTCGGCTTTTGACCACTCCAAGCCTCTTGGGGTGTTATCTCACCTAACTTCGCATGTGGGCATCGATTTTGTATATACACGGCACATTGTACCGCCTCTGCCCAAAATTCTTTTGGCATACCTTTGCTTTTCAACATCGACCGAACCATGTCGAGAATGGTTCGGTTCTTCCTCTCGGCCACACCATTTTGTTGAGGAGAGTATGGTACAGTCAAGAATCGCTTAATCCCATACTTCTCGCAATAACTCGTGAAAGCGGTTGACATGTACTCCCCGCCTCTATCCGACCGTAACGCCTTGATGTAAGTCCCGGTCATCTTCTCGACTAAAACCTTGAATCTTTTGAACACTTCGAGAGCCTCAGATTTTTCCTTCAAAAAATAAACCCATGTCCTCCTTGTATTATCGTCTACAAATGTGATGAAATATCTTTTCTCACTGAATGATTTGGGTGTAATTGGGCCACATATGTCGGTATGCACCAACTCGAGAGGTCTTTTTCGCTCGATATTTCGCCTTTTCGGAAATGAGGTCCTTGCTTGCTTGCCGAATAAACATCCTTCGCAAAACTTGGTGATGTAGTCCATGTCTGGTAGCCCATGGACCATGTTCTTCTTGGCCAACTCCTTTAGGCCACCATAATGAAGGTGACCAAACCTTAGATGCCATAATGCCGATTTGTCCTCCATATCGACTTGTAGACATTTTTCCTGCATATTTCGCAAGTTGAGCTTGTACATGCGATTTTTGGCCATTTCAACTCGTGCTACCAAGCGTCCTTGATTGTCTTTTAATTGTAGTACCCGGTTTTTCATGAATACCGAGTATCCCTTCTCCATGAGTTGTCCCATACTCAAAATATTGCTCTTAAGATCAGGTACGTAATAAACATCCTCGATTGACCCTTCCGTACCACCTTTTTGTAAATAGTGCACCGTACCTTGACCTTTTACTTGGATCTTTGATGCGTCTCCGAATGACACGTGTCCATTTTCAACCTCTCGCATCTCCTTGAATAAGTGCTTGTGCCCGCACATGTGGTTGCTTGCACCGGTGTCGAGGTACCGGATCGTATCGCCATCGGTGTTGATATCGTTGTATGCCATCATGAGAAACCCATCTTTCATCTCATCCTCCGTGACAAGGTTGGTGTTCTCCTCCACTTTCTTTTCGGCATAGCAAACTTTTGCGTAATGCCCGACCTTGCCGCAATTGTAACACTTGTCGGAGTTGCAGTCCTTCGCATAGTGACCGTATTTGCCACACTTATAGCACTCGACATTATAGTGATTTGACCGGCCACCTCTCCCACGACCAGGTCCTCTACCTCGCCAATTTTGTTGGCTTGACTGCCCCTTCTCCTCATAGTATCCACCTCGACCGCGGCCTCCACCACTGCGATCATTGCTGCGACCTCCACGGCCACGCCCTCTTCCACGAAAGTTTTGAGTGTAGAGTGCCTTTTCGTCTTTGATAGGCATCTTGGCTTGCAGCGCTTCGTCAAGCGACTCGTTCTTCTTCTTCTTGCGTTGCTTGTGTGCCTCTAACGACCCAGCGAGATCGTCAATAGTTAGCTCCTCTAGGTCCTTCGATTCTTCGATGACACACACGACATTCTCGAAATTGTCGGTTAGCGACCGCAGAATTTTTTCCACGACCCTCGAGTCCTTTAGAGTTTCACCATTACACTTGAGCTGATTTACCACGGTTTGCATACGTGTGATGTAGTCGGATACACCTTCTGACTCGTTCATCTTCATACACTCCAACTCGCCGCGTAGAGTTTGGAGTCTTACTTGCTTTACTCGGTCGGTTCCCTTGAAAACTTTTTGCAATGTATCCCATGCTTCCTTGCCCGTTACCGCGCTTGCTATCTTTTCAAAATCTGACTCGTCAACTGCTTGGAACAGCATGTATAGCGCTGTCTTGTCATTCATTCGTATTTGTTTCAACGCCTTGATTTCACTTACTGTCATATCGTCGGTATTCTCTGGTTCGGTATAGCCGTTCTCGACTACGTCCCATGCATCTTGGGCCCCGAGTAGTGCTCGCATCTGGATGCTCCAGTTGTTGTAGTTAACTCTCGTCAATCGTGGCAGTGACATATCCCCAAACGACATTCTCCCGGGATTCGCCATCGGCTCTGATACCAATTTGTGGATTTACCCTCGCAAACTCACAATTTTAATGGAAGAAGAACAACTTTCCTTTTCTTAATATTTCTTAATATATTTCTTTCTTCTTGTCTCTTACAAAATGAAATTGGGTTCTATTTATAGGCTAAATGGTTCATGCATACATGAGTCACATTAAAACCTAACATTATACTCACACAATTATCTAAGTACATGATCCAAATTTCTAGATGGTGGATACATGTATTACAATTCTCTAGATGAATTTACATAGAAAAAAAACACAAATATTATTTCTTTTGGCTTGGGCTTATCAACAGGAGAAAACATTAGACAAAGCCGATCAAACAGAAGCCCCTATTTTCCCCATGGAGCAGTCTTTGAAATATTTTGGGATGTTTCTTGATTCGTACATTTTAATTATCAAAGGACGAGTCGATATGGCATTTGGCCGGTACGAAATCATATTAAAAACATGACCATGTCATAAGAGATGAATTCGTAATTTGAACTCTTTCTATCTATATAGGTTTGAAACGGCGTTGGAGTTTTATACTCGCGCTGCGGCTTTTGATCCGACCTGCACCGAATTATGTGCCGTGAGAGACAGGTTTGATTCGATACGACGGTCGCATAGAAAGGGGAAGATGTTATTTAATGTTGTTTTTAGTTATTTAATTTCATTTTTTTTGTTCTTACAGTTTTTATTCAGTGTTTTTTCCTTTTTTTTATTTTTGTGTTTCAACAGATGGGAAACTTTGCTCAATCAATCCCGGATTGCAAAGCTGTTATGAAGGAAGGGTTTATCTTTTAATGGAGAGTTGAGATCTTATTCAGCTATTGCTATTAAAGCCTATTAATA